>JAZKJV010005984.1:0-359037 GCA_037367405.1 Ottelia alismoides
TAGCAACTAATCTAGCTTTGAACTTATCAATGGTACCAATCAACTTGGTACTTTTTCTTAAACACCCATTTGCATCCTATGGACTTTCTATCTTCTGGTAAGTCACATAGTTCCCAAACACTATTCTTTTCAATCGAGTCTAGTTCTTCTTTCATGGCAGCCATCCATGATTCTGACTCGGGAGAAGCCATTGCTTCATTAAAAGATATTGGATCTGTATAATCCATAATATCTTCATCAACAGTAAAACATGAAGCCTCGCATGAGTAAAAATAATAATCACTCATCCATGCAGGTTGTGTTCTGGGTCGCTTGTTGCTAGTAGCATCTGTGGCTTGACTAGGCTCCCCTATCTCTTCTAAAGGTTGATGATCGCTCATAGGTTCTACTTCCATCTCTACTTCCGGATGAACTATTTCATCCCCTCCATTTTGATCTATTTCTGAGTCGGTATGATCATAAAAGATGAGTAAAGGTTCTGATTTTTTTCTGTTTCTTGATGCTTTTCTTCGTGATTTTCTAGAAAAGTAGCATCACGACTTTCTATCAGACATTTTTCTTTATGGAAGAACCTATAACCTTTAGATTTTTCAGAGTAGCCTATAAATCTACATTTCATTGTCTTAAAATCAAGCTTATCTCTAAGCTGATTTGGCACCATGACATGTGATATACATCCCCATTTTCTGAGATGATTTAATTCTGGCTTTCTACCAGTCCATACTTCATAAGGTGTAGAGTCTACTGATTTAGTAGGGATTCTATTCTGTATATAATTAGCAGTCAATACAGCTTCTCCCCAGAATTTCTTGGAGAGACCAGAATGAGATAACATACATTTCACTGTATTCATAAGAGTTCGATTCTTTCTCTCAGCCACTCCATTTTGTTGCGGAGTATATGACATTGTAGTCTGCCTACGAATGCCCATTTGAGTGCAATAATCATTGAACTCCTTTGAATTGAATTCCCCTCCCCTATCAGTTCTTAACACCTTTATCGGTCTACCCAGATTTTTTTCAACTTCTGTTTTATATCTCTTAAAGCTTTCAAAGACTTCGGCCTTTCTTTTTAAGAGATAAATATATGAGTACTTGGAATAATCATCAATGAATGTTATAAAGTATTCTTTATTTCCGTGTGTACATACACTTAAGGGACCACAAATATCAGAATGAACTACTTCTAATAATTCTCTTGACCTTTGACCTTCAGAAATGGTTTTCTGGTCATTTTTCCAGTCAAGCAATGTCCACAGGGCAATGTTCTTGCACCAGTTATATTAGGTACTAAGTTCAATTTTATTATCTGGTCCATTTTGAATTTCCTAGATGTCCTAATCTCATATGCCAAAGATCATAGTCAGATAGAAGACACCCAATATAGTTCAAACTAACATTCATCGATTCTTCAGAGGTAATCACATGAAGACAAAAAAGATCATGCTCAGGTACAAACTTCCCCATGGCAAAGATTTTGCGATCTCGACCAATGGAGACGCGATTATTATAGAATCTGACTTCAAAATTTTTCTTCAGAAGGACATGTATAGAGATAAGATTCCGGCGAATCCCTGGAGCGTAGAGAACTTCCTGTAGGATCATTATGCTTCCTCCAAGGTCTAACCTGTATGATACAACACCTTCCACATCAAGGTAGGTGTTGTTTCCCATATATATTCTCTGTTCACCCTTCTTTAATTCCTTGAAGTCCACTAGTCCCTCTTTTGTTTTTTGCAATGTGGCGGGTTGCAACAGAGTCGATCCACCAGCCATCTCACTCAGTTGTGGCTGAGTTGCACTCAACCACTGCAGTGAATTCTGGCTTGTTTGGACCTTTCTTTCCCGGACCTTTGGATGGGTCTGGCCTCTTTCCCTGCGGACAGTTGGCCTTGAAATGACCAAACTTCTGGCAGTTGTAACAAGCTCCTCGTGGAGTTTTCCCACGTCGTCCCTTGAACTGGGCTTTGGAGGGTCCTAGGTTCTTGCGATGATGTACCACATGCACTTCCTCTTGTTCAGCTTCATACACCTCTGTTTTCTTCTTACTGGCAGCCAAGTCTTGCTCGATTGCCAACTGAGCTGGCAAATCAGTAACCGACTTAATGGTCCCATTAAGCGTAATGTGTTAGCAGCCAATCAAAAGATGTTGGCAAACTATTTAGAATAGTCGCCACTTGCATCTTTTTCTGGGATTTCTGTTCCCGCGACGGCTAGGTCCTTAGCCATGACAATCATTTTATTTACATGTTCAATTACACTGTCAGATTCCTTCATCTTGCACGTATTGTACTTGTGCAAGAGAAGCTGTACGTTCACCTCCGTCTTGGAGTCGTACTTTTCCTTAACAACATTCCACAACTCGTAGGCATTTCCATGGTTTTCGAAAACTCTAATTAAATTATCCTCCATGTGAATTAACATGAAGCTACGAGCCTTTTTGTCATTCTTGTGCCACTGCTCATAAGTTCTCTCGTAAGCTTTCTTTTCCTCATCAGTGGCTTCTTCGGAAATCTTAGGAGTAGGGGCATCAATACACCATCAAGATTGTCATGAATAAGTCCATATCGGATTTTCCGGCTCCACATATCATAATTCACACCATTGAGGTGTTCTAATTTGGCCAGTTCAGATGCAATCAACTTGGTGGCCATGGAGGTAAATGATCTAAGGAATTTTCGATAAATAGAATATAAGACAATGATTGAATTAATAAACATTATGAGATATTTTTTTTAAAAAAAATATACGGGTTAAGATGTAAGTTCTTTAAACCAAAAAAAAATAAATAAAAAGGAACGTGTGACAGTACATGTGTATTGTAGAATTCTAATTAGAGAAAACACGACAATCAATTTAGTGCCAAATTAAAAATTTAATGCAAAAAGGTACAAAAAAAACGACAATCAATTTATACAGAGAATTATTTTTTTGTTTTTTATTACAAAAAGCGGCAAAGATAGAGATTTACTAATGACAGAGAATTAAAAGATTTTGCATGCAATATACAAGAAAAGATACAGAGAATAAAAGGTTAAATAATTACAAGACAAACAATGGCATAGCAAAGGGTGACAACAAAAATAAGGCAATGGATATGCAAATCAATAGAGTAGGCCGAGATTATTATAGCAAGATTAAGCAAATACACATCAATAAAGTATGCAGGGATATGGTCGGATATGGATATACTATTTGCAAAAAAACAATAAAATAATTTAATTGGAGGAGATGTTAGTGGATTTACACGGAGTGGATATAACCAATAAGTTAATTGGCGAGATTGCAAAGAGTAGATTTTCACGGAGTGGATTTTCACGGCAAAAAAGTGCTCAATTTTCTCTTTTTTAGTGACGTTAAAACTGCACTAATTTCGGTAAAAAATAGAGGATTTTCACGGCCAAAAAAATGTCACACTTTCCCTTTTTAGTGATACTAATCTCGGCAATTACAGGAGGTGATATGGAAGGAATTGTTTTCAATTTAAGAATGGCATGAATTGTTTTCAATTTAACACGGTGGATTAAAAAAAACTTTTCTGTCGTGATTAAAAAAAACGGTGGACAATAAAAAGTTACCGAAATAGACACAAAAGAAGAAGGCAAATAAAAAATAATCACTCCTTAAGCGGTAGTTTCCAGAAAAAATACAGAAATTACCTCCTGTAATAGGACAGTGTTAAGGATTTTAGAAGATCCTTGGATCGTCGACGACGTCGGGTCTTTTGCCAGGGAGAATGCTCAGTCACGACTGCGATCAGAAGTTCGAGGAGTCGATGGGGCTCAGAAAATCAGATCGGTGCTCTCGAGATCAAGGCTCTGATACCAGTGAAGGAAATCGAAGAGGAGAAAGAAGGTTGGTTGGGATTTAGGGCTTCCGTAAGATAGTTTTTATTCTCCAAATCCATGGAGATATATATAGGGCCATTCACCATCCCGTTCTCCCAAATCATAATGCCCACATTCATTCCGGATTTATTCCCATAAATCCCAATATTCATTGTCACAATCGCATTGTAAATATGATTTTGATTTCTCCATTATTATAGAGATTTGTAACATAAATCCTGACCATTAAGGTCAATATTTCTGACATGTGTCAGCTTATGTTTATGTATGGAATACAAAGAACAAATTCGAATTACGATTTTTAAGTGTACGCGGCGGCATAAAGACTATACGATCATTTTCGAAATATTGTTCTTTAAACGTGTACAAGTATACGCAATGCATGATTTGATTTGAGTTCACACGTCTCAAAACATGTGTCGTTTGCATTAAAGATCACTCTTGAGAGATATCTGCCTTGCAATACTCGTCTCTGAAGGCTATTTTTTTAAGTTACATGGTTAAGTACGACCTCTACTTATGGTAACGTTTTTTAATGGATTCATCTTGCAACATTATTATAAATGATACGTTATCAAAAATCTAGATAGACATATTATGCAATAGAGATAGATATTTTCTTAATGGAATGGCAGAAAAATGTCATTGTTTCCAATTTGGGTGGAATAACAAGTAGAAATATTTCAGGATGTGAATAGATAAGATTCGGCCAACCAAAAACGGAAAAATATTGAAAAAATCCATAATGTAGGGATCTCCCTTGGAGGATACATAAACAAATTAACTTTACATAGCATTAAATATGATACTAATATTTGCCAATTATCCAAGACAATAGATGAATTGGCTTATTTAGAAATACAACATTTTGTATTTTCTTACATCCAATGCAATACTAATATATAATTACTGTAAAGTGTCTTGAGAGAATATATGTTATTATGGATATTAGTTTTTTTTCTATGAAAACAATGTAGTGTATCATGTAATGTAATTCATGTTGGATACAATATTGTTGTAAGCCAAATGAATACTTTATTAAGTGTTATACTTGATACAATAGATGACAAATGTTGTAGCACATGGTACCTTATAATGTAAATATCTCTTCTATTATATTAGTATTGTGATGATAACTACGTAACTAAACACTATAAGGAATCATCGAGTAATATGCCTTAAAACTATAAGATAGAGAAATATAAGGCTTGGACTCATGAAGAGTCACGCGGACGACCGCAAGGGGTCGTGTGAGTCCAAGGAGAAATGCCGCAAGAGGCGTATGGTTGCAAGGAACCACGGAGGCAAAAGCTAAGTCCTCTACAGTTGTAGATACACCGTCATGTCATGCCATGGACCGCTAATGCCAGTGGTTAAAAATGTATAACAAGATATGTATGCAAATAAATTGTTTATAAAGGTAAACCATTATAAATATGCAAGGAAATGGTTTATAAAGACAACCCATTACAAGTTATGAAATAAATGATTTATAAAGATAAACAATTACATTTACTGCAAGAAATAGATTTGATAAAGATAAGCCATTATATATAATATAAGGAAATGGTTCAATTAAAGATAAAATGGTGCATGTTATGAAAGGAATTGGTTTAATTAAAGATAAACCATTATATGTTATACAAGAGATTGTTAATAAAGACTAAACCATTACATGTCGTACAAGAATTGGTTTAACAAGTGTAAACCATCAAAGTCACGGGGGCTAAAATACAAAGTGATTTATATAATTAAAGAGATCACTTGCTATGAATCGTATGAAATATGCCATGCATGATGAAGGAAATGTATGTCATATATTCTTTTGTAATTTACATATGTATAATCATGGTTATGAAAGAATCCAAATCATACAAGTTAGGAATCAAATTTAGACATGCATGAGAATAATCAGACACGTAATGATGTTTATCCATGAAAACTCAAGTACATGTGTTGTAATGGATTAAAATATCGTTAGAATTCTCATGCATGGACTTCGATGCATACCGGACATTACGCATATTCAAAATTATGTTTATTTAATTTAGGTGAAGAACAAGTTTGACCAAGCACTCAAGTTCATGCACCCGACTCAACAAAACATTCAACGTGATTTGGATAATTAAATGGTTTATGGTGGATATTTGTATGCCCACTGGAATGGAGAATCGAATTGTGAAATTTTTATTTTTTGCAAGTATACCCTTGTTAATATTATAATAATAGAACTCTCAATTTGAATGGACTTTATGGTTCTCTTGAGAATGATAATTTCTTATGCTCATTGATTACCATACATGAACCGGTAGCAATTCGGTCGTGTAAATTCAACTACACGTTTCTGCCGGTCAACACGACCCATTCCGTTACATCTACACTCATGCATGTTACTCGTTGTAGTTATGGGAAGGATCCATACCATATAATTAATTTATTTTTTTATTTCGAAGGCACCATCTAATCACGTCAATTACATATCAAATCTAATAATATTATGTTTTTTAGCAGTTGTACCCCTATGAGATATTGCAATACAAGTTATGCTCCTTCTTTTGGGAATACCAATTCTACTACAGACTTTTTCCATAATGAACATGTGTGTCATTCCATTAGTATGGTTGTCAATTAGTTGAAATAAACCATGATTTATTCAAACCATGGTGTAGCTAAGAGGAGCATCACAAAAAAAACCCCACCACCTCCTCCAACCTGCCCTCCACCTCCACTGCCCCTCCTCAACAGTAAGGACAAGCTCAATAGGAACACACACAATTTCTACTCCATCGTTCGTAGCTCCACTCTCGTACCGTGCCCTGAGCGACATCTCATATCACATGTACGTGCATCACCTGGAGATGAGTAGGATCACACCTGGAACCACCCAACTAAAGACATTTGATCGTCACTCCGAGTTGTTCCTCCTCCAGGGGGAGGATGAGGGGCTGGAGGCGGAGGTGCTAAGGCAAAGGGAATGTCAGGATAGGATGAGGATGGAGCAGGGAGAGGGGGAGATCAGAGGAGGAGGTTGGGGGGATAGGAGCAAGGGCTGTAAGGAGAGGGCAGTCGGAGGAGGAGGAGGAGTGACTGGAAGGAGAGGTGGAGGATGGGTGGAGTAGGAGGAAGACCTTTCAACCCTTGTTTTTTAATCTAAATCTCATTTTTGTCTCCAAAGTTAACATCCATTAATGTTGGGAATGGACGACAACTAAATCGAGAGGCACAAATGATCATTGTGGAAGAAGCCATGGATAAAAATGATATTCCCAAAAAGTGAGGTATATATCGATATTGCAATATCTCAGAGGGAAACATATGATAAAAAATCAGAACAATAATATTAATCGAGACATCCGAATATTTAGATTTCTTACAATATATCAAAGTTGGGTATTTAAGTATTGGATAAAGAATACATCACGTTCCCATTTAAAGGAAACTTGATGCAAGTTTCTACCATTAATATATTTAGAAAACCTATTAATCTATTCTGTTAGTTAGTTAACATATCTCAAAGAGTGTTAGAAGATTAAATTTTTACATGTACATCTCGATTTTACCCTTAACCTTGCCATACGTTCCAAATTTACCCCCATGTCCCAGCCATTTTTCCCCTTCTACCCTTGGCCCTTTGCAAGAATTCGACCCTCCACACCTTTCCACAGCGTAACTCCCTTCTAGGGCTACAACTCCCACCCTTCTTCTCCTCCTCCTCCTCCTCCTCCTCCTCCTCCTCCTCCTCCAAGCCTGCCTCTATGATGACCAAGATTTTTTGAGGACCTAGAGTAGTCTACACAAGGCGAGACCATAATATCTCAATCGATCAATAATTAACCCACGAAAATATATTAAGCAATGAAAAGCAAATAAATGTGTGGAGTTAAAATTTATTATAACTATATAATAGACGTGTATAATACAAATATGTGTAGAGGTCGAACTCAAGGCAAATGGTAGATTGTGGGAGATAATGCGCAAAAATTATTCGTATTTCCTCTTGTCATTTTTATTGTTTTGTTGGTTTTGATTATATATAATTTTTGTTTTTTTATTTTTGTCTTTTGTTTTTAATTTTATATTTTTTATATTTTCTTTTTATATTTCTTTTTCTTTTTATTAAAGATATATAATACATATAAGATCATATATGCCATATTGGATAATATAATTTTAAATACTAACAAAAATAAATAAATAGAAAAAATACAATATTTTTAGGTATTATATATTTAATATATTTTTTGTAATTTTTCCAGAATTTTTGCTATTTTTAATGGATTTTTAAAGTCAAAAATATCCCAAATTAGGGATTAAATTGTTGGACATGCGAGCCCACGACGAGCCATTATGCAATAAATATTATTGCGAATATCATTCCCTGATCTGAAATGAAGAATACATAATTTGCATAATAGGTCCCTTAGTACAATTAGGGTTATGTACCATGGCCATCTTAATGATCATACAGCTGTTGATTCAATTATTGAATCATAGAGGCTGGTGCTTAGATGAATATCTAATGAGTTAGATTGAGGACTCGTCAAGCACCGTCAAATGATTATTAAGAGATGATCTCCAGCCAGAGTAGGAGATGGCAATCCTATCTCAGTTAGGCTGATATCTGACCGACCTCTTGATGCAGGTCCTCTGCATAGGAATAGAGATTCGGAGGTGTCAGATTAGTTAGGTCAAAGAGTTAACTTAATGAGATCGAGATAACCAAAGTCCTATATCGTATGCTGTCACGATACAGGCACGCATCCTCTGACCAGAGACAGATGTGTTACTATATGTTTGAGTATGTACATTTGGCATACCAATAGGTTGATGACCTAATCAAGGTCTATACACCGGCGCGCTGGTGTGCATATAAGGGCATATGAGTAATACGATCTCTCAAAGGGATCATACAGGTTCAGTTACTGAACCGGGAGACATGAGCTCACTCATGAGACATTGGGAAGAATCAAATTCCATGCGCATGGTCGTCTCGCTTTGGAAGCTTGACTAAATTTGTAGGTTTAATATATATTTTTGGAAAGTATATGATCAGGACCTAGGTATGATATATGCTTTTGGAAAGTATATGATCGATACCGACTTCCAATGATCGAATGAGAAACTTACTGATATAATCTTGAAGTAGACAGTGTAAAGTTGATCTAATACTTCGGGTTTATTCTGAGTCTTCCAGTATGCAGGATGTACATGTATTAGGAATACCTGAGGGTGATGTGATCATAAACGATTGTATAACCATGACGCTTCCATTCCTAGGGAGTGATGAAACGGGTCTGGATTTTAGTGACTCCTCTCAGTAGAGAAGTAATCTGATCTTAGTCCAAATGTTTGACATTGATCTGAATAAGATTCAGATGCAATGAGAAGATTAGATTTGCGGTCTTGATTTAATCAAGCATCTATGAGAGGCCCGCGATCTGGTTTTGAGATATGATCTCAATATCCATGTCACTATACGTGGAACAATACAATCACCCTGTCCTTATCTCCAAGTATTCGCGGAGAAAGCGCATTATCCTTTAAGGAGTTCATGGATAATTCTATTATTGATATATATATCCAAGCATTGAGAAAATGGATAATTAAATGTGATTTAATTATCATGAGTAATATGAACTTGATTCATATTATAAAGAGAGTTATCTGAGATAATTAAATGTGATTTAATTATCAAAGATGTAAATAATGTGAATGTGATTCATATTATTTGAGAACAAGAGAATAAAGATCCAAGATGATTAAATGTGATTTAATTATCATGGATATGAATAATGTGGATAGCTATATCCATATTAGTCATATATATTATAAATGTGATTTATAATATATAAGAGAAAGATATTTGTAATTTACATTTGTTAATTAAATGTTAATGTGAATTGGATTCACATTGGATATTGAATTGAAAATGTAATTTACATTTTGTTTTGGGTTGTGAATATGATTCACAAATTTTTCAATGGCAAGATTACAATGTCTACAAAATAATTGTGAATTATTTTTGTAGAATAATTTGCAACAAAGGTTGTTGCAAATAATGGAGATACATAAGAGATAAAATAGCCACCTTCCTAATGGAGGAGGGTGGACGGCCACCACTCCCATTAGGAAAGGGAGGCCGTCCCCCCTGTCCACATGGAAGGAGGCTTTCTCTCTTCTATTATCTCCATATATTGATGATTTAATTTTGTGAATAAATTGTGTTGATTTATCAACATATATTTAAATTAGATTAAATTAATTGTTGTTGGTTTTACCTACACAAATCTTAGCCATTAAAAGAAACACAATCAATGAGAGCCATTGGATTTGTGTTGTCCCATGGATTGAGATCCATGGATCCCAAAACCCTATAAAAGGAGAGGCACCCCATTGCTCTTCTTTACACAACATGCTATTGTAGCACATCTCTCTCTCTCTCTCTTTCTCTCTACATGCATCTCTCTTCCTCTCATGGCCGTCCACCATGGATGACCTAGAGAGGTTCTCCATCGCCACGGCATAGTCGTTATGCTGCCCGTTCGTCTGCTCGTGGATCTCCGTCTCCTTCGGTGCACCTCGCTCGTGAAGAAGACATCGGATCTCGTGTGTCGAGATCAGGAGATCCGCCGCTTGGATCATCAACATGGATTGCGAGAAGCACGCGGTTCATCCCCGCGCTCGCAAGCGTCTCCTCCGTCGGATCGGACTTGAGACAGGAGGTCTCTTCGTTTAGAGACTTGATAGCAACCACGCTTTATGAGGTAATCCTAATTACTTGTTTGTGGTTTAGACGAAATGATCCGAGAAGTGTTCTTGGATCATGTGGTTTCGTTGTAAGAAAATTTTTTAAATTCCGCTGCATCGAGCAACTAGTGCGACTAGTCGCTCCTCGTCGTATTCGATACGACGCCCATGCTTCCGTGATGCGCTTGAGGATCTAACTATATCCTTCAAGTGGTATCTGAGCCAGGTTGACGGTTTTGAATATAATTCGCTAACCGAGGACGACTTGGGTTCGTTAAGGTCGCGAAAGTTTTTATCGCATTTGATTTTGCAGATCTGTTTAGTGTAATTTTTCGGCCCTGTTTAAATTGTTTAAACACGAAAATAGCACTTGTATTTTGTTTCCCATTAAATAAGGAAACCATAGGATCTGAGTTTGCGTAAATCGGATTTTGTATGCTCGAGATATGGTTGTTTTAATGAACATGTATTCACTGTTACGGGAACTGCGAATCTTAACGTAATTAAAGAGTTAATTACTGTTTAGAATCGCATCGAAATGCGTGAAAATCACATAGATTCTTTTGTAAATCAAGTTAGCAAATTATGGAAACTTACTTTGCTTAATTTGGATTTAAATTGATTGAGATATGCTAATTTTAGTAAGTAGGGGTCACTGCTGAAATTACTTTCCTAATCAAGAACCATGTGATTGTCAATTAATTAAATTAATTGTTAATTTCGAGAAATAATTATGGAAAATATTTGAGAAATATTGGAAGATGATTATTTCCGTAATTGACTTGGCCTCAACCAATTAATTGATTAGATTTGATCTAAATCATAATTGGAAACACAATCATCAAACTCCTTGCTTGAATAGGACTGAGAATTTGTCTAGCAAATTTCATTATAATCAAAATTGTTTTGATTATTATATGGTATAATTTCGGTTGAAGAACTGATGATCATCTCAAGTACAAATTAATCAATTTGGCATTATCCTTTCCCGAGGGGGATATGGTGTCTAGTCGGGGATCGCTGGGGTAGCGGGTTGCAACGTATGCGGTCCGTCCCACTCCCGCCGGTACTGGCCATGACAGCGGGTAGGGTCGGGATAATGTCTGAGGGATTAAGATGTATTTTTCTAATTATTAAAATACGAATTAATATGTATTTTGAGATAATACCATATATTCAAGTAAAAATCAAGTTTGTTGATTGATTGGATTGAAAAATTAATTTAATATGATTAAGTTAATTATATCTAATTAAGAACACTCTATTATGAATAGAGTTATTATTTCCCTTGGAAGAATTAATCGTAATGAATGTGATTCATAATGATTAATTATAATTTGAATAAGAAATGGAGGATCACATAAGTGACATCCATGGTCTCCCGTCAAGGCGAAGGGTTCCGTCGCCAGATATTGTATGTAGGAGACGCCTGTCCGAAGTGACAGCTCCTGCATACAATCCATTTGGATCGGGCTCGTCGCTTCTCGAAAGAGTAAGGACGTATGCGTAGTGACCCTAATATCGGGTCCTCATATTATTGGGGCGATATTGGATTGCACACATAGCGAGTTGTATTTCTGTTGACGGTTGATTCAATTAATGACGGGCCAACATCACCTTAGGGGTGGTGGGCTCGGGTGTTAAAGACCGAATTGGGAGATGCAAGTTGGACTTGCAAGGCGGAATGTGTTCCCGCGTCTTTTTATCCGAGTTGTAGGTTCTCATATTATTGGGATGCAACAAAGATAAGGAAGGAGATCCCAGATCTTGCTTGAGATATAATGGTAAGTATATCTCTTACATTGAAAGTGATTAAGGGAATTAACTTTCATTGTTGACATGGCAAGACAACTTTGATATAAAAATTCCTAAATCAAAGTAAATTATATATTTATATGTTTATGCAAATTTCTTATTTCAGATAATCCTTCATTAATCCCACTCAATGTGATACTCAATTATAACCACTGAAATATCATGGATTAGACTCATGATCCAGATATTGTACTTGCAATTAGGCACATAATGTATGTGTCTGCAATGTGCAAGTTTCCTCATAATAATGAGGATTGATAATTAAATAAGACAATAGGACCAAAACCCTAGGGTTTTTATGTCTCTATGAGTCTTGATCTCATCGAATGTTCTTTTGAAGTGACATGTCGATAATGATCGTAATTATCAAATAATCCTTATAAAATCAATAAAGATATTCTGGCATACATATGTGCTCTTGACATTTAATCATGAATGACATGGTTCTCTGCATCATGTAGAATGGTAGCTCTATAAGAGATGATGTATTCAAATTGTTTGAGTACCTACCTGAACCTATATTTTTTTAAGAGTTTAGATGGATGTAGAGAATGAGTGTCATCATTCTACTGTCTATACTCTAGTCATTCATGAAGCTTCATAATATTCATAATATATGAATTGGGTGAAGCATGTATAAATGTCGAAATGCTCTTACATTAAATTCTTTTGAATTTAACATAAGAGATCCTTAGTCTTAAGCAATGGTTGTTTATAGATAAAGGGAGTGCAGTGGAAGCATGGGTTGGACCCAAACAAGAAGTGTAATCAAGGAGTTGACTGTACTTCTGTGACTTCCATATGACATCCAAAGAGTTGGATGAATGCCAATACTGCAATATATTGATGTGTTGATAGTATGACTGTCAAATCTATCTAGAATCCTTAGAGAAGGAATCGGATAATACATCAGAATAACCTACATATAATCATTAAAATTGACTTACTTATTTGATAAGGTAAAGTCTAATAATTGTACCTCAATCTTCTAATAACACTTGCAATTGGTTGCATATGTATTAGAATATTAGAAATTTGATCTTAAGGTTTATTGGTCATCCATGTTGAAAGTGATGCAAGTGTTGCAACAATTTCCATTGAATCAATGAACTTCATATTTTCGGTGGGAGCCCTTAGTCTTAGAGAATGTCTCTATGACCTAGATATTAGAATACACTCATTGTTTATTTCTAATTGTTAGATATAAACATGAATTATGTACTAAACCTATCATAAAGAGTTATGATAGAGATATTTCAGATAGTAATCTAAAATCTAGTGGACTCTACTAAATTAGAAAATTAATGAATGATTCATTAAGATTTCTAATACTGGAAATTAAACCTTTAAAAGATCAATAGGAGGATAAAGATCATTTGACAATGATCTGGCATCAAGTTTTGGACATATGTCTGTTGATCATATCAATGGACTAGTAAGACATGAAACTTTAGATCGTCTAAAGATTCAAATCTCACATACTTGTGAATATTGTATTTAAAGTTAACTGTCCAATACAACCTTCCTTGGGAAAGGTGTAAGATGTCAAGGTATTCAGGATCTCATACATATTGATGCATGCAGATCATCTATATCATAGTAAACATTATGGATATGTGATATCTGTTAATGATTATGTATGATGTGAGATTTCTTCTCTTCACTTAGAAAACTTTGAAATGTTCAAAGATTTCACAATTTTGGTTTAGAACCAAAGTTTGAAGGAAGATGAAATGAATTTGATCTAACCAAGGTAGCCTGTACCTATTGGATGAATTCAAGAAATGCCTTATGGAGATATGAATATCATTCCTATCTCAATCCTCCTAATGAACCTTAACTCAATGGAGTTGTAGGGAGATACAATTTATCTTGTGTGACATGATTTAATCAATGATTAATCCTAGCATAATTATCTATTAGTTTCCAAGGTATATATATGTAGTAGAGACTACATTATATACTTAATAAGGTTCCATGTGATTAAGCTGGAATCTGGCACTGGAAAGTGCTACTTCATTAGGAAAATAAAGGATGGTATTGTATACCTACTTTATGACCTTGAGATTCTTAAAGGATCTCATCTCTGAGAATGTGATTCTTAGAGGATGACTCTCTTAAGAATCAAGATAAAATGAAGTAAAGGAACTCATTTAATCTTGTGAAGATAATGAGGCTCCTGAAATCAGAAACTAAAAGAATAATTGAAGATGAAACATTAATACTTCTTCAAATAAGTTTGAGGATGTATTCCATGTGAAAATGATCGGACTTCATGTGATGAAGCTCCTGAGAATCATGACATGGAAAGATGGATGTTAGCAATTAAAGTCTAATGTAGACTTCATATACAAGTATTGTATATGGACCCTCGAGGATCCACCTATATGGGTAAGACCCATTAAGTTTTAAATGGATATTCAAGAGAAAGAGGAAACCTGATAAGAAGGTAGAGACCTTCAAAGCACGGTTCGTAGCCATAAGCTACACACCGAAGAGAAGACATCGCTAGCGATGAGACTTGCTCTCCGGTGACCTTGCTTTAACCCATCAGAATATTGCTAACTATAGCTACACAACTTGACTATGATTACATTACTCTATGAATACCTCTCTAAGGATATTCATATGAAGTAGCCACAGGGCTTCATGGTTGAGAAAAGCAAGGTGTGCAAGCTAAAGAACTCCATCTTTGGACTCAAATAAGCTTCTTGTAGTTGGATCATAAGATCTGATGAAATTATAAATGTTATGATTTCAAATAAAATCTTGATGAACCATGTGAAGCTTAGTGGGAGTTCCATTGTGTTCATCATGCTAAATGTAGATATTATCCAGATCATTTGGAATGATCTAAGGATGATAATAATAAGTGTTTTATAATCAGGTAACCCCATACCTCGAGATATGATCTCAAGGATACCTCTTAGATCTTAGTTCTGAAGTTGTTTAGAAGCAAAGAGAAAAAGGATATTGGGACAGTCACATTTTGTAGTACACCTTGGACATATTCTATTCTTAGAAATACCAAGAAAGGCTTCCATCCCTTAAGATATGGTATTGACCTATTTAAAGGGATAGCACCTCAAAAAGTTGAGAAAGTGAATGCTAGAACTGCTTGCAGTTGTGCATCAGTTACGAGAAGCTGAGTGTATGCTGGATATGTAGGAATACCAGATGTCTGCCATGCAGTGGGAGTAGTAAACTGTTACTAATCCTACTATGGAGATAAAATACTTGATTGCAGTAATAACAAAATCTTCATAGATGATAAGATTTTTGAGATAGTGATCTCAAAGTCTTATCTTCAAGTACTTAAGACTTTATAGATAGTGATCTAAAAGGTCTTAACTTTGGAGATAGTGATCTCCAGCGATGAAGGTATTCTGATAAGGATTATGGAAATACTGGTTATAACAATTATTAAGCTATAGTGTCAAGGACCCTATAATAGCTTTAACAAGAATGAGTATTGGTCGCATGAGATGCAACATTCGCATTAGATGCGAGCACTGTTACTGGGGATATGGAAGTGTCGTAAAAGAACTTGGCGTAGTCTCGCGGGAACAGAGTGACTGATCAACTTACCTAGCTATTTTCTTAATAGCCTATGATTGTCACATGAATGTGGGTTTAAATGATTAGCCCATTAATGGCTCTTTGGGCTAGTGGGAGATTGTTGGACATGCGAGCCCACGACGAGCCATTATGCAATAAATGTTATTGCGAATATCATTCCCTGATCTGAAATGAAGAATACATAATTTGCATAATAGGTACCTTAGTACAATTAGGGTTATATACCATGGCCATCTTAATGATCATACAGCTGTTGATTCAATTATTGAATCATAGAGGCTGGTGCTTAGATGAATATCTAATGAGTTAGATTGAGGACTCGTCAAGCACCGTCAAATGATTATTAAGAGATGATCTCCAACAAGAGTAGGAGATGGCAATCCTATCTCAGTTAGGCTGATATCTGACCGACCTCTTGATGCAGGTCCTCTACATAGGAATAGAGATTCGGAGGTGTCAGATTAGTTAGGTCAAAGAGTTAACTTAACGAGATCGAGATAACCAAAGTCCTATATCGTATGCTGTCACGATACAGGCACGCATCCTCTGACCAGAGACAGATGTGTTACTATATGTTTGAGGATGTACATTTGGCAGACCAATAGGTTGATGACCTAATCAAGGTCTATACACCGGCGCGCTGGTGTGCATATAAGGGCATATGAGTAATACGATCTCTCAAAGGGATCATACATGTTCAGTTACTGATCTGGGAGACATGAGCTCACTCATGAGACATTGGGAAGAATCAAATTCCATGCGCATGGTCGTCTCGTTTTGGAAGCTTGACTAAATTTGTAGGTTTGATATATACTCTTGGAAAGTATATGATCAAGACCTAGGTATGATATATGCTTTTGGAAAGTATATGATCGATACCGACTTCCAATGATCGAATGAGAAACTTACTGATATAACCTTGAAGTAGACAGTGTAAAGTTGATCTAATACTTCGGGTTTATTCTGAGTCTTCCAGTATGCAGGATGTACATGTATTAGGAATACCTGAGGGTGATGTGATCATAAACGATTGTATAACCATGACGCTTCCATTCCTAGGGAGTGATGAAACGGGTCTGGATTTTAGTGACTCCTCTCAGTAGAGAAGTAATCTGATCTTAGTCCAAATGTTGGACATTGATCTGAATAAGATTCAGATGCAATGAGAAGATTAGATTTGCGGTCTTGATTTAATCAAGCATCTATGAGAGGCCCGCGATCTGGTTTTGAGATATGATCTCAATATCCATGTCATTATACGTGGAACAATACAATCGCCCTGTCCTTATCTCCAAGTATTCGCGGAGAAAGCGCATTATCCTTTAAGGAGTTCATGGATAATTCTATTGTTGATATATATATCCAAGCATTGAGAAAATGGATAATTAAATGTGATTTAATTATCATGAGTGATATGAATTTGATTCATATTATAAAGAGAGTTATCTGAGATAATTAAATGTGATTTAATTATCAAAGATGTAAATAATGTGAATGTGATTCATATTATTTGAGAACAAGAGAATAAAGATCTAAGATAATTAAATGTGATTTAATTATCATGGATATGAATAATGTGGATAGCAATATCCATATTAGTCATATATATTATAAATGTGATTTATAATATATAAGAGAAAGATATTTGTAATTTATATTTGTTAATTAAATGTTAATGTGAATTGGATTCACATTGGATATTGAATTGAAAATGTAATTTACATTTTGTTTTGGGTTGTGAATATGATTCACAAATTTTTCAATGGCAAGATTACAATGTCTACAAAATGATTGTGAATTATTTTTGTAGAATAATTTGCAACAAAGGTTGTTGCAAATAATGGAGATTACATAAGATATAAAATAGCCACCTTCCTAATGGAGGAGGGTGGACGGCCACCACTCCCATTAGGAAAGGGAGGCCGTCCCCCCTCTCCACATGGAAGGAGGCTTTCTCTCTTCCATTTTCTCCATATATTGATGATTTAATTTTGTGATTAAATTGTGTTGATTTATCAACATATATTTAATTTAAATTAAATTAATTATTGTTGGTTTTACCAACACAAATCTTAGCCATTAAAAGAAACACAATCAATGAGAGCCATTGGATTTGTGTTGTCCCATGGATTGAGATCCATGGATCCCAAAACCCTATAAAAGGAGAGGCACCCCATTGTTCTTCTTTACACAACATGCTATTGTAGCACATCTCTCTCTCTCTCTCTCTCTCTCTCTCTCTTTCTCTGTACATGACATCTCTCTTCCTCTCATGGCCGTCCACCATGGATGACCTAGAGAGGTTCTCCATAGCCGCGACATCGTCGTTATGCTGCCCGTTCGTCTGCTCGTGGATCTCCATCTCCTTCGGTGCACCTCGCTCGTGAAGAAGACGTCGGATCTCGTGTGTCGAGATCAGGAGATCCGCCGCTTGGATCATCAACATGGATTGCGAGAAGCACGCGGTTCATCCCCGCGCTCGCAAGCATCTCCTCCGTCGGATCGGACTTGAGACATGAGGTCTCTTCGTTTAGAGACTTGATCGCAACCACGCTTCAAGAGGTAATCCTAATTACTTGTTTGTGGTTTAGACGAAACGATCCGAGAAGTGTTCTTGGATCATGTGGTTTCGTTGTAAGAAAATTTTTTAAATTCCGCTGCATCGAGCAACTAGTGCGACTAGTCGCTCCTCGTCGTATTCGATACGACGCCCATGCTTCTATGATGCGCTTGAGGATCTAACTATATCCTTCATAAATAATAGGTCTAAATTGAATTGGATGTTAAAAATAACAAATTAAGTCCAAAATTATCCAAATCAATTTAACGGTAGATAATTGTATAGAGAAAATTATAAAACAAAAAAAATATTTTTGGATTTTTTAATGAATTTTTATATTTTTTATAATGTTTTGGTTTCAATTTTTAGGAGTTTTCTTTTTCTATTTTTAGTGATTTTTGGTCTGCATTTAAAATATGATAAAATAAAAAACATATATATTTTTGGAATTTTTCAACATGTTTTTATAATTTTTGGTATTTTATACTGTAGACAGAATAAAAATAGTATCCTTTTGATTTTTAATAATAGTTAAAATGCTCAAAAATGTAAAATAAACCTGGCATCTAATCCTATTTTGCACGATTTTAGGAGCAAGGGTGTTTCTTTTAATAAATGAAATCCAAGCACCAAAATTCATAGACTAGTTGGGCATATATGTAAATAAAATAAAGTCTGAGGGCTACTCTACAATTTTTAAAAAAATATACAATGTATTTAAAATTTTAATGGGCTAAAAATAAATACAAAATGCCACAGGAGCTTCCCTGTAATTTATCTAACTCACGTGGGACGGTACGTAAGCTGAGCTGGACTGGACCCAAAAGCAAATATAATAAGTACATGGGCCTACATGTAAAATGCCCATTTTATTCTAAACGTTGCATTTTAGTTACATGGTTATTAAATAAATATACAAAAAGGCAGGGGAGGATTTGCAAATTACCCCCTAAGGTGCGGGACTGGACGGTTGGATTTCATTCACATGCAGGGACGGAGCTAAAAACTTTTTGTCGAGGGGGCATAAAGTGAAATATTTATTTATATGTTGATTGTAATATTACTAAGTAAAATGTGGAGTAATTATAATGCAAGATAAAAATAACAATTTGATTAAATTTCTTAACTTTATATGGTCATAACATGTGTTCGGGATTTTTGCTTCTATTTTTGAGAAATATGTATATTTTATTACAAATCTATAAAATCACAAGATTGAACATCAAATACATGCATATCCATTAAAATTTTAAACAAATCATACAATGCAATAAGATATTGAAACTTTTCCATATAAAAAAATCTAAAAGGTTATGGAAAAATTCTACACAAATCTATAACCCTACTAAAGCTGGTATTTCCCCCTTCTTCGTGACATGTGGCTCTCTCCCCCCTCTTCCCCATTCCCTCCCTCTCTCCCGTCATTCCTCTCTTCCGCCTACCCTCACTCCCCCCCTCTCTCGATCACTCTCTCTCTCTCTCCCTCTACTCTCTCTCTCCATCTTTTCTCTCTCTCCACTCACACTCTCTCCCTCTTTCTCTCTCCTCTCCATCTTTTTTTCTCCCTCCCTCTCTCTCTCAAATGCATCAGTCTCTCTCCCCCTCTCTCATCTTTTCTCTCTCCTCTAATTCCTCCTCTCTCTCTCTCTTTCTCCCTCTCTACACTCACTATCTCTCTTCCCTTCTCATTTTTCTCTCTCCTCTAATATATATGTTAAATTTAAATTTACAAATATCATATTTTTCTTTATATTTATTAAATTAATATTCATATATGTCATTTATATTTATTAAAGTAGAATTTTTAAATATCATGTAAAGTTGCATTTTTTTCCAAATTTTGTAATTTATTCAAATTCAGATTTGTAATCAATATGAGTAAAAATATATATTTATTTTATTATTATACTCTAATTAAATCATATTTATATGTGATGTGAAAAATGTGAAATACAATAATAATTTAAAAATAGTTTAAAACACAGTCATTTGTTAAGTATAATATTGACTAAAAAATTAACTCAAACTTAAATACGTGTATATGAATCTTATAATAAAGAAATAAAAAAATATAATTTGAAAATAATTTTCAATTGGTGTTTAAGTTGTTATGTAATACAAATAATTCAATGAATTATAAAAATAAAATTAACTTATGAATATGATAATGATAAAATTATACTTTTATCAATAGTTTATTAATAAATTTTTTAAAAATGATCTAAAATTTAATAATAGTATTTTTAATATAATAGATACTTAACTTATTTTCCCCTCATCTTTTCTTTAAATAAGGTGACTTTTAAATATTATATTTTATTTTAATTATATCCATCAATAGAATGGATTTGAATCTTTTCACATCATTTCTTATACATTTTATATATCTATGGGCTACTAATGTATATTTTGGCAATCACAGAACGATTATTTACGGTATAAAAAATAACTTAATTAAATCTAATATCAAATATATAAATTATATTAAGAAAAAATTAATATTTTATCCTAATGATTTAAATAAAAGTATAAATTCAAATAACAATTTAATCTTTTAATATTTTAGTAAAATCTATTTAAAATTCTTAATCAAATGCATAAATGTGTTAGCGTAATAGCTTATAAATATACAAGTTATATGATTTTTTTCTATTTTTTTAAAGAGTAGCATGCATGTATTGAGGTTTGTTTTTTAAATATATTATATAAATATAATTATGAAAAAAATATTATTTAATTTTAAGTAAAAAAATCAAATTTTATAAAAATAAATATTATCACAGTAAGAAAATATTTGTCATTTTTTATTTCTCATTTTTTACCAACTCTCTCATCTTTCTCTCTCCATATTTTCAGTATCATATTAAGAATATATTCATCATTTTTTACCTCTCCTTTTTTTACCAACTCTCTCATCTTTCTCTCTCCATTATTTCAGAGTTACAATTTTCCCAAACTCAGTAATTTATTCAAATTCCAATTTTGTAATCAATGTAGGTAAAATCTAATGCATATATTTTACTAAATTAAACAAATACATCACTTTCTATCTCTCTTTTTTACCCACTTTCCCATCTTTCTCTCTCAATTATTCCAAAGTTACAAATTTCCAAACTTAGTAGTTTATTCAAATTCAAATTTTATAGTCATTATGTGTAAAAATCCATGTTGATATTTTATTATTGTATTAAAATTAAATTATACTTATATGTAATGTTAAAATTGTGAAGTACAATATAATTAAAAATAACATAAACAAACTTCATTATGAAATACAATACTAATTAAAAAATAATTTAAAACAAACTTAAATTTGTAGATATAAATCTTATAATAAAGTAATTAAAAATGTAATTTGGAAATAATTTCAAATTGATTCTTAAGTTATTATGTAATACAAAAAATTAATAAATAATAAAAAATTAACTTATGAATATGATAATGATAGAAATAAACTTATATCAATAGTTTATTAATTAAATTTTTTGAGCATAATCTTCAATTATATAATAGTAAAAAATTGAAAACTAATACAAACATAACTTATTTTTTCCTCATCTTTTTAAATTAGAGTGACGTATAAATATTAGATTTCATTTTAATTATACCCATCAATCTATTGAATTTGGAATCTTTTCACATTATTTCTTATACATTTTATATATATCTATGGATTACTAAATTATATTTTGGCAATCATAGATCGATTAATTACTGTATAAATAATAACTTAATTAAAACTAATATTAAATATACACATTATATTAATAAAAAATGAATGAATATTTTTATTATAAAAACAATTTCAATAAAAGTATGAATTCAAATAATAACTTAAACCATAAATTTTTATAGTAAAATCTATTTAAAATTTTTAATCAAATATATAAATATGTTAACACAATAGTTTATAAATATACAAGTTATGAATTGTTCTCTTATAATTTTTTTATTATTTTTAGTTACTTTCTTTATGTTGTTTTATTATTTAACTCTCAGATAATTCCTATGTAAATTGTTAACTTCACCTTTTGACTTGATGCATATTCACACTTTCGTGCACCCATTATTTCCTTCCCAATTTTTTTACATACACTATATGTTCAATAAAGTTCTTCTATTTATTTACCATTAAACTTTATACTATTTATTAAATTTCGTCATCGTCGTTTGATCCCGCCGCGAAGCGCGGGTATGCTACCTAGTATCTAAATTTAAACATGGAGCATAAGGTCAAAATAGAGACAATACAAAAAATCATAAAATAAATTACCTTTCATATTAACAGTCATTTTTCTCAACTAGTGAAAGAGAGAGAAAAAATATGAGTTAGAGAGGAAGAAAGAGAGATGTACGGAGAAATGGTGAGAACAAAGTTTTTAAAATCCAGATCGGACAATGAACCATTCAATCATTGGTTTGGTCTTTAACTGAGTTCGATTGTTATGTCAAACCGGTTGGAGAATTTATGATTTCATCATTTGTATCAATCATAAAATAATTATCGAGCTTAATTTACCATTCATATTGGTGGAACTGATATTCTAAACCGTGAAACTGTGTGTGTGTGATATCAAAGCACTAAGAACATTTTCATTATCGTTATAATGTAATAATTAAAAATACAATTCAATTTTTCTTATCATAATTCCAATATCCCATTTAAGTATCTTCTATGATTTTGTGGGGAGATCGCCTTAGACCCGTATCATTTCTACTCTCTCAAATTTGATCTTAGATCCACTCGAGGTGATGTTGAAGATCATTTTTCTTTCCCATACTAAACTAAATAACCAAAAAAGATGAGTGGAGGAAGAAATTTATCGTATTTTTTTATATCTGTAATGTTATTTCTTTTTCTCATGTCAATAACTAGAATGACAATGCATCTCGGAAGAAATGATAAATTTCTATTAATAAACCTGCTAAAGATCCAAACATATAGTATTTGGCATGGGTGCATGTTGAATCATTATCGATAATTAATAATATTCAAATTCTTTGTACCCGTTCGATCCGAGTCAAATCGGTCAACTTCGATCGGATATGATTATATTCAAATCTATTTTTTTAATTTCTAATTATACTTCCATGGAAGTAGTCGAACTAATGATCATATCGAGGGTAGTATCTAATCCAACCAGTCTGACCAACCACTCCATGTTGGTTTTTTAATTTACGACCGACAATGTGAGAGATATTCTAAAATGAAAGAAAGAAGAAGAAGATATGCACGGAAAGAGATTTCATGACTATCGCTGTCATGGTCTCCATCATCTGCTTCATGCTCAGGTATCTCCTCAAGTGGATCGTCGAAATGAGGCTGTTGTACCTCTACCGATTGTCATTGGTCCTGGCGTGTGCTATCGTGAGATGGACTGTAGGTGGACTCTGACAGCTCCTCAAATCTCATCTCTATGTCCGTCTGTCTGTCAGCAATCTCTGTCTGCTGAGCCAAAATCTAATCTTGTTGGCCTCTCATAGCAGTCTGCTGCTGCTGAAGGTCAGTGAGAGCGGTCAGTATCCGTGCCAGCTGGTAAGCCATCTCCTGTCCTGGTTGCATGAGAATCATAATTAGTCATAAAAGTACCATTTGGAGATACTTATAATATATGCCTTTTCTCTTCTTGGGATATAATATGAAAATTTATGAAATCAGTGACATCTGTGGTAATTGAATTTGAATGTCATATTTCCCTTTTCGGACTCACGACAAGTCAGAAGACTATCGTTATCCGAGAACTTAATGCGATCGGAATTGAAATACTATGAATGTGCGTATTGTGGTACCACTACTCTGATACCAAACTGTGAACCTCTGAGGATCCGGGTACCCGTTCACACACATTTCACACTATTATATTCACATGAGATCGCACAAATTATTGAAATTTCATGGAAAATTTTTCACGATGCTATATTTGCACATGGCATTCCAATCACATTCAGATAAATAAACCATATTCATCAGAATCAACAAAGACAAAAGCCACCAAAATTTTATTCCGTTCATTTTCATAATATCAATACATGTACATCAGAAGTCAACAGTTTATTCATACATGTGTCCCTATATATATACAGAAGAGAAATAGCATATACATCATATCTGATCAAAAGCTGAAACAAAAGAAACATACCGTCTGGTATAAACCCTATCGTCTGGAATCATCAATCACTACTGAGCAGCAGACCCTTTGCCTGCCAAAATATGTTAGGAAAGAAGAGGCGTCAGCGGGGGCCGATACCTCCCAAAAACTTATAAACATAAACATGCATTTAATATGTTCAAAAGCAAACAAGTAGAAAGGCATGAACAAGTAAACTTTACATCTACTTGCGTAAGTAAAAATGTTTTCAAGTCTCTTGAAGCATCTCGCATAAGCACCCATTATTCCAATATTTTTCATATATAACATAGTTTTTTTGTAATCAAATGTTCATAATTGTACGAATGTATGTATATAAATATCTATATTATCATATTGATCAAATATCACATCTGTGGATTTTGACAATGTGAAAGATGGGATTGGAAATGTTTATAGATTTACTCGATTCTCAAGTTTAATGGATAGTCATTTCCTACCAATACAACTTTTGATTGTAACTTTCCTGAATCTCAACTTCAACTGTTTCATATGCAATTCTAGATGATGTAGATATAGATATAGATGATCTGGATATAGAATTGCCAAGTCTGTTGGCGAAAGTAAAACTCCAGCGGTGAGTTAGCTTATAATGGCTCTTCCGTCTCGCCCTCTAACTCGAAGTGCGGTCCAATAGAGGGATAGGTCTACTCCAAAACTACGCCACTGAGACGGGTGAGAGAGACTCTCTGAAAAAATCACTCTAGAAAAACAGCCCGATCGGTAACGGGTAAACGAGCTCGTACGAACAACTAAAATCGAGGATCCCCCGTCTGGGTGTCCTAAAACAGAGGGTTAGCGAAACTGGTCCAAAGTCGAGATCCCAACGAGGCGTAAAAATACTGCGAGCTCGCGTAAAAACCAAAAGGGGACTGGGATCCTAGACCCGCGTACTTGGCGGTCGCTGCCCTAACTAGGCTTCCTATCTCCCGCCCAGTTGAGAGTCACCGCGCTCTCGCACGATCAGGTTTAAGAGTCACCATGATTGGCACAGTATAAATCGTCACTAATTCTTGTTAACCACATAAGTTCTTTAATTATATATATTCATGCTCTCTTATCTTATATGATTGATTTTATAGATCTATTTGCTCATTCCACATCATCAATTTATTAGTGATCTTTAGTAGAGCATACTTAAAGAATTAATTCGTGAACATGATCAGTCAGTACTATTATATCCTACATGAGCAATTTCTTAAAGCAACCTCTTCACGGTGGTTTTGCTTTTTGTGAAAATTCTATAGTTGCTTTAAAAGAAATCATTCTTACTCCAATTGCACCGACCTTTTCAGGCAAAGGTACTTTTCCAAACCTTTACGAACATAGGATAACCAAATACTTTAAATTGATGTTTTGCCCAAATGAAATTACGCCTCAGGATTTCTCAAACTTTGGCATCTATTAATACTTTAAAAAATATTTTTATTCCAACATGGCAATGATATGGAAACTCTATAATCCTAGAATTCAGCATATTACATTATTATATGAAAATTTTAAACAGTTATCTAACTAATTAGTACAACAAGTGATGCAAGATAGATGGGTATATTGCTTCATGATTTCTTAGTAAATTCTTGATATGGACAGATCTTCAAATTCATCGGGAAGAAGAAAATTTAACAATTTCAAAATACGATTCACCAATTAAAGACCAGACTACTTCATCATTCTTCAAGCATCAATCTATGATTAACCTTAATAATAATGTAGAATCCTACGATCATTCTATCGACTCAAAAAACTTCTTTCAAATTATCACTTAGCTTCTTGATTCAACAGAAAACTTGTTACCAGTATACAAAACTTCATCTGTTACAATTGATCCTCTTAATTACAATATCTCTCAAATTTCCCTATAATGCCAGTTCCAGAATTCCAATGTCCATTATTCATGAAGAATCCAACCTTAACTCTAAAATGTTATTACATACAAATAACCACTCTTCTGTTAGAATTTTATAGCCATGTCCTGTAACCTCTTCGTTTCAGATCAAATGTAGTTTAGCTTAAGACATCCCTTGAGTTTAGCCAGACTTTTCCTTGGAAAAATTAATATTAATCAGTACCTAGGCTTGGAACTTCATATTATGTTTTCCTTAGTTGGACAAATTTAAGAATATATCCAGGATTATACTGTAGATATCAAGAAGCTATTGAATGAAATGTTAATTCCTTAATTGATCAAATTAGAATAATTCAGATGAGAGTAGAATTAATTTGTTAACAGAGTTTTCAGATGGGATCTAAAATCAACTTATCAACCAAGTATTTATTGTGAACCATGTTTGTTAATTGTATGATACAAGAGTTGATTTCAAAATACTATATTAGTGAAGGGAATTAGGTATGAACTGAATGATCTTGAGATGTTAACTCGATTGAAGACATCAAAAAAATATGTAAGAACACGTGCATGGCAGCAAGAGACATGGAGGGAATGTACCTAAGATTTCCCCAAATTCGAAGGTTCAATTTGCAACCAACAACTTCAGAACTCTTTTTCTGCAATAGGAGGATTCTTTAACAATCATATGAGCAGCATGAGGCTGTTGTGAGCAACAGTTTCAAGATGAAATAGACAAATTTGGGGGAAAGAAAGGAGGGGATCTGCTTCTTCGTTGGAGCAAAGATTGGAGAGGAATTGGGAATATTGGTCAATAGAAAAGAGAGGAGTAGTCACGGTTGGAATTTGGGTTGATATTTATAGGGAGTAAGTGAAGCCTAATTGATTTCCAAAGGGATTTTTACGCCCATAATCCTGAGCAATTTCGCAATAACATTCATAACCTTGCATAATCATGAATTACATGGGAAACCCTGAGTAATGTTTAACTCTTACACGGTATAAGAGTTCCCCATCCTTGAAGCCCCTGATTCCTGCTTCCCTCGCCCCCTCCTCGAAGCCCCCCTCCGACCGACTCTCAGCTCCCCGTCGGGTCCCAGCTTCCCTCGCCCTCGACTCCTTGCTTCCCTCGCCCCCTCCTCGACTAACCTCCCTCCTCCCCTCCTACTCAAAGCTGCCAAGCCCCCTCCCCGCACCAAGCTGCTTCTACTCCCCTGCTCACCGTGAAGTGAGCCACGCGCTCCTCCTACTCCTATGCCCAAAGCCCCCCAGCAGCAGCATCGAGCTTTGCCCCCTCCCCCTGCCACCGGATCCAAATTTCTCCCCTACCCAAAGCCCAAAGCCCCTCTCCAATGAGGCGTAATTTTTTTTATTATTTCCTAACCATTGGATCGAGGGTGAGTTAGATTAACTCATTCATATAGTTGAGTTAACCTATTAAACTAACAGAAGGTTATGGGCGTGAGACGGAGTAACTATCCAGGGTTTCCCATGTAATTCATGACTATGCAGTGTTATGAATGTTATTGCGAAATTACTCAGAGTTATGGGTGTAAAAATCCCATTTCCAAATGAAGTCTCAAGGATGCCAAGTGGAGGTCTTTAAAATGCCAAATGGAATGGAAGAAAGGCCAAGTGGAATGGAGAAAAATCTAAACCCAAATGGGCTGTCCTGGAAGCCAATGACAATAGTCTGCTACTGCTGCTACAATAAAAAATTATTTTATTTTTTTTAAAGATGTTTAAATATGCATGTACTTATGCCTCGAGTGTTGGATTTTAACGCACAATATCTCGATTTGATCATCTCTGAACAACGATCAAAATGACTATAATGTTGATGGGTTTGGATGCCTGATAACGCTCCCGCACCCTATGTTAATTCGGTCAAATTAATGTCCAAATTAATGTTAATAATTCGTTGCAGTCAGATACGAGAGGTTGATCAAAAACCACTTATCGATTACTGTTAAGTGATGATTTATTTTTTTACTTGGTGGAGTCCAAGGTCGATCTCAGGGAGGCAACTGTCTCCTTAGGTGAATTACAGCAATTTTTCAAGTGTTGAGGTTTGAGGATCAATTTTTTTGGTCTTTTTAATTTTTATGCAGACATATGCAGACAAGGTGAGCCAATTTAGCGTTTAATTTAATTGATGTATCAAATGAAGTCCAAAAATAATGAAAATTGGCAGATGATTATTTATGATGAAAATGACCTACACTAATTTTTTTTGGAATTTTTCGACTCAAAATAAATTTTCTGTGAATTAAATAAGCAGACAGAGTAATTTTCAGTATTTAATTTTTAATAAATATCAAATCACACTTTTTTCAAGAACTAAAATTATCCTAGGTGGGTCTAATGATAAGGGACCTAGGAAAATTAACAGGACTTAAATTTACTGTGAAATGAATTAATTAAAATTAATTTGAGAAAATCACTAAACTATTTATTTAGGCCTCGATATGCGTGCAAATGCTATGAAATTTTTATGGTGTGTTAGAAATGATGCTATGATTTTTTTATAATTTTTGAAGGCACAGATAATTGATTAAAAATCAAAAGGCATCACTGGGCAAAATATGTCAACAATGAACCAATTAATTCATTAATAATTCAAATAAGCCTACAAAAATCAGACACGTATACTAACAGATGGAGGACAAAATTTCCAACAACATGCAATTTTTAGAATCTCAAAATGATGAAAAATGCACTCTAGGGACACGTGCAAACACAAGGGTGTAAATGCAATACTGGAAATTGAAACTTCAATAAATAAATATGCTGACAGGGACTAAAATGCAATTACCGATAACATGCAGGACTTGTATGCAATTTCTCCACGAGACACGTGCTCCTCACGTGGGGTCTGCTTCACAGGGACCTTTTTGTAATTTCCGAAAGCTTCAGGGGCGTCTGTGCAAATAACCCAGGCCGCACGTGCTCCTCACGTGGGCGACCTAGGTTCGGAGGGCGTCGGAGGCTCGGAGCGAGGCTCGGGTCCTCTGGAGGTTCGGCGACGGCTCGATGCAGCCTCGGGTAGCCCGAGCCTAGGCTTGGAGGCCGAGGCTCGGATGCGTAGACGTGACGGCCTGAAGGCCCTCGGATCAAGATGATCCAAGGGATGTCGATGAAGGCGCGTGGCGGGACGAGGGCCGTCGGATCTGAGGCGTGATTATCGGTCGAGGACGGTCACGATGAAGGCGCGTGGCGGGACAAGGGCCGTTCGATCGAATGATCGAACGGCTGCTGCTGCTTCGTCTCGAACGGTCCTCCGCCACCTGCGGAGGAGAAGGCGGAGCTCCGGTGGGGCTGGGCTTGCTCCGCCTCGGTCGCCAGGCGTCGATGAAGAACGTCGTCGGCTCCCAAGTGCCTCGGAAGAAGCGGGGGCGTACGGCGAAGCTTCCGATGGGCTCAGGGGCTGCGGAGGCTCGCTGGAGCTCGCTGGAGACGAAGCTCGAAGAGACCTCTGGTGAAGCTCCGGCCAATGAAGAATTGTTGACCTGCAAAGGGTTAGATGTATAGCCGAGGCGTGCAGGTATTCGTGGAGAAGAGTGGCGTGATCGGCGAGGCCTGAAATGGAGTGTGGTGATCCGGCGAGTGGGCTCCAGCCAAATGGCGGAGCTGTTGGTCGGAGGAATGTGGTATGCGTCGTCGGAGTGTGCGGAAGGTACCGCGAGGATCAGAGCTTCGACGCGAAGCTCGTCGAGGTGATTGGGAGGCGCGAGGGTGGTCAGTTACGGCGAATAAAAACGGATAAGAATCAAGAAAATGGAGAAGAAGATCGGAGGACGAATGGAGGGAGTTACCTGGGGAATGGGGCTCAGCTTTGAGCTCCAGGTCGTCGCTCAAGGGATCGGTAGGGTCCCGAGCTCGGGCAGCTGCTTGAGGGAGGCTGCAGCACGGCGGTGGCGGCCGTGGATCTCGCCGGAGTTGGATCCCTGTCTTCGCTCGACAACTCAACAAATTGCTGTCACCAATAGGTAGCTTGGAGCTCGAGGAACCTCTCTGGAGTGGCGGATGGGGGTGAACGGTGCCGGTGGCTGGGTATTTATAAGGAGAAGGAGGTGGTCTAGCTGGTGGAGTGGCGAGGTTGGAGGTCGTCGTGGGGCGAGTATGGTGGAGGTAGTGGAGCTTGAGGGGGACGGCGAGGGAGGGGGATGAGTGGTTGACGTCGTGGGGGGGTCAGCGGCCGGAGGAGATGGCTGACGTGTGTCCAGAAAAGGAAAGGGGGCGCCCCTCCCGCAAGGCAAGGGACGTGGGGGAGAGGGGCGCCTGGAGGTAGGAGACGAGGTCTCCACCGTTGAATCTTGTGATCCAACGGTGGAGATCAGAGCGTGGTGAGCGGGTATGATTAGATCTGGGGTGCCAAGATGATGGGTTATGAGGGAGCCACGTGGCGCATTGTGGCGAGGTGCGAGCGGATGGTTCAGATGAGAGGGTGGAGTTGATCTGAGGGTCGAGACTCGCTGGAAGAGGGCGGTTGCGATGAGAGGATCGGGGAACTGATCAGGCGGCGCAGATGCTTCCACGTGGAAGGCTGAGAGCGCGGCGCTAAGGGACGGTGGAGATGAAGTGTGGGGCGGATCTGATGGCTGGGAGATGGTCATGTACGTGGAAAGGCCTGGGCCGTTGGATCTGAAGCGAGATCCAACGGTGGAAGGCGCGGGCGGATGAGGCGAGGGGCAGCGGGCCGCGTGGCGCAACCAGAGGGCGCCACGTGGCCTGCTGTGAATGGCTGGAGGAAGAAACACGTGTAGAGAGAAGAGGAAGCCGAATTTGGAAAAACTCAAAACATGAAAGTTGTAGATATTAATGAGATCTACAAGTTTCATGTTGACCAAAGAACGGAGATGAGGTCAAATATGATACATAAATACAAGGATACATAAATATATATGTGTAGTATACAAAATGACCCAAAAACCCAAGTCTCTCATACAAGCTCCAATTTCAATGAAATTATTCTCATTTTGAAGGTCTTTTAATATGTAGTAATCTAAGAGTGAGTAGACCTAATTAGGAGTTTGTATGAGGGCTTTATGTGTGTTTTAATGTACAAGGGTTCTCAGGATATTTGGGCTATTTTACAAGGGTGATTTTTGGCATTCTTCCCTATATTATTAAGGAATATATATATATATATATATATATATATAGTATAGAGAAGAAGTTATTTTGATGAAGAGGTATTCTACAGGGGATTTTTGGCTTCTTATTTAAATGCAGATGAGCTGCTAAAATGCATGAATTATGGATGCATGCATGAGTGTTATTTATGCAAGATAAAAGGAAATATGCCTCTATTTTCTCGGGAACAAGGCTCTATTTTTGACTTTTGATGTGATGAATCACAGATTCATCAACCCCCTATACTTAAACCTTGCTCGTCCCCGAGCAACTAAAATGAAATGCAAGAGTGAAATGATTTTGGGTTCCATACCAAGGTCATGAACAATAGCTGAAAAATGGAGCCTGACTCGAACTTTGGATTAATTGTGTGGCGGAACCTTATTGGGACCTGAACTTAAGACCTAACAGACTTCAAGTTCCACAAGTCTTCTATTCAAGACGCCTCAACAATCAGGTCAGAACAAATCCTCAAACGCAAATTTCTGATGACTATGATTCTTACTTGCACTGTGTAAGTGATTTGTAAATCTCCACATCAGGAATGGCTCGGAACCAGCCTCCTCTAACAAGGTAACTCAATAACCTGATATAGTAACTCTTTCCTCGAGGAGCGGGGTATTCCCTTCTAAGTTCAAGTGCAACCAACTCAAGAGGAGGGGGTAGAGAAGAGAATGGACGGTAGCCAGTGTAGCTACCTATCCCGGGATGCCTGACCAGTGTAGCCAAGTCATCCAGCTGCATTTCTTTACTAGTATACAGGCTCAGGTATTTTATTTTTTTTTGAACCTGTCTGATTTTTTGGAGTTTTTGCATTTTTTTTCAGGAGCAGCATGTACATCAGGAGTTTTTCCTCTTGAGTCAGTAGACTATCCCTCTTTTGAAGCATTATTGCAACCCACAGCACCCTGTCCTTAGATGTCAACACCACTAGACTAGGTTGAGACGCACTTCCCTCCCTAGAGGAGGACGGATGTTTCCACCCGTGTGCTACTCCAAGCTAAAGGATTCTACCTCCTCACCACCTCATCAGTGAAGAGCTACGTGCATAGTGCTTGTCCAAGTCAGGTCATTATCTAAAAGAATCCTGCGTATGCACGAGATATTCTACTTAGACTGATTAAGATGACGTGAACATAGACATGCGGACTCAAAGAATTAAGTCTCTTGACCTGAGAAATCTTAACTCCAGTTCCTATAAGGTTCCTCTGAAATTAGGTGGATTAAGGTCAAATCAAGTCCATCCTCAATATTTACTCATAACTTGGTCTAGAACCCACTAGCTTTTCACTTTGCATATGCAAAGATATGCAGATGAGATGAGATGTCATGCTATGAAAATGCAAGACTCTTATTATTATTATTATTATTTTTTTATGCAGAGATGATATGCAAGAGTAAATAAGAAGCCTATATTTTTCAAATATATATATATTTATTTATTATTATTATTTTTTCAACATTTTTACCCACCCGTAATTATTGTAAATTTATAAAAAAAACGCGAAAGTACGAGCTATGGGTAAAGTATATATGTAATATATACATGCCCCCCTATACTTAGCGTGTGCTATGTCCTCAGAGCACGAAGAGCGAGGAAAAAGACATAGCTCGTGCTAAGCGTAGGAGAGCAAAAAGGGATAGAAAGTATAGAAGTCGTCTCGCCCCCCTATACTTAGGCTCTGGCAGCCTAAGTGTAGAAGAAGATCAGAAATGGGGCGGACGAGGGATAGATGAGTGTACAAAGCGGGCATCGGTCCCCCCCTATACTTAGGCTTTAGTCAGCCTAAGTATAGGACAGGAATGAGTGTGAGAACCTATGTGATTTGGAGAATGTACAGTGAATCGACTCGGGCCCTCCCCCCTATACTTAGGATTTGGTCATCCTAAGTGTAGTCCAAGATAATGGTTCGATGATGTGGGGATGGGTTACTAGAATCGTGGAGGTAAAGGATAGGATATACAGGAAGAATGATGTATATACAAATGAGTCGATCTGAATCTTTTGAAGATGCTGCTGATGGCTGGAGTTCATTGCTGCAAGGTCTCATACGCGGCTTGAGATGTATCTGCTGTATCTGTCTCGCGCATGAATACAATCTCCTCCACATGGACTAACTGTTCATTGGATTCGACGAAGTGCTTCAACAGCTGTCCATTTACTAGGAATGTCGGTGCGTCATCTGCGAGATCTGAGATCTCGACACATCCACTATCATGCACTGTTCGGACAACGAATGGTCCCGTCCACTTAGACTTTAATTTGCCTTGGAAAGTCTTCAGCCTGGCATTGAACAAACATACCTTTTGTCCAGGAACAAAGGTCTTTCGTCTGATATATCTATCGTGCCAACGCTTCACTTTGTCCTTGTACACCACACTGTTGTCGTATGCTCGGTTTCTGACTTCCACAAGCTCATTCAGATCCATGTCTCTCTGTTTCTGCCCCAGGTGTGTGTTCCAGTTGACCTTTTTTATTGCCCATTCTGATTTGTGCACTAACTCTGCGGGCAAATGGCACGGCTTTCCGAATACCATTCGGAATGGGGAGGTGCCTAATGGTGTCTTGTAAGCCGTCCTATACGCCCAGAGGACTTGATACAAGATCTGAGACCAGTCCTTCCTGTCCGGGCGGACAAGCTTTTGCAATATGGTTTTTACCTCCCTATTCGACACCTCAGCCATACCATTGGTTTGTGGGTGGTAAGGACTCGCGACACGGTGTTCGATGCCGTAGTCCTTCAGGAGTTTCTTCACCTCCCGATTCACAAAGTGGCTACCCCCGTCTGATATCATCATTTTGGGGATCCCGAACCTAGAGATTATGTGCTCTCTGATAAATTTACAGACAGTCCTGCTGTCTGCGGCTCGGGTCGGGATAGCCTCCACCCATCTGGACAGATAGTCTACCGCAAGAAGGATGTATTCAAACCCGTGGCTGACAGGGAATGGGCCCATGAAATCGATGCCCCAGGCGTCAAAGACATCACAAATGATGACCGGCTGCATTGGCATCTCATCCTTGGAACCAACGGTTCCTCCCATTCTCTGGCAAACTGGGCACGACTTCGCGAAGGCGGTGGCATCGCGAAACAGAGTCGGCCAGTAAAAGCCACACTGAAGTACCTTCCATGCGGTCCTCTTCCCGGAGTGGTGTCCTCCTGCCTCTAAGCTATGGCATAAAGAAAGGACACTCTGGTATTCCTCCTGAGGAATACAACGTCTCCAGACACAATCCGGTCCTTCAAAGAAAAGGATCGGATCCTCCTAATGGTAGTGTCTAGCGTCCGACTTTAGTCGGTCGATTTGGCTCTTGGGCCAATCCTCGGGAACTTTCTTGGAGACAAGATAGTTCACGATATTGGCGTACCATGGGAGTGAGTCGATAACAAAAATCGACTCGTCAGGGAAGGAGTCTCGAATCGGGGAAACCTCGGAAGTATTAAGATCTTCGAGACGAGAAAGATGATCGGCTACTACGTTCTTCTTTCCAGGTTTATCACGGATGTCCAAATCAAACTCCTGGATAAGTAAAATCCAACGAAGAAGACGCGCCTTCGCGTCCTTCTTCTCCATCAGGTATCGTAGTGCCGTATGGTCTGTGAACACGGTTACCTTGGATCCGATTAAGTAAGATCTGAATTTGTCCAAGGCAAACACTACTGCAAGCATTTCCTTTTCTGTAACTGTATAGTTACGCTGAGCAGAATCAAGCACTTTGCTTGCGTAGTGAATTGCGAACGGGACGCCGTCTCTTCTTTGTCCCAATACAGCCCCAACAGCATAATCTGAGGCGTCCGTCATGATCTCAAAAGGTAGAGACCAATCTGGGGCTTGTAAGATGGGTGCGTCCATGATCATTCCTTGTAACAGCTTAAAGGCCTCAAGACATTTGTGATCTACAATAAACTCCGTGTCTTTGCCTAAAAGCTCAGTTAGCGGTCGGGCAATCTTAGAAAAATCCTTGATAAATCTTCGATAAAATCCGACATGCCTGAGGAACGACCGCAACTGCCTTACGTTGGTTGGTGGTTGGAGTCGTCTGATCACGTCCACCTTGGCAGGGTCAACCTCCATTCCTCTCTTGGAGATGACATGCCCCAACACTATGCCCTCCGTCACCATGAAGTGACTTTTCTCCCAGGAGAGCACCGGATTGACCTCACAACATCTTTTGAGGACTCGGTCCAGATTCCTAAGACAGGAATCAAAAGAGTCACCGTGGACCGAGAAGTCATCCATGAAGACTTCCAGGAATTCGCCGACCATTTCGGCGAATACAGCAATCATGCACCTTTGAAAAGTACCTGGAGCATTGCATAGCCCAAAAGGCATGCGCCTGAAAGCATAGGTACCAAAGGGGCATGTGAACGTGGTCTTTTCCTGGTCCTCCGGAGCAATGGCCACTTGATTGTAGCCCGAGAACCCATCAAGGAAGCAGAAGAATTCTTTCCCCGCTAATCTTTCTAGGATATGATCAATGAACGGTAGGGGGAAATGATCCTTCTTCGTAGCGGCATTCAGGCGTCTGTAATCCACACAGACGCGCCACGACGTGGGTACTCTCGTCACGATCTCTTCTCCATCCTCGTTGGTGGTCGTCTGAATTCCCGACTTTTTCGGGACAACATGGATTGGGGCCACCCACTTAGAGTCGGAGATTGGGTAAATAAAACCCGCGTCGCATCATTTTTCTATCTCTTTCTTCACAACCTCTCGTACATTTGGATTCAACCGGCGTTGGAATTCACGAGAGGGTTTTGCTTCGTTCTCCAAGTATATATGGTGCGAACACAGAGCGGGGTTTATTCCGTGGAGATCGGAAATGCTCCAGCCTATTGCCTTGCGGTTCTTCTCCAGGATCTCTAGCAAGCGAGATTCCTGCTCCTCGGTCAATTGCGAACTGATAATGACCAGAAATTTCTTGTCTTGGCCCGCAAGGAAGGCATACTTCAAGGTTGTGGGTAACGGTTTGAGCTCAGGAGTAGTATGATCGTCTAGAAAGTCTGGCTCAATCTGATCTGGTTTGGTGTTGGAAGTGGCTGGATCCTGTTCTGTAGTAGCTGCCACCAAACTCGGCTCTGGAGTCGGATCGTCAAAGGTCTCCATGCAATCGGCAAACGCCTCGTCCGACTCGTCATCCTCATCTTCAGATTGTCCTAAGGATGTCAGGACTGACAGGCCCAACTGGGCCTCTATGTCATCGAAGATGTAGGGCGATGCAGGCTCAGAGCTATACTCATTCCTGAAGATCTCGCAGACTGACTCATGCACTGGATCATCTTCAAAGGAGATGGACACCTTGGTGCTGGCTGGGTTCTGTCTCCATGGCCCAACTAAGTCTACATGCTCACAGTCTGTTTCGAGAGAAGAGTATTCGGTGCTGGATTCGGAGTTCGGTCTCTGCCATCTTGTCTGCTTCATCTCAAGTTCCTCATCTCCGCCTGGAGTTTGGAACTGAATTTTCCCATTCTTATAATCGAATAAGGCCCCTGCTGTTCTGAGGAAGGGCCTACCTAAAATGATCTGGGAGTCTCTCCAATTACGAGGGGTTTCTATATCCAGGACAGTGAAGTCCACCATGTATTCTTGCCCCTCGACTTTGATCACAATGTTCCTTAACTCTCCTTGGGACCTCTTAGTGGATTTGTCAGCAAACTGCAGAATAGCTCTAGATTTCCTAAGGGGTCCGAGATTAAGCCGCTCATAGAGGGCTGTGGGCATCAAGTTGATCGAGGAACCATTGTCCAGGAGAGTGCGTGCAAACGCGATGTCATCAACATGACTCACTACATAATGTGCACCCATGTCTCTTCATTTCCGAGGAAACAAGTTCTTTATTGCACAAGTCGTGGCTACTGATAGAACGTGTTTCTCAACACGACTTTTGGTCTTCCTGCTAACCCTAGTAGGTGTGCATCTCACCTTAAGGTATTTTTGGAATGCAGGGGTCATTTCCACCGAACTTGTCAAAAGGGATTGTGACCTTGATGTGTTTATTGCAAAATTCAGCCATCTCAGGGTCATCTTTTTGGATTTTTTTGATTTTCTTCTTTCCACCCTTGAGAGCTCGGGGGAAAGGGATTATTAACTCAGGTTCTGGAACTGAAATATTCTCATTGATTTCTGGAACTGAGTTTTTGACACGACTCTGACTCGGACTCTGATACAGACTCGGACTTGGACTCTGACCAAAAAGAAAATGCTGAGGAGAGACCGGTGACGCTTCTTCCGCTTCTTCTGGACGATCCTCCTCAGATGGAGGTGCGGGCTCATCGGCGTCGTCTGACTCTGGATGGATGCAGGAATGCTGCTTCGAGGACTCAGATGTCCTCTTCTTCTGCTGGCGGTGACGGTGGTGCTCCTCCTCCTCCTCCTCCGAATTCTCCTCAGGTAGAATTTCGGAGGTTCCTTCCTTTTGTGCCCGATCAGGTATGGTCACGGTCCTTCCGCTCCTGAGGGACATATGGTTAACATTATCGTATGAAAGGATCTCATGTTCAGATAAATAATCATCTAAATAGTATACCTGATCTCGAGGTCGGTTCTGGCCCTGCTGTACGCTGTTTGGGTTGGCCTGAACCTGTGCGGGGATTGGAGTCCTTGGCGCCATTTGTTGGTCCTGAGCACGAGAGACCCGATTGATGTCGGTTCTCATGTCCAGGTAGTCGTTTTGCATCTGCTGGACTCTATCAGACAGGGTCTGGATCGCCAAGGTGAGGGACTCCAATTCGGTGGGCTGGGCTGGCTGCTGAGTGGGTGCGGTCCTGTACTGGCCCTGCTGGCCGTGCCGATACTGCTGCTGATGGGACGGTGCTGGCCCTTGCTGGTAGGTGCGCTGCTGCGGCTGGTACCCCTGTTCTGGCCTGGACTGGTATCGCGGGACTGTGACGGGCCTGGTCTCTTGGTAGACTGGGGTTGGACGGTGTGCCTGGTCCTTCCCCATCTCGATTTGCCGGACTAGTGGGTCACGGCTATACCAGAGCCCGTTGATCTCGTAAACGGGCGGAGGCTCCTCGTATTCTGTTTCCACTGGTGGGGGTGCATGATGGTTCGGCTGGGTATAAGTCTGATCCCAGCTGCTCTGAGACCCCGGTGCCTGTTCCTGTACAAGATGGACTCGATGTACAGGCACAGGTGGTGCAGAAGGGGTGGGTAGCTTAATCCTGGCTACCTTTTCAGAGAGTTCCTCCACCTTCTTGGGAAGGCTCGAAAGAGACTCCATCTCCGCGACTCTCTTGTGGATCTGCTCGACCATGGTAAGCTTGTCTACAATCATCCCCATGCTGGGGATGAGGTCCTCAGTCAGATCTGCAACAGTCCTTCGAGTTGTCTCATTGGATAAGATCGAGGGAGACAACTGATAGGCCCTTGTGGCCTGTGACCTGCCGGTTTCTGCCATCTGCTCTAGGATTTTCCACACGGCGTGCTCGTTCTTGTTCAGATAGCTTCCTCCACAGGCGGCACTGACTAACCCCTGCATCTCTGGGGTTAGACCGCAGAACAAGGTCTGGACTAAGATCGCCTTAGAAATGCCGTGGCATGGGCATTTCTGTACTAAGTCATTGAACCTGTCCCAAGCCTCATGGAACGGTTCGCAGGGTCCTTGGGCGAAGCTGGCAATCTTCATTCGCATCTGATTGGTTCTACTGAGAGGGTAGAACTTCTTCAAGAAGAGGTCCTTGAACTGCATCCAGGTAGTACATACCACCCCTAAGTTTTTTAACCAATGTGCAACCTTATCTCCTAAGGCAAACGGGGTGGCCTTCAGCCGGATATAATCTTGGCCAACATTGGGATGGCTAAGATTGTTGCATACTAATTCGAAGTCACGGAGGAAGGTGTAAGGCTCTTCGCTGAGGTTTCCGTTAAACTTCGGCAGCAGGCTCAGGAAATGGGGCTTCAGCTCGAATGCCTGGTCGGGAACTGCAGGTGCTAGCCAATTTTGGATCTCGTTCTCCGCCGGGTTATAGGTGTCGACCATTGGTCGGTCGATCCCTTCAGCTACTATTATCTGTCCCATCCGTGCTGTGAGATCAACATTTTTCTGTTCGGCTTCGGCAAGGCGTCTAAGAATCTGTCTCATCTGGTCCTCATCGGGCGGCATCCTTGGCGGCATTTCTCCCTCTAGTTCTGGGGATTGGAAAATAAGATTGGTGTTAGAGGGTGAATCAAGGAAGGGATTACCGAGGCAATGGTCTTCCTCGGTAATCTCAGAGGAGATAAAAGGGTTGGTTTGAGAGTAACCACCCTGAGCATGAGGGAACCAGGACTCAAGAGGGTCATGAGTCCTGGGTGGTTCGAGGTGCGCTCGGACCGAGAAAGACGAGTTACTTGGGGGGACTCATAGAGAGATCAGTGAATAGTGCGTCGAGATCTCCCCTGTTACTCATCTTGGTGAAGCAAGAAGAAGATAGGATTTTACTCCTACCTGAAGCAAGCACAAGATCAATCCAAGACCCTGGATTCACACTCAACACAGTGAAGGACTCAAAGTTGAGTCCACTTTATCTTGTAATTTTTAAATGTGAATTTCAAGCAAATCTAGCAAGGATTACACGGCCTAGAGGGAAGTCGGCTCAGAGCCGGATGCGTCTTCCCTGTTTATCCTGTCGTCTAAGATACCGCCGCTCCTTCCTTTCTTCGCTCCTATCCCAAGCCGATGGATTCAGTGACCACGCCCCTATCTACCTGCAAGCAGGCGGAGGCTGACAAGGCCGGAACTTCACCCCTGGGGGTTACTGACAGCTTGTCGTGAAGTACCGCAATTTCGCCCCTATCTACCTGAGACAGGCGGAGGCTACTTGGTACTAGTCAAAGAATCTGAAAATATCCGGCTCGTGATATTTGCTAGGATCAGTTAGAACGTGATATGGAAGACGGGGATTTGGGCTCTACCTTAGGGTGTTCACACACACTCAGGTACCCTCACTCAGCCTGAAAACAAGGTCGGGGTTACTCTCCCGCAAACAATTTTCAGCTTTTATTCCTTTTTTGGGTCAATACTGTTAGCAGTCCCGATTTTAAGTTATCACTTTAATTTATCCACCACAAAGCACGCCTATCAGACAGTCCCAATTTCCTTTTTAATTTAAGTGAAAAAATTAGAGGGGGAAATTGAGAAAAGCCGATGCAAGTTGAAATCGATGATGCGTATGCTGAGTAGAGAATACTTACAGTGATCCCTTCGCTTTTTGATGCAGGATGCTATACAGAATTGAAAACTTTACTCTACATGCAAATGCAAGCGATGAAAGCCGCTCCTAGACAGGCAGTTCTATTAACGTGAAGAACGGTTTAATTTTGACTAAGTCCTGCGGTCTAGGTGCGTCTTTTAAGTGTAATGTGTGGTCCTATTGATTACGAGCACCAACAAATCCTAGAGTGGCTCGAGGAGCCGCTAGTGCAAGCTAAATTACAATTCACCCACACAGCACACGGGACACGGTTTCCACTATATTTACACGCGCGAGATCCCAAACGGGAACCGCTGGAAATAATGCAAAAGAAAAATAAAATAAAAAGTACAATGCCTCTCTTTCTCTCAACACAATTTAAATGCTAAGTCCTCGAAGCGTCGCCGACTCCTCGCGGTCCTCGCACAAAAATTAAATGGAGGTCAGAGAGTGACACAAAAATAATGCAAAAAGAAAATAAATAAGAGAAATAATTACAACAAAAACCGGGGATCAGACTACCCGGGGATTGGAAATCAAACACTCAAAAGTATGCTACAATTAACCTAAGAAGTGCCTCCCCGGCAACGGCGCCATTTTGATAACGCTCCCGCACCCTATGTTAATTCGGTCAAATTAATGTTCAAATTAATGTTAATAATTCGTTGCAGTCAGATACGAGAGGTTGATCAAAAACCACTTATCGATTACTATTAAGTGATGATTTATTTTTTTACTTGGTGGAGTCCAAGGTCGATCTCAGGGAGGCAACTGTCTCCTTAGGTGAATTACAGCAATTTTTCAAGTGTTGAGGTTTGAGGATCAATTTTTTTGGTCTTTTTAATTTTTATGCAGACATATGCAGACAAGGTGAGCCAATTTAGCGTTTAATTTAATTGATGTATCAAATGAAGTCCAAAAATAATGAAAATTGGCCAGATGATTATTTATGATGAAAATGACCTACACTAATTTTTTTTGGAATTTTTCGACTCAAAATAAATTTTCTGTGAATTAAATAAGCAGACAGAGTAATTTTCAGTATTTAATTTTTAATAAATATCAAATCACACTTTTTTCAAGAACTAAAATTATCCTAGGTGGGTCTAATGATAAGGGACCTAGGAAAATTAACAGGACTTAAATTTACTGTGAAATGAATTAATTAAAATTAATTTGAGAAAATCACTAAACTATTTATTTAGGCCTCGATATGCGTGCAAATGCTATGAAATTTTTATGATGTGTTAGAAATGATGTCCTTAGACTACTGTGATTTTTTTATAATTTTTGAAGGCACAGATAATTAATTAAAAATCAAAAGGCATCACTGGGCAAAATATGTCAACAATGAACCAATTAATTCATTAATAATTCAAATAAGCCTACAAAAATCAGACACGTGTACTAACAGATGGAGGACAAAATTTCCAACAACATGCAATTTTTAGAATCTCAAAATGATGAAAAATGCACTCTAGGGACACGTGCAAACACAAGGGTGTAAATGCAATACTGGAAATTGAAACTTCAATAAATAAATATGCTGACAGGGACTAAAATGCAATTACCGATAACATGCAGGACTTGTATGCAATTTCTCCACGAGACACGTGCTCCTCACGTGGGGTCTGCTTCACAGGGACCTTTTTGTAATTTCCGAAAGCTTCAGGGGCGTCTGTGCAAATAACCCAGGCCGCACGTGCTCCTCACGTGGGCGACCTAGGTTCGGAGGGCGTCGGAGGCTCGGAGCGAGGCTCGGGTCCTCTGGAGGTTCGGACGACGGCTCGATGCAGCCTCGGGTAGCCCGAGCCTAGGCTTGGAGGCCGAGGCTCGGATGCGTAGACGTGGCGGCCTGAAGGCCCTCGGATCAAGATGATCCAAGGGATGTCGATGAAGGCGCGTGGCGGACGAGGGCCGTCGGATCTGAGGCGTGATTATCGGTCGAGGACGGTCGCGATGAAGGCGCGTGGCGGGACAAGGGCCGTTCGATCGGATGATCGAACGGCTGCTGCTGCTTCATCTCGAACGGTCCTCCGCCACCTGCGGAGGAGAAGGCGGAGCTCCGGTGGGGCTGGGCTTGCTCCGCCTCGGTCGCCAGGCGTCGATGAAGAACGTCGTCGGCTCCCAAGTGCCTCGGAAGAAGCGGGGGCGTACGGCGAAGCTTCCGATGGGCTCAGGGGCTGCGGAGGCTCGCTGGAGCTCGCTGGAGACGAAGCTCGAAGAGACCTCCGGTGAAGCTCCGGCCAATGAAGAATTGATGACCTGCAAAGGGTTAGATGTATAGCCGAGGCGTGCAGGTATTCGTGGAGAAGAGTGGCGTGATCGGCGAGGCCTGAAATGGAGTGTGGTGATCCGGCGAGTGGGCTCCAGCCAAATGGCGGAGCTGTTGGTCGGAGGAATGTGGTATGCGTTGTCGGAGTGTGCGGAAGGTACCGCGAGGATCAGAGCTTCGACGCGAAGCTCGTCGAGGTGATTGGGAGGCGCGAGGGTGGTCAGTTACGACGAATAAAAACGGAGAAGAATCAAGAAAATGGAGAAGAAGATCGGAGGACGAATGGAGGGAGTTACCTGGGGAATGGGGCTCAGCTTTGAGCTCCAGGTCGTCGCTCAAGGGATCGGTAGGGTCCCGAGCTCGGGCAGCTGCTCGAGGGAGGCTGCAGCACGGCGGTGGCGGCCGTGGATCTCGCCGGAGTTGGATCCCTGTCTTCGCTCGACAACTCAACAAATTGCTGTCACCAATAGGTAGCTTGGAGCTCGAGGAACCTCTCTGGAGTGGCGGATGGGGGTGAACGGTGCCGGTGGCTGGGTATTTATAAGGAGAAGGAGGTGGTCTAGCTGGTGGAGTGGCGAGGTTGGAGGTCGTCGTGGGGCGAGTATGGTGGAGGTAGTGGAGCTTGAGGGGGACGGCGAGGGAGGGGGATGAGTGGTTGACGTCGTGGGGGGGTCAGCGGCCGGAGGAGATGGCTGACGTGTGTCCAGAAAAGGAAAGGGGGCGCCCCTCCCGCAAGGCAAGGGACGTGGGGGAGAGGGGCGCCTGGAGGTAGGAGACGAGGTCTCCACCGTTGAATCTTGTGATCCAACGGTGGAGATCAGAGCGTGGTGAGCGGGTATGATTAGATCTGGGGTGCCAAGATGATGGGTTATGAGGGAGCCACGTGGCACATTGTGGCAAGGCGCGAGCGGATGGTTCAGATGAGAGGGTGGAGTTGATCTGAGGGTCGAGACTCGCTGGAAGAGGGCGGCTGCGATGAGAGGATCGGGGAACTGATCAGGCGGCGCAGATGCTTCCACGTGGAAGGCTGAGAGCGCGGCGCTAAGGGACGGTGGAGATGAAGTGTGGGGCGGATCTGATGGCTGGGAGATGGTCATGTACGTGGAAAGGCCTGGGCCGTTGGATCTGAAGCGAGATCCAAAGGTGGAAGGCGCGGGCGGATGAGGCGAGGGGCAGCGGGCCGCGTGGCGCAACCAGAGGGCGCTACGTGGCCTGCTGTGAATGGCTGGAGGAAGAAACACGTGTAGAGAGAAGAGGAAGCCGAATTTGGAAAAACTCAAAACATGAAAGTTGTAGATATTAATGAGATCTACAAGTTTCATGTTGACCAAAGACGGAAATGAGGTCAAATATGATACATAAATACAAGGATACATAAATATACATTTGTAGTATACAAAATGACCCAAAAACCCAAGTCTCTCATACAAGCTCCAATTTCAATGAAATTAGTCTCATTTTGAAGGTCTTTTAATATGTAGTAATCTAAGAGTGAGTAGACCTAATTAGGAGTTTGTATGAGGGCTTTATGTGTGTTTTAATGTACAAGGGTTCTCAGGATATTTGGGCTATTTTACAAGGGTGATTTTTGGCATTCTTCCCTATATTATTAAGGAATATATATATATATATATAGTATAGAGAAGAAGTTATTTTGATGAAGAGGTATTTTACAGGGGATTTTTGGCTTCTTATTTAAATGCAGATGAGCTGCTAAAATGCATGAATTATGGATGCATGCATGAGTGTTATTTATGCAAGATAAAAGGAAATATGCCTCTATTTTCTCGGGAACAAGGCTCTATTTTTGACTTTTGATGTGATGAATCACAGATTCATCAATGCCCGAAATTTTCGAGATACAATTTCGGTTTGGGGTTAAATTTTGTGATTTAAAAATATCAAACGACCTCCGATTGATGAACGGTCAATTCCGTTGGTCTTGTTTAGTCGAATCGGATTTTTAGGCGGTCTCGGTTCGTTTTGCAGTTTCAGAATTTGCGTTGCGGCTTTTTCGGACACACCATGATTCGACTGATTTTTGGTCAATTCACCCAAACGGCTTTTGATTCACGACTAATTAGTCGATATAAGTCATCCGATGCCGACTGACAATTTTATTGGTTAAACAGACCCTAATCGGGCAGGGTTCGGGTTTGATTAAAATCCGGATGTTACAAATATAAAAACCTCAAAGGGAGTCTCGTCCTCGAGACTCCAGTCAAGGTCATTATGTGTCGTTTAGAATTCATCTGTCCATAAAAACCTCAAAGAGAAATCAAGTCATATTCCTTTAATATGAAATGATTACAAATACTTGTTTTGATGATTATCTCGGAAAAGCTGCGGATATCGTGCATGTATATCAGCTTCGGTCTCCCACGTCGCCTCTTCGACTCCGTGTCAGTGCCACAACACCTTGACCAAATGAATTTCCTTGGTGCGAAGCTTCTTCACAGCGCTGTTGAGTATTTGCACTAGACTCTCCTCATATGTCAAATCAGGATCCACGTCCATATTCTCGTAGATGATGATGTATCAAGGGTCATGCACATACTTCCTCAAGTTGGATACATGAAAGACGTCATGAATAACTGATAGACGTGGAGGAAGGGCTACTCGGTAGGCCACCTTCCATACACGAGCCAGAATCTCAAATGGTCCAACGTATCGCAACGCTAACTTGCCACGAACACCGAATCTCTGTATTCCCTTCGTGGGAGATACTCTGAGAAATACACAATCTCCCACATGTATTATAGGAATTTCATTAATATGAGATTAAGTTAATTTTGTAATAGTAGAAAGAGAAGAATGTTGGATACCTGAAACTCCAAATTTCTTCTCCGACGGTCTGCATAGCTCTTCTGGCAGCTTTGTGCCGTCAGAAGCCTCCGTCTCACAAGATCAACAGCTCCCGCGGTCTCCTCCAAGAGATCTACGGAATAGAGAGCATGATCACCTACCTCACGCCAACTAAGAGGTATGAGGAATCTCCGCCCGTATAGGGCTTCAAATGGTGCCATGCCGATACTCGAATGATAGTTGTTGTTGTACGTGAATTCGACCAATGGCAAATGGTCCTTTCAGGACCCTTTCCACTCTAAAGTGCATGCTCGTAGCAAATCCTCGAGCGTCTGAATGGTACGCTCACTCTGACCGTCGGTCTGTGGATGATATGCAAAACTCATCTTCAGCTCTATCTGTAGTGCTGACATGAACTGATGCCAATTGTGCGATGTAAATCCCGAATCCCTATCAGACACCAACTCTCGTGGTATACCATGTAGCCTGATGATATTCTGCACATAGAGCTTGGCCAATCTGGATGGAGTGTAAGTTGTGTTGACAGGTATGAAATGGGCTGAGTTGGTCAACCTATCAACAACATCCCAAATGGAATCATGGCCACCCAGTGTCTTCGACAGAACTGTGAGAAAATCCATAGAAATGCTCTCCCATTTCTACTCGAAAATGGGGAGAGACTGCAATAATCCTGGTGGTCTCATGTGCTCGGCCTTGACCATCTGACAGGTCATGCCTCTGCTAACATGTAGCGCCACATAATGCTTCATTCCATCCCACCAGAAATGTCGATGCAAATCACGATACATCTTGGTGTTGCCTAGATGAATAGATAATTTTGAAATGTGTGCTTCATCAAGAATATCTCTGCGCAACTGCTCATCGTTGGGCACAACGACCCGTCCTACCTTCCATAAAATAGACTCCATTAAAAAAATCATCAACCTCATCCTTGACGGCGCGTATGCATCTATCTCGGATCCAAGGATCTGTCTTCTGGCCTTCGACGATACGATCCTACAAACTGCTGAATCGTAGAGGTACAAATGTGGATGTGGATACACTCTCCTGAGGAAGCCAATCAGTCAAAGATGCGAGCATATTCCACGTGTATAGCCAGTTCATCGTACTCTCAGCATGAGCTCTTCTGCTAAGTGCATCAGCCACCACATTTCCCTTACCGAGATGGTAAGAGATTGTGCAATCATAATCCTTCAGTAACTCGAGTCATCTTCGCTGCCTCATGTTCAGCTCCTTCTGATCAAAGATGTACTTCAAGATCTTGTGGTCTATGAAGATCTCGAAATTTACCCCATATAGATAGTGGCGCTAGATCTTTAAGGTGAAGACAACTGCTGCCAACTCCAAGTCATGTGTGAGGTAGTTAAGCTCAATTGTCGTTATGCGTAAGTAATCACATGACCTCTCTACATCAATACTGTTCCTAGACCTTCTCCCGAGGCATATGTATATACTGCATAATCCTGCGTGTCTGATGAAAGTGCAAGTATGGGTGCTGAAGTCAATCTCTCCTTCAGTGTCCTGAAGGTCTTGCTCGCATGAATCATCACAAATGAAATGAACTCCCTTCTACGTCAATCGTATCAGAGGACGAACGATGCGTGAAAATCCGCTGACAAAGCGTCTGTAATAACCCGCTAATATGAGAAAGCTCTAAATTTGAGTAACTGTCTTGGACTGCTCCCAAGACATAACCGCCTCAATCTTCGCATGATCAACTGCGATGCCTGCTCCAGAAATAACATGCCCTAGAAATGAGACATGGAATAACCAGAACTTACACTTGCTCAACTTGGCATATAACTTGTGCTCCCGCAATGTATTCAAAATAATCCGTAGATCATTCGCATGATCCTATTCATTCAATGAGTATATGAGCACATCATCAATGAACACAACTACAAATTTTCCCAAATATGGACGGAAAATCCGATTCATCATATCAATGAAAGCTGCAGGTGCATTGGTGAGCCTAAACGACATCAACACAAACTCGTAGTGTCCATAGCGTTCCTGAAAGCGATCTTCGGAATATCAGACTCCCTAATCCTCAGTTGATGGTAGCCTGAGCGAAGATCGATCTTCGAGAATACCAAAGATCCCTGGAGTTGGTCAAACAAATCATCGATGCGTGGTAAAGGATAAGGGTTCTTCACCGTTCTCTTGTTCAGCTGCCTGTAATCGATGCATAACCTCATGGATCCATCCTTCTTCTTGGAAAATAAAACCGGAGCACCCCAAGGTGAAGTGCTCGACCTCACGAATCCCAAATCAAGTAACTCTTGTAATTGCACCTTTAGCTCCCTCAACTCAGCTGATGCCATGCGATATGGTGTCATAGAGACGGTTGTCTTTAGAATTCCAAATCTACTCGAGTTCACTTTTGAGGGTACTATACATGACTCCACCATGGAGTACATTTTAATGTTGCAACCTCAGTGACTTGTTGATCAGGGTTGTTCGAGAGGCATCTGATCAGGAGCCGATGACATAGGACATTCGAGTAGTATCAGACTACCCAGATGTGTTTCCTGATGAGCTAACAGTATTACCTCATGAGAGAGAGAGATCGAGTTTGAGATCACATTGCTGCTCTGATTCATTATTTTTATTTTGATCCAAGAGCAATACCAAAGTGTTTCAAAAATGGTTACCTTGACGTAGGTCTGTCTCTGGCCTAGATTCACCTAAGTTAATAAATAAGTTAGGACGTTGATAAGATCCTTCCATTTAGCAGCACCTTAGGATGGCATAGCCTTATTAAATGGCGAGGTTCAAATGAGGAAAGGCTTACGGTGGATACCTAGGCACCCAACATGCCCAAAATCAAGTCAAATTCATCAAGCTGTAAGACTAGACAATCTGCGATCATCTCGTGACCGCCAATCAGTATGGGCAAGTTCCTGACTATCAGTGAAATAATGAACAACTGGCCACCTAGCCCCTGGATGTGATATGGAGAAGAGAGAGTTTCTATGACTCTATCTAAAGAAGCAAGTAGCCTCGAAGCAAGAAAAGAATGCATTGCACCAGAATCAAATAGAACATGGAAAGGTTGGCCCAAGACTGAGACCATACCTTTCACCATAGTAGTGGCTGAACATGCCTGCTCCTCCTTAACTGCATGTAACTGCCCCTGCCCGACTGGTGCAGCACTAGAACCTGCCACACTCTACGTCTGTCTCTGCTGCTGTCATCTGAAGTTGGAGTTCTTGCCACGGAAACTCCGTGAATGTTGTGCATGAGGTTGCGACGACTGTGGCTGTGGGCAAGGCTCGTCAGAAGCCTGTGGACACTGTGATCGATAATGTCCCCACTCGTGACATCGATAGCATCGGACTGGCCTGGTAGGTGGAGTGGTTGTATCTATGCTCCGGACTGGTCCTACAGGTGGTCTGTCTGTTCGCTGCGACCAAGATGGTCGAGCAGAACCTGTGCCACGCCCAACTAGTGCTCCTCCTAAAGTAGCCGATGGAGATGAGCTAGCACTGCATGAGAAAGTCGAACTTGTAGGTCAGAAACGTCTGGCTGACCGCTACGGCTGAAACGATCGACGTATCTATCCAAAAGATCGTCATGGTCTAGGCGCTGCTCCAGACGAGCTCCCGAAACGTCTCCCTCTGATGTCCTCGAACTTCTCTGCAGCATCAGTAGCCTCGAAGATGGATGCGATGTGTAGTCCAGCCAGCTTCTCCTGTACCTCTTGCATTCCGCCAATGAACTTTTCAGATTCTCCTCTGGATATGCGCCAGCTGCTCGTGTATGGCATGACAGCTTTGTGTATCAGATAAAGTAATATCTGACTGTCATCTGTCCCTGACGAAGCTCTGCAAAAAGTCGGCGCTGGGACTCCTTCCACTTTGCAGAAAAGAAATGGGCTCTGAACCTCGTCTCGAAATCGTCCCATGCAGACTCTCGGTCTAAATCATAGACTACAACATCCCCCCATTTTTCGACGAAGTCTGTCAATGAATATTCCAGGAAAGATAGCCACGTGTCTCATGGCACGCAATCATCCTGAGCACCTTCATCACTCTCTTGAACCACTGCTCAGCAACATCTGATGTACCTGTGCCCTCGAACAAGGGCACATTTGCCCGCTGGTAGGAAGTGAAGATGGACTGGTGCCGGTGAATGGCAGAATACTCATGTGCATCCTCATCAACAAAGTAAACAGAGTCTTGGTCCATGTCATAGTCTCCATCATCTACTTCATGCTTAGGTATCTCCTCAAGTGGATCTTCGAAATGAGGCTGTTGTACCTCTACCGACTGTCGCTGGTCTTGCCGTGTGCCATCGTGAGATGGACGATAGGTGGAATCTGACAGCTCCTCTAATCTCATCTCTATGTCCGTCTGTCTGTCAGCAATCTCTATCTGCTGGGCCAAAATCTGATCCTGCTGGCCTCACATAGCAGTCTGCTGCTGCTAAAGGTTAGTGAGAGCAGTCGGTATCCGTACCAACTGGTCAGCTGTCTCCTATCTTGGTCGGGATGCCATGGCTCTGCATGAGAACCATAATTAGTCATAAATGTACCATTTGGAGATACTTATAATATATGCTTTTTCTCTTCTTGGGATATAATATGAAAATTTATGAAATCGGTGACATCTGTGGTAATTGAATTTGAATGTCATATTTTCCTTTTCGGACTCACGACAAGTCGGAAGACTATCGTTATCCGAGAACTTAATGCGATCGGAATTGAAATACTGCAAATATGTGTATCATGGTATCACTACTCTGATACCAAACTGTGAACGTCCGAGGATCCGGGTACCTGTTTACACACATTTCACACTATTATATTCACATGAGATCGCACAAATTATTGAAATTTCAGGGAAAATTTTTCACGCTGCTATATTTGCACATGACATTCCAATCACATTCAGATAAATAAATCACATTCATCAAAATCAACAAAGACAAAAGCCACCAAAATTTTATTCCATTCATTTTCATAATATCAATACATGTACATCAGAAGTCGACAATTCATTCATACAAGTGTCCCAATATATATATCATAAGAGAAATAACATATACATCATATCTGATTAAAGCTGAAACGAAAGAAACATATCGTCTGGTATAAACTCTTTTGCCTGGAATCATTAATCGCTACTGAGCAGCAGGCCCTTTGCCTGCCAGAACATGTTAGGAAAGAAGAGGCGTCAGCGAGCGTTGATACCTCCCAAAAACTTATAAACATAAACATGCATTTAATATGTTCAAAAGTAAATAAGTAGAAAGACATGAAGACGTAAAGTTTACATCTACTTGTGTAAGTAAAAAGATTTTCAAGTCTCTTGTAAGCATCTCCCATAAGCACCCATTATACCAATATTTTTCATATATAATATTAGTTATTTTGTAATCAAATGTTCATAATTGTATGAATGTATGTATATAAATATCTATATTATCATATTGATAAGATATCACATCTGTGGATTTTGACAATGTGAAAGATGGTATTGAAAATGTTTATGGATTTACTCGATTCTCAAGTTCAATGGATAGTCATTTCCTACCAACACAACTTTTGATTGTAACTTTCCTGAATCTCAATTTCAATTGTTTCAGATGCAATTCTAGATGATGTAGATATAGATATGGATGATCTGGATGTAGAATTGCCAAGTCTGTTGGCGAAAGTAAAACTCAAGCGGTGAGGCAGCCTACAATGGCTCTTCCGTCTCGCCCTCTAACTGGAAGTGCGGTCCAATAGAGGGATAGGTCTACTCCAATACTACGCCACTGAGACGGGTGAGAGAGACTCTCCGGAAAAATCACTCTTGAAAAATAGCCCGATCGGTAACGGGCAAACGAGCTCGTACGAAAAACTAAAACCGAGGATCCCCCGTCAGGGTGTCCTAAAACAGAGGGTTAGCAAAACTGGTCCAAAGTCGGGATCCCAACGAGGCGTAAAAACACTGCGAGCTCGCGTAAAAACTGAAAGGGGACTGGGATCCTAGACTCGCGTACTTGGCGGTCGCTGCCCTAACTGGGCTTCCTATCTCCCGCCTAGTTGAGAGTCACCGCGCTCTCGCACGATCAGGTGTAAGAGTCACCATGATCGACACAATATAAATCATCATTGATTCTTGTTAACCACATGGGTTCTTTAATTATATATATATATATATATATATTCATGCCCTCTTATCTTATATGATTGATTTTACAGATCTATTTTCGCATTCCACATCATCAATTGATTAGTGATCGTTAGTAGAGCATACTTAAAGAATTAATTCATGAACATGATCAGTCAGTACTATTATATCCTACATGAGCAATTGCTTAAAGCAACCTCTTCATGGTGGTTTTGATTTTTGTGAAAATTCTGTAGTTGCTTTAAAAGAAATCATTCTTACTCCAGTTGCACTGACCTTTTCAGGGAAAGGCACTTTTCCAAAACTTTAAGATCATAGGATAACCGAATACTTTAAATCGATGTTTTGCCCAGATGAAATTACGCCTAAGGATTTCTCAAACTTTGCATCTATTAAGACTTTAAAAAAATAATTTTATTCCAACATGGCAATGATATGGAAACTCTATAATGCTAGAATTCAGCATATTACATTATTATATGAAAAATTTTAAACCGTTATCTAATTAATTAGTACAACAAGTGATGCAAGATAGATGGGTATAATGCTTCATGATTTCTTAGTGTAAATTCTCGATATGGACAGATCTTCAAATTCATCGGGAAGAAGCAAATTTAACAATTTCAAAATACGATTCACCGATTAAAGACCAGTCTACTTCATCATTCTTCAAGCATCTATCTATGATTAACCATAATAATGTAGAATCCTACGATCATTCTATCGACTCAAAAACCTTCTTTCAAATTATCACTTAGCTTCTTGACTCAACAGAAAACTTGTTACCAGTATACAAAACTTCATTTGTTACAATTGATCCTCTTAATTGCAATATCTCTCAAATTTCCCTATAATGCTAGTTCCAGAATTGCAATGTCCATCATTCATGAAGAATCCAATCTTAACTCTGAAATGTTATTACACACAAATAACCACTATTCTCTTATAATTTTATAGCCATGTCCTGTGACCTCTTCGTTTCAGATCAAATGTTGTTTAGCTTAAGACATCCCTTGAGTTTAGCCAGACTTTTCCTTAGAAAAATTAATATTGATCAGTACCTAGGCTTGGAACTTCATATTATATTTTCCTTAGTTGAACAAATTTAAGAATATATCCAGGATTATACTGTAGATATCAAGAAGCTATTGAATGAAATGTTAATTCCTTAATTAATCAAATTAGAATAATTCAGATGAGAGTAGAATTAATTTGTTATCAGAGTTTTCAGATGGGATCTAAAATCAACTTATCAACCGAGTATTTATTGTGAACCATGTTTGTTAATTGTATGATACAAGAGTTGATTTCAGAATACTATATTAGTGAAGGGAATTGGGTATGAGCCGAATGATCTCGAGATGTTAACTCGATTGAAGACATCAAAAAATGTGTAAGAACACATGCATGGCAACAAGAGACATGGAGGGAATGTACTGGAGATTTGCCCCAAATTTGGAGGTTCAATTTGCAACCAGCAACTTCAGAACTCTTTTTCTGCAATAGGAGGATTCTTTAACAATCATGAGCAGCACGAGGCTATTGTGAGCAACAGTTTCAAGGTGAAATAGACAAATTTGGGGGAAAAAGGAGGGGATTTGCTTCTTCGTTGGAGCAAAGATTGGAGAGGAATTGGAAATATTGGTCAATAGAAAAGAGAGGAGTAGTCACGGTTGGAATTTGGGCTGATATTTATAGGGAGTAAGTGGAGCCTAATTGATTTCCAAATGGAGTCTCAAGGATGCCAAGTGGAGGTCTTTAAAATACCAAATGGAATGGAAGAAAGGCCAAGTGGAATGGAGAAAAATCTAAACCCAAATGGGATGTCCTGGAAGCCAACAGCAGTAGTCTGCTACTGCTGCTACAGTATTTTTTTTTAATTTTTTAAAGATGTTTAAATATGCTCGTACTTGCACCTCGAGTGTCGGATGTTCACGTGCAATATCTCGATTTGATCGTCTCTGAACGATGATCAAAATGAGTATAATGTTGATATACTTTTCATCGGGTTTGGTGCCCGAAATGTTTGAGATACAGTTTCGGTTTGGGGTTAAATTTTGTGATTTAAAAATATCGAACGACCTCTGATTGATGAACAGTCGATTCCGTTGATCTTGTTTCGTCGAATCAGATTTTTAGGCAGTCTCGGTTCGTTTTGCGGTTTTTGAATTTGCGTCGTGGCTTTTCCGGGCACGCATTACGATGCGACCGATTTTTAGTCAATTTCACCCAAATAACTTTTTATTCATATCCAATTAGTCGATATAAGCCATCTGATGCCGACTGACAACTTTATAGGGTTAAATGGACCCTAATCGGATAGGGTTCGGGTTTGATTAAAATCCGGATGTTACAAGGGAGTTCCACATTTTTAAATATACCAGTACATTTAGTGTAAGCAAAACAAAATAACATTATAATTATAATATTATATCAATAATACAGAGATATCCTAAAATCTAAGGGGGGCATGTGCCCCTCCATGCCCTCCTCTACATGGACACGTGTCGCAGTCTGGAAAATCTGGGAAGTTATTCTTGATCCAACTGTTCCCATTGCATGTGGAAGAACTGGGAAGGAACTCACGTGTAGCGAGTTTTGATTTGATCTTGCGGGCTCCTCCGACCGCATCCTGGAGCTATGTCGGTCTCTCTGTGATCCTACAGACCTCCCAAACATGTTGGACACTTCAAAGAGCTCCGGAGCTCGAGGGAGGAGCTTTGAAGGGCAAGGACACCTGGAGGTGCTTTGAAACCTCAAGACTGCCCCAAATGGGGCCCTTCGCGTGCGGTTCTTGCATGAATAAACTCGTGGTTGAGGGTAAAGTGCCTCGACCAAGTTAGGCGTGGAATAGGTCAAAAATGGGGCAAATGCGGGAGTGCTCCAGCGAATGTGGCGGAGGAAGCAAGGTTCGTCAAATCACGGGGTGATCTAGGTGGATACATGGTGGCAAAGTGTGGAGAACTGGAAGAGCAGTGAGGGTGAGGCGGAAGGCTAGTAGAAGATGGGCGGAAACATAGTGAAGAAGTTCGTCGGAGCGGAGCTCCAGCGAACTATGAATCGGGTTTGTTAAGCTAGAACTAAGGTCTACAAGCTAAGCTAAATGCATAATTGAAAAGTAGGAACTACAAGCTATCTAAAAACTAGAAAATGTGCATCTCTTACCTGCCAGCGGGGGTAGGGAGTAGAGGTGGTCGGTGACTGCAGCCTTGGGTGCACCTCCGCCCTCCTTCAGCCACCGTGGAGCTTCAACGGACTCCCCTTGTCACGGGAATACACACTAGGCTGAAGTCGTGGGGCTTTATGGTTTGGAAGATGACCAAAGAGAAGAAGGAACTTGGAGGTGATTATTTATAAACATAAGGAGCACCCTTATTCAAGGATAATTTGGCGAGAATCTGAATTATGTACAATCAATCCAAAGAGTCGGCGTGAATCCTGGGATATTCATGATGATTTCTTCTGAAGGGATTGAGGCTGTTCGATCGATGGATCGAGCGAGAATATAGGACGAAATCACGGGAAATGATACTTCTGACAAGTTAGAAGGTCTAAAGGGGGAGTTGACCTAAGGTCAACTAGCGGTTGCGTAGTGATTGGCCAGATCAGACCGCTAGAAGATAAAACAACCCTTATTATTCGAATTTAATTAATTGAAAATATCATTTGATTATATTATTTTTATTATAAAATAAAAAATGATTATTTTTATGTAGTATTTTATTATGATTTTTATTTACTTTTTAATGTTATTTATTAGTAGTTAATTTTTAGGGGTGCATTTATAGGTATATTCATCTATATTTTTGGCTATTTTATTTTTATTTTGTATATTTTATTTTATTCTCTTATTATATATATTTATAACTTATTTTTAGGTATATAAATATATTTTTATTATATTTTTATGATGTTATTTATATACTAAAATAGACGGGGGTATAGATTATATATGTATAATTATAGGTATTTCATCTATGTATTATATACATTATTTTATTTTGATGTATTTTATTGGGTTTTATTTTAGCTTTATATTTTATGGATTTCAAATAATATTTACAAGAGTAGTAAGAACCACTTTTATTTATTTACAATTAGTAACATAGGTATTTTTACCTATATTTTTGTAGGCTTATTTTATTTTAATGTTTTATCGATGATTTATTATAGTTTTAATATGTGTATATGTTATAAATAATATTTACAAAGTTATAAAAATATAAAATTGTAAAAAAAATAAAGAATGAATAAAATGAATATTTTATTCTGGTATACTATACAATGAGGGTCCATAAAATAAATTTCACACCTTAACTCCAAAAAATATGAAACCACTCCATTAAATAGCTTATTATAAGTTATATACAATTAGAGATGATTTTGATATATTTTGAGTTTTTATTTGGAAGATATAGGTCTGTGAATTTGGGATTTTGGCTTTTTATTTTGTGTATAAAATGAACATTGTATCTTATTTTTGCACACACTCAATTTTGTATTTTTATTCACATTATTATATACAAATTTCATGTAAAAAGTTTCTTTATTTGATGTATAAATAATAAAGAATAAAAAAGGTGTCAGAAATGCTTTATTGGGAAATAAATAAATGTGATTTTTATTGTATTTTTTGCCCTTATCCCCCCTGCTTTATTCCTTTTCGACCAATTCAGTCTTTGACTTGGTCTCGGTGTTTAGGGTCATAAAATACCTTTGGTATTTTATTCTTTTTCTTTTTCTCTTTATTCTATAATTTTGGTATTAAAAACAAGATTATTTACACAACAAATGCAATAAATAATGAATGTTATTTTGTACAAATTAATGCTATATACATGCATTATTTATGTTTTTATGACCAAAATGATAAAATAAAGGTGATGAAATGGAGATCCATCACTCCCCTATACTTGCCTTTGCTAGTCCCTATCAAACATTTATGTAATAAGTACAAAAATAATAAAGAAGAAAAAAAAGAAAGAATAACTATAATTGATTTTAATCATCAAACTTGCCGTCACAAAATCAAAGTTTGGAGCTCAAGTCAGACCTTGGTGTGAGAATGTGTGTGGAACTTGGCCGGGGGCCAAATTTAAAACACAACAGCCCTCGAGAGTCACAGGACTCGGTTCAAACTACCTCATTAGCCATGTCAGAACCAGTCTACATCATACGCAAACCCCTACAACTATGAAGCTGACTCGTACAATGTAAGTGATAGTGGCTCTCTCCAACTAAAAATGACAAAGGAATCGAGTTCTCCAGAATGACAACCCAATGATTCCCCAATCCATCAATTCTTTCCTCGAGGAGAGGGGTATTCTCTTCTAAGTTCAAGTGCATCCGACTCAAGAGGAGGGGGTGAAGAGAAGAATGGACGGTAGCCAGTGTAGCTACCTATCCTGGGATGCATGATTAGTGTAGTCAACTCATCCAGCTGGCTCACGTGGTGATATGACTTTGAAACTAAAGCTTGCTTATCGCCTATACAAATAGATATACTACGGCAGGTATCTTATTTTCAATCAGGCATGTCAACTTTTTTTGGAATTTTTTTGAATACTATACACAACATTATTTACATAAGGAGTTTTTCCTCTTGATCCAGAAGATTGTCCCTCTTTTAAAGCATTATTGCAACCCATACTCTCATGTCATTAGACCTCATGGCTACTAGATCGGTGATGAATCTCGTATTTATCATGCTATAATTGGTCATTTAGGCTCTATTCCCCATCATTCACTTGTAATTAATCATTAATAGAGCATTATTATCATTCATACATGTGTGAATAATATTTGCATTTCATCATGCATAAATTGCATTAAAATCCCAAGTGTAAATTAGCTCAAAAAGCTGCTAACTTCTCCTATTTTTAGCTAATTCATCCTAACTCCGATTAACCCCATACCACCTCCATTGTGTAGATATTACTAACCTTAATAATTAAAAAATACAAAAAATTACTAAATCAGATAAGTGTCAAATAATCCCAAAGTCTAATTTCACATCTATCAAACTAAAATGAGCATATCTCTCACATACAGTGTCTGATTTCAGTTTACTCACTTTTAAAATACTCCATTTTCAAATACCTTCAAAACAAGATCAAATTCGTAAAATTCGGAGCTCATATGTGAAGGTTGGGTTTTGGGCCTCTTTTGCACATTTTGACTTTTTGCTATTTTTGATCTTAGTTTTTATGTATATAATTATCCCTTTTAATTTTATTTCTTCTTCATTTGCGATCTTTGATGAAAGTTTTATTAAGCAACGTAAAAATCCAAATCCAGATCAAAATGAAATCAAAGAAACTGACCGAGTCCAAGTGTCCGTTGTCGGTTTGTACAAAAGTTGTGTGATTCTGACTTCTATTTTATTTTCCTATTTTCTTATTTACTAAAAATCCAAAAAAATTAGATTAGTGTGTAACTAATTTTCTTGTATTTTATCATATTTTTTCTATAATTTTTTATTCTCTCTAAAACCATCAAAAAATATAAAACTCCAAAAATCAGGTATTCTATACACATGGAGTACCGCCAAAAATATCATTTCACACAAGTGACCTCTTTTGCTCCCAGGTCCTTCATGAAAGTTGTAGATCGAGGTTTCCTTCTATTTCTTTTTTATTTTCTTCATCTTTTAATTTTGAAATTTTTTTGGGGTGCCACGTGGCAACCCCTGGGCGTGCCACACAGCACCCCACCTGCTGCTCCCTCTCTCTCCTGGCGCACGTGCCGCCTTCTCCTCCTGCACGTGCGTGCGTGACACGTGACTTCCCTTCATCTTCTCCAGTCGTTCACCCCCCCTGCGGATCCGTCATGCACAGCCCTCCTCCGGCCGTTACACACGCCACCATAACGCCTCGCCCTTCCTATAAAATCCAGCCCCCGCGCGACGCTCTAGCCATCCACCCTCCCTTAACGGCTGGTGACAGCAGCCTTGTCGGCGTGATCTAGAGGCTACGCCATCCTCTGTTCCTCTTCCCCGAGGACTGCCTTTGCTCCGGCCTCCTTTCGCCATCGAGTTTTTCCCCCAAGTACTTCCCTTAATCTCCATCGATCCATACTCTCCTCCGGTCTGCCCACACAACTTCGCTGGCCTTGCACAGGCCGGACTCCCTTTACTTAGCCGACCAAAGGCTTCGTCAGTCGTCCCCCCCCTTTTCTGGTGTTTTCTCTAACATGTTGCAGGTCCAGCCACAACCTCCTTCAGACCTCGTCTGACGAGCATCGATCGGCCGAGCCTCCAGATCGCGTCTCGGTTCTCGCGCTTTCAGCCGCTCCGCCCTGCACCTCAGTCGTGGGGAGGCATCACCTTTTCTTTCCCCAAGCCTCGCCGATCGTGTATCGACCGGCCGTGGCCTCGTCGTCACCGATCCTCGCCATCGGCTTCGCCGCTCCTCCGTCGGTCGTTTGTTGACTGACCAAGGTCCTCCCGACACAACGCTCCTCCTATGTAGGCACGCAGGCGCCAGCAGCTTCGCCCCACCGCCCGCGTTCCCAGCCGTCGTAGGATCGGGCTCCCTGCCCTTGATCCTACGGTCCATATACAGCCATGTGTCTCTACCAAGCCTCGACTTCTACCTCGAGGTTCATGGTGCCCGAACCACCACCCGGCCACCACATAGGCTCGGGCATCCGAGCCTGAGCTCCGTTGCCCGAACCTCCGCCTTGTCACCTGAGCCACAGCGTCGCCATCCGAGCCTGAGCCTCGGGACCCCTAAGCCTCTGCGCCAGGCCCGAACCTCAGGCTCGGCCGCCCGAGCCTCAACCTCCCCGACCAAGCTTCCGGGGCAAATTGCATCAAAGTCCCTGGTACTTTTCGAAATTGCTCTAGTGGGTAAATTGCACCGAAGCCCCTCCGACTTTTTAAAAATTGTAGATAAGTCCTTACAGGGATCATTTTGAAAGAAAAACTTTATTTTATTTACATTTTAGTCCCTGGAAATTCATTTTAGCATATCTTTTTCATACGAACTCCATTTTGAGTATATAATATGCCATTTTGAAGCTATTTTCATGCTCTACAATTTAGCATAACTTGTGATCAGATCTGATGGTGTTTACTGATTAATATCATTTGTTGACCTTTGTTGACATATGCAGGCTAATTGTTGACATATTGATGCTTGGGAATTTAACGATATCTTTTACAGGAGTTCGGATGGGGATTTTAATCTGATTAAACCTTAGTTGATTATTCTCAATAGATTAAATTTCTTTGGGGATTAATTTAGTTCAACTCCTCTAAGATTATTGTCAATTATTCGAGGACTTGAATCGGAGGCATTTGAAGACCGGATATCTTGCTTCAAATTTTTATGAGCATAAATTTGATTGAAGCATTAAGTCAGTTCCATTTTGATTTGTGATTACTTTCGTGAATTTATTGATCATATTTTTGAAGGAATTAACACGTTTCAATTCATAGATCTTGGGCATAATAGTCTCTGTTTATTTTCTTTGCATCTCCATCATTGCATTGTATATTTTCTCAACACAGAAATTAATCGAATATTAATTAATTATTTAATTTAATTTAAAACCACGCAACTAAGAATCACCGTTCCCTATGTTCGACCTTGGTAGACTTACCAAGTAAAAATTATTCCACAACATTCAAAGATTGTGGTATTTTGATCGACTGAAATTCGCCTCCTATACTACAACACATCATTATTAAAGAGGCAAATTTCACGTTCATCAAATGACGCCATTGCTGGCAAACGGTGAATTTTTAGGATTTTAAATCAACTTTTGTAATTAAATTTTGTGAGATTAATTTTTGTGTCATTTTTTTATCCTTCTGTATTTTATTTTGCATTTCTCTCTTACTTCTTCTACTAACTGCAAATTCTTTCTTCGCAGACTACTGGGGCCCAATTTTGGATATTAATCAAGGATCTGTAAGAAAGATTGAATTTTAATTTTTGTGAGAGAGAGCTTAGTATAGGTTTAATTTTCTGCAATATTCTCAGAGTCCCTCTCTTTGAACCCTTGTAATAATTCAGACTGAACATTTCTGTGGTGTGCCAGGTCTGTTTCAACCCCTTTTGTGTGGTTGGAACCCGATTTGAGTGGCGTAGGACTTAGGCACATATATGTTTTCCTGTCTACTATTGATTGTGCTCGTAGTTCTTAGGCCACACATTCACTAACTATACGTACTATAAATCATTCAACATTAGCCAAATTTTTAAATCAATTCTTCCCGCTAAGAGAACTATCTGCTTAGGGCGTTTTTCATCTGTGCATATCATTTAGTATAAATTTTAATTCCTTGTTCTGCATCCCGCATGAAGAACATGAGGATTCACTGTAAGTCTTTCTCTTAAGCATGCATCATTGATTTACATTTGTATTGGCTTTTTCGATTCTCCTTTCTCATGTTTTACAACTTTGGATTTAAAAGAATTGGGACTGCTCGTTAGGCGTGAATTTCTGTGCTCACATAAACTACAGTGATAACCTTAACTTAAAACTGGGACTGCTAATCAAGGCAACTGTAAATAAACTGACCTAAAATTAACCTGTGTTTGGTGGAGAGAAATCACTCATTGTTTGTAAGGACCAGAACGTACACTTAGGAAAGAGCCCAAAACCGAAGTGCTTCATTCAGACTACTGATTTTAAACAATTAGCTACTTTCCAGTGAGGGTCTCGGGTAGCCGTTTCACGGTCTGACTTCTCTTAGCAGAGTAGGTGGTTTAGAGGTTACCGCAGAAGGCTCCGTCCTCAAGTAACACGGGTAGCCGTTTAAACGGTCTGTACTTATACCTATACTGGCTGAAAGTAGGTGCAACTAGTTGTATGAACTCGGGACAGTCTTTATGAAATACTTCGGCACCTGACAGCTCCGCTTAATTTTCAAGATTGTTTTGTCATTAAATTAAAATTGAAAAGATAAGCGGCCGAACCCTAACGTGCCTTCACCAGTGTTGAGTGGGTGAATCAACGTGTTTGATTTGTATTTGATTTCTGCGCGTCAAAGACCTTGCAATCGCAAAAAAATCATGGTTCGCTAATCATTTCATCCTTCTTGAGAAGATGTCGGCACCGTGGTCTTCTTTTCCGATCTCCACGACCTTGTCCTGATATCCTTCTTCTCACACCCCTCAGGAGAACCTAATCTTCAAATCAAGTTCCCCTCAGCCGTTATTCTCTTCCTGCCCATACATCTCACCCTATGACCACACTTCTTCTTGGATTAGACCTCTCTCACATTCTGACAATCTTATGGACATGAGAGAGAGAGGCCAGAATTGAGGATGAACAATAAAGTGATCGATATTGACAACCGAACATGATTTCCGGTTACTATGATCTCACATCCTCTTGAACCATCCTCTACTCAGGATGACTATCCTCTTGAGTACAATCAATTTTCCTTCAACAATCCACAAGAAAACCAAAGTCAAGGAAATACAACTTATGACCATACGACAATGTTTATGAACAATCAATACTCTACTCGAGGTTACATACCAAAATCACAACACATGGAGAATGATTATTCAATCACTAGTCATGAGATGTTTGAGGATGAGATTGCTCGGATTAATCATAGAGCAAATACTTTAACAAAGAGAATATATGATCTCATCCAGACTATGCAAAATTCAGAAGAAGTGAGGGCACCACCATGCGAACCACTGCATCAACACAATCAGGCACAACTACTACTGACCTCTGACCCCCCACTGACCATATTACATAAAATACCAAAGAAATTGAAATTTTTGAAAATTCAAAAAAATTGGACAATTCTGAAATGGAAGCATTTTGCAAGAGTCTGATCTTAGAGCTTCCATTGATCAAAGCCATAGAATATGTTCCCGATCTTAAGAGATTTGTGAAGATTCGACTGAACCCTAAAAAGATGGGCAAGAAACGATCAAGAACTGAATATCATGTCATACTATGGCTAGTTCTTTGGTGATGAATCATAAAATCAAAAGCCGCAAAGTCAAGTGGTTGACTCGGATCACATGTGAAATTGAGGATTCAACATTCACTCATGTTCGGTTAGATGACGACTCCACATTAAACATCCTCCCCAAGTCCATCTTTGACCAAATCAAACTCGGACAACTCAAAAAGACTAGAGTGATCGTTCAATTACCCGATCGATCTACCAAAAGACCGCGGGGGATCATTTCTGTCGTCGTAAATTTCCGAGGCAAAGAACATAAAGTGGACTTTATTGTCCTTGACATTGACCACCCTGGAAGGATGTCTGAGTCTCTTATCATTTTAGGAAAGTCGTTCTTAGCCTCCGCTAAGGCGATCGTCGATTGCGAGACTCATGAAATCAAGTTCCCGAACTCGGACCACAATGAACAAACCCCCAATGACACGTCCTGCTCTGAGGAAAACCAACTTGAATCCGATAGTTATGATCAGGAGATAAAAATTTCACATTATCAGACATCTCCGTATGACACACTGATACAAACCCTAGGAGAGTCACCTAAAAGACTGACTGTTGGACAAACTTCGGATTCTCACTACCCTGTCACTGCTCCTAGGAAAAATTAAGATTTTGGAGCTTATGAGGAATTGGACCATATTATTGAAGATCACCACGATTATTTGAGTGGTCTAATCTTTGAGTCGGCAGTAATTCACGAGATACTTGAACCATATAAGGAACCGACTCCGGAAACGTCCGATGTCACCAAAATTCATGACCATCTGGATGTGACATCCAAAACCTCAGCCATAAACCACAAATTCATCAGGAACAATCTCCCTCAACCGAAGCAGCGCATGACTCTTCAAGAATTGGTCGACTTTTACGGGGCTTCATCTGACGAGGAACTCAAGAATGTCACATCAGTTACTCGAGACAGGGAGATGAAGACTGTCCAACTTCCTCCCAATACTTCCCAAGGAAATAAATCGACCAAGATAAGTGCAATAGGTACAGCTCTGATCTTTGACCTTAGACATCAGGTGATTTCTGAAGAGTCCTCATCCGATCCTGATGTGGTTCATCAGATAAGTGCAATAGGTACAGCTCTGATCCAAGGGCACTTACCTCTGATCGACAAAAGTTGGAGATCCTCTGCAGACGACTACTATTCTCATAAGGATGACTCCGACGATGGCTGGTCTTCTTCATCGGCCCCCTCTTCATCGCCCTCCACATCTTCATACTATCTCCCTCTACACTTCCGCAAGAAGGTCCATCGCAAACCTCCTTGATCTTGTACATCCGCAAATCTACCTAGTTCCCCATATGTAATTATCCGATTATACTTAGGCTGACCTGAGCCTAAGTATAGGGGGACCAGTACCATTGTTTATACATCACTTCTCCTCTTTCTGTTTTTGTCCCATCTATACTTAATAAGAGCTATGTCTACATTCCACTTTGTGCCACGAGGACATAGCACAAGCTAAGTATAGGGGGTTATTTGTATATATTTTATCTACTTTATCCATAGCTCGTACTTTAATCATGTTTATCTAATATCGGGGATGGGTACAAGTAGTGTCTATATTACCTGTTTTTCAAAAGAAACAAAAACCCCAAAAAAACTTTTTGCATTAAAAAAAAGAAAGAAAGAAAATCATCACTCTGGGTCTTGTATTTCATCAACCATTTTTATGCATTCCTTGGTTGATATATTCCTGACACATTCACCATTACTCAAGGCTTGAGGATTTTTGAGGACACTTGATTTCTGAGATCTTGAGATTCTGAGTTATCTTGCCTTAGTCATTAGGGTTTTGAACTTAATAATCCACACTTCCCTAGTTTGAAAGATTTGAGCGCTATATTGCACTCTTCATCTCTACCTTCAAAAAGAATATGATCAGCACAATCACTTTCACAACTGCATGATTGATGAGATGTGTTGAGTTATCACTTGAGGAACTATGACTAGAGATTTGAGTTTAGACCTGATCTGATGATATTCGAGGATGGGATAAAGTTAATGAAGGCTGCAGATAACCTGAGTGTCAGCAATACCCTAGACAATATGTAAACAAGATTCATATGCTATCTCTTTGATAAATGACCTAAGTGCCAGGGTGTGATGAAACTTAATGAAAATTGTTGATCAGTGTGCACCAACTTTTGGTAAAAGCAGTGGATCAAGCCATAAAAGAAAAGAAAAAGAAATGTCACAGAAAAGCTCTATCATCCAAAGTCAAATTCCAAATGAGCTTCCACCAATGGCGAGCGCTCCCAAACATTTTCAAAGTGTCCACTTGGACCAAGCGCTAATTAGGACCAAGGAGTCGGGCTGACACCATAAAAGGGCTCTGCATCGTAAGCGATACAAGTTTAGGTGTTGAAGGTATCTTAGATACTCAAAAGAGACACACCCTGGTGTACTCCCAGAAAAACAAGTGCAGATGACTCCAAATTCTCTCGATGGACACATTAATCAACAAAATAAAAATATACTTGTGTTGAGTAATAAGGCACTCGAGAGGCACCTTATTCCAATGTAAGGGAGAGAAAATCAGACACAATCCTATGCCCTCCATCATCTGGCCGTCCATCTACACTTTCAAGTCTGACAAACTAATGAGATGGTTGACTGAAGCAAGAATAGACTTATTCCCCGGTTCGTTTGGTTGCAGGGTTGGGTAGGGTTGGGTTGGGCAGGGGTACCCATGTGAATAGTAAATTATGAGGAGGATTGGGCCGTTTGGTTGGAGGGGTAACCCGGGTTGGGCCAAGCCAACCCTGCCCAACCCTGCAACCAAACAAACTAGTGTCGACGATTAGGTCTAGAGGAGAGTATCTTGGATTAGAACTTTGGGTAATGTCTAGATTTGACTCTCATGAATGTAGTACACTAAAATCATATCCTTATATTATATGTACAAACAGAGAGTCTAAAAATTAGAGAAGTTGGATTCCTTTTGATTAAAGCTTGGTTGAGCCCAGAATTTTAGGATCACCCAAATTAAGGGTCTTCTATGAATTAAGCCTTGAAAATTCACATGCACAGTTAGGGATGTATTCAACTAAGTCATTCATTCATGCTCGGGGACGAGCATGGTTTAAGTATAGGGGTATGATGAATCTCGTATTCATCATGCTAAAATTGGTCATTTTGGCTCTGTTCCCCATCATTCACTTGTAACTAATCATTAATAGAGCATTATTATCATTTATACATGTGTGAATAATATTTGCATTTCATCATGCATAAATTGCATTAAAATCCCAAGTGTAAATTAGCTCAAAAAGCCGCTAACTTCTCCTATTTTTAGCTAATTCATCCTAGCTCTGATTAACCCCAAACCACCTCCATTGTGTAGATATTACTAACCTTATTAATTAAAAATACAAAAAATTACTAACTCAGACAAGTATCAAATAATCCCAAAGTCTAATTTCACATCTGGGACTAAAATGAGCATATCTCTCACATATAGTGTCCGATTTTGGTCTACTCACTTTTAAAGTACTCCATTTTCAAATACCTTCAAAACAAGACCAATTTCGTAAAATTCGGAGCTCATATGTGAAAGTTGGGTTTTGGGCCTCTTTTGCGCATTTTGACTTTTTGCTATTTTTGATCTCAGTTTTTATGTATATAATTAACCCTTTTAATTTTATTTCTTCTTCATTTTGATCTTTGATGAAAGTTTTATTAAGAGACGCAAAAATTCAAATTCAGATCAAAACTGAAATCAAAGAAACTGACCGAGTCCAAGTGTCTGTTGTCGGTCTGTACAAAAGCATTGCGATTCTAACTTCTATTTTATTTTCCTATTTTCTTATTTATTAAAAATCCAAAAAAATAGATTAGTGTGTAATTAATTTTCTTGTATTTTATCGTATTTTTTCTATAATTTTTATCCTCTCTAAAACCACCAAAAAAATACAAAACCCAAAAAATCAGGTATTCTATACACATGGAGTACCACTAAAAATACCACTTCACACAAGTGACCTCTTTTGCTCCCGTATCCTTCATGAAAGTTGTAGATCTCGTCGAGACGAACAACTTTTGTGTAGGAAATTTTTCGATATGAGGTATCTTTCTATTTCTTTTCTAATTTTCATCATCTTTTAATTTTGAAAAATTTTTGGGGTGCCACGTGGCAGCCCCTGGGCGTGCCACGTGGCACCCGACATGCTGCTCCCTCTCTCTCCTAACGCACGTGCCACGCACATGCTGCCTTCTCCTCCCGCGTGCACGGGTGCGGCACGTGACTTCCCTTCATCTTCTCCAGCCGTTCACCCCCCTGCGGATCCGCCATGCACGACCATCAACTCCGTGCCTCCTTCGGCCGTTACACACGCCACCATAACGCCTCGCCCATCCTATAAACCCAGCCCCCACGCAACGCTTCAGCCATCCGCCCTCCTTAACGGCTGGTGACAACAACCTTGTCGGCGCGATCCAAAGGCTGTACCATCCTCTGTTCATCTTTCCCGAGGACTGCCTTTGCTCCGGCCTCCTTTCGCCATCGAGTTTCGTCCCCCATGTACGTCCCTTGATTTCCGCCGATCCATACTCTCCTTCGGTCCGCCCACACAACTTAGCTGGCCTTGCACATGTCGGACTCCCTTTACTTAGCCGACCAAAGATTTCGTCAGTCGTTCCCCCCCCTTTTCTGGTGTGTTCTCTAACATGTTGCAGGTCTAGCCACAACCTCCTTCAGACCTCATCTAATGAGTGTCGATCGACCGAGCCTCCAGATCGTGCCTCGGTTCTCGTGCTTTCGGTCGCTCCACCCCGCACCTCAACCGCCGGGAGGTGTTGCCTCCGCTTGCCCCAGGCCTTGCCGGTTGTGTGTCGACCGACCGTGGCCTCGTCGTCACCGGCCCTCGCCATCGGCTTCGCCGCTCCTCCGCCGGTCGTGTGTTGACCGGCCAAGGTCCTCCCGACACGCCGCTCCTCCTCCGTAGGCGTGCAGGCGCCAGCAGCTCCGCCCCACCGCCCGTGTTCCCAGCCGCCGTATGATCGGGCTCCCTGCCTTTGATCCTACGGTCCATATACAACCACGTGTCTCTCCCGAGCCTCGGCCCCTGCCTCGAGGTTCGGGGCGCCCGAACCACCACCCGACCGCCACATAGGCTCGGGCGTCCGATCCTGAGCTCCGCTGCCCGAACCTCCGCCTTGTCACCCGAGCCACAACGTCGCCATCCGAGCCTGAGCCTCGGGAGCTCCAAGCCTCTGCACCGGGCCCAAACCTCAAGCTCGGCCGCTCGAGCCTCAGCCTCCCCGACCAAGCTTTCGGCGCACGTGCTAAGCACGTGCGCTTGGGGCAAATTGCATCAAGGCCCCCGATACTTTCTGAAATTGTAAAAATACCTCTGCTAGTGGGTAAATTGCATCGGGACCCTCCGACTTTTTAAAAATTGCAAATAAGTCCTTACAGGGATCATTTTGAAAGAAAAACTTTATTTTATTTACATTTTAGTCCTTAGAAATTCATTTTAGCATATCTTTTCATACGAACTCCGTTTTGAGCATATAATATGTCATTTTGAAGCTATTTTCATGCTCTACAATTTAGCATAATTTGTAATCAGATCTAAGGGTGTTTATTGATTAATATCATTTGTGGACCTTTGTTGACATGTGTGATAACTGACATTTTGCGAGGGTCAAAATATGTTGTCGTTGAGGCGACCGCTCACAGAACATCGATTAATCAGCAATTAACCCACATAAAAAAATAAATCAGTTGAGTCCTAAAATTGTGAATTAATATTTATTACTCTACCATAAAGTGCATAGTGAACAAGCATGTAGAGGTCGAACCACAGAGAGCAATGCAAAATGCAGTAGCCTATGGTATTCATGTACAACAGAGTCATCCTTGTATGAAGCCAATTTTTGTGGGTTTTTATTATTTTATTTTATATTTTATTATTTTTATTTTTATTATTTATTTTTTTATTATTTATTTTTTTAATAATATATACTTATATATATATATATTCATGTATTATATATATATATGATTTATAGAATACATATAAAGATATATACACCCATAGAGGGTATGTAGAAAGCATATAATACATACATTATATACATATAGATATATATATACATATTTTTTTTAATTTTAATTTTTAGATTTTTATACATTAATATATATATATTAATTTTCTTTTTCAATATGGGAGTATATATATAATGTAGGGAGAGGGGTCATCTAATATTTACAAAAATATACAAAAAAGGCCAAAAATTTAGAGATAAAATCTTTTTGGTATTTTTATGATTTTCTACTATTTTTGTGATTTTTAGGTATTTTCAACATATTTTTGGTATTTTTAAATACTGAAATAAAGCAAAACAGTGAGTAGCTACTGGTTGGGGGTAAAATGGGAATTAAAAAAATATCACACAATCACAAAATTTTTCCCAACCATTTTTCAAGTAAAGAAGATAAAATATAGAAACTACAGAATTTGACTTTGCAATTTTTGGGGTTTTCTAGAATTTTTTATGTTTTTTAGAAGTTTTTGAGTATTTTTGAATTTTTAAGGTTTTTCTTTTGAGATTTTTAGTGATTTTTGGATTGACTCTAAAATATGACAAAATAGACCACAGTTAAAGTTTTTGGAATTTTTCGAGGTGGTTTACTATTTTTTGGTATTTTCTAAGCTAGACAGTAAATAAAATGCATGTTTTTGATTTTTAATAAATGCAAAAATGCAACAAAAATGAAAACTAAAAATATGGCGTGTAAGAGTAAGCTAACATGAGCTCACATTACTTTTTGTAGAATTTTTCAAGTTAATACGATGCATGAAATAAATGGACAAAGCATACAAAAATGTAAAGCCTGGTAGGGGCATTTTTGCAAATAAAAATAAAGTCAGGGGCTTCTGTGCAAAAACACAAAAAATATAACACGTGGCTTGCAAATTTAAGGGCTAAAGTGAAATACAAAACCCGCCAGGGACCCCAGCGCAAAATACCCATCACGTGAGACTACACGTGATGCGCACCTACAGGGACCAAAAAGCAATTTCAGAAAGTTCAGGGGCTTTCATGCAACTTTTCACAAAAATATTACACTTGAATTTTTATTTTATGGACTAAAGGCACATATACAGGCATACAGGGGTGCTTGTGCAATTTAGCCACCTCACGTGGGGGTGCACATGAGGTGACGTGGACTGGACCTCATAGCAATTTCATGAAGATACAGGGGGGTCCATGCAAAATTAACACGATAAAATAAACCACATTTTATTTACAGGGTTAAACAATAAATACAAAACAGCCGGGTCTAAATGAGAAATTTACCCCTTATTTAGGCGCTGACGGACGACGATGAAGGTTTCACTTGGACATGCGTCGCACATCCGACGACGGGTATCGGTTCGCCGATGAAGGGCTGAGATTAGATGCGCCTCGCGGATCTGACGGTCGGTGCATGGCTTCATCGGACGGCTCTCGTTCAATCTGGGACGCTCCTCCTGATCAGACGGCGAGGAAGGCGTCTGGAGGAACAGGGAAGCAGCTCACCCCCGGCGAGCTTCGATCATGAAGCTTGGGCTCCTCCGGGCTTCTCCCTAGCATCTGAGATGGTCTGGATGTAGCTGGAGGCCTCCCGCGTCTGCTCGTGGTCTTCTCATGGCTCCTGGAGGTCCATGGATCTCGGACGAGGACGATGAAGGTCGGGACCTCCAGGAGCCTCTTCCTGGTTCCAAACGAGTCCAAAGGGGCTCGATGCTCTGCGATCCCTGCACAGGAAGAACTGGGGGAACGAGGGCTATCTCCTCGACCCCGGGTTTTGAAGCTCTGCAGCAAGGTGGAGTGAGGCGGAGGAGCTCCGGCGATAGGCGGAGGTGGAGCTCCGATTCGCAAAGACCAAAGGTCCTTGGTTGAACAAAGATGATAGATAGATGGAGAACGCGATGGGGAACGAAGTGGGGTGAACGTGGCGGTTGGAAATGGTCGAGATCACGGTTCCGCTCCGGCGAACTTTGATTTTTCGATTTTAAGCTACGATAGTTAACTAAAGACTAAACTAATAACGGTAATGAAAAGCTAACACTAAAATCTACCTAAAATGCAATAAAGGGCAGCTCTTATACCTGGGGGCCACCAGGGAGCAGGACGGACGCCGGAGCTCCGCCGCATCAAAACTTTCCCTCCTCCGGCCGATTCAAGTCGTTGTGACGCTCCCTCTGTCACGAGGAACCTCCCAGGATCGAAATCAAGGCTTTTGGGTGGATGTAATTGGCCAAATTTGAGGAAGGGGGCGAAGCTTCTTATTTATAAACACTGGGATGGACCCTTATTGACCGACGTTTATTGATTAATCCAATGAGCATTATGTTGATATAAGATATTGGCGGGCATCAGCCATTATCAGGGATGATTTCTTGTGAAAAACGCGAGCGCGATCGATGGACGAGATGCCCGTAAAAAAGGGAAGAAAATCGGGGAAAAGATGCTTCTAGCGTGCCAGGTCCCGGATGGGACAGTTGACCGGGCGGTCAACCAAGGCCGCGCTCTTATTGGACCACCTGGGACGCTAGAGGACAAAATAGGAGATTTTGATCGAAAATGATTTATTTGACCTAATAAATGATTTTATTATTTTTTCTTATAAAATAAAAAATGTGTATTAATTCATGTAGTATTTATTTACGATTTTTATTTAATTTTTTTGAAGTGTTTTATTATAGTTTTATTTTAATAATGTATGCATTTTGTGTATTTTATTTTTAGTTTGTTTATTTTATTTTATTATTTTATTGTCTTATTTTATAAATTTATAATTTATTTTTGTGAGTGTGTGGGTATTTTTATTTAATTTTTATGAGTTTATTTTCATATTTAAATAAATAGGTATATGTATATGTAGGTATACTTATAGGTCTTCTACCTATATATTATATATACTTTATTTATTTAATGTATTTTCTTGGTTTTTATTTTGAATTTGTATTTTTAACAAGTTATATGTATATTTACATTATTATAAAAATATAGATGAATAAAGAATAGAATAATTAAATCCTCTTTTATTTATGTACATACTCAACATAGGTGTTTTGCCTATGTATTACATAAGCTTATTTTATTTTACAAATTATTTTTGGTTTTCTTTTAATTTTAATATATACATGTATTGAATACATTATTTACAAAATTCTAAAAAGATAATTTTGTAAAAATAGTGAATACTGGATAAATTGAATATTATAATCAGGCAGGTTGCACAATGAAGGCCAAAAACCTAACTTTTGCAGATGGACTCCAAAAATTATGAAACCAATTTTATTAAATAGTTCGTGGAAAGCTATATACAATTAAAGGTAAGTTTGGGTGATTTGGAGTTTTTATTTGCAAGATATGGGCCTGTGAAGTTAAGATTTTGGCTTTTTATTCTGTGTATAAAATGTACACTGAGTATTATTTTTACACAAACTCAATTTTGTATTTTTATTTACATTATTATATACAACTTTCATGTACAAAGTTTCTTTATTTAATGAATAAATAATCATGTACAAAATAGGTGTCAAAAATGCATAAATAGATGCATAAATAAATGAGGTATTTATTGTATACTGGCCCTTATCTCCCCCTACTTTATTCCTTGTCGACCAATTCCATGCTGGCCTTGGTCTCGGGGTTCGGGTCATAAAATATCTGCAATATTTTATTCCTTTTTCTTTTCTTCTCTTTATTCTATAATTTTGGCATTAAAAACCTTATTTAATGTATAATTAATACAATGAATCACGAATGCTATTATGTACAAATTGATGTTATTTACATGCATTTGCTGGGGTTTTTGAGGCCAAAATGATAGAATAAAGGTGATGAAATGGAGATTCATCACCCCCTATACTTGCTTTTGCTAGTCCCTAGCAAATACTTATGCAATAAGTACAAAAAGAATAAAGAAAAGAGAAAGGAGAATTAAAGAAGGATAGAGTGAATAGGGGTGCTTTCAGTGCAATGCATGTCTTTATAAAATCTGAATTTGGAGCTCCTGTCAAACCTTGGGTGTAGATGTATGTGGAATCTAGTCGGGAACCGGATTTAAAATACAACAGCTATCGAGAGCCACAGAATTCGGTTCAACCCACCTCAATAGCCTGGTCAGAACTGGTCTACATCATACGCAAACCCTTATAACTATGAAGCTGACTTGTACAGTGTAAGTGATGGTGGCTCTCCCCAACTGAAATGACAAAGGAACTGACTTCTCCAGAATGACAACCAATGATTCCCCAATCCAACAGCTCTTTCCTCAAGGAGCAGGGTATTCCCTTCTAAGTTCAAGTGGCAACCAACTCAAGAGGAGGGGGTGAAGAGAAGAATGGACGGTAGCCAGTGTAGCTACCTATCCTAGGATGCAAGACCAGTGTAGTCAAGTCATCCAGCTGCAGGCTCACACATTTGACTTTGGAACTCAAGCTTGCTTATTGTCTTTACAACATATGTACATACTTTGCAGGCATTTTATTTTTGTACATGCCTGACCATTTTTTTTCAACATACTATTCACAGCAGCATTTACATAAGGAGTTTTTCCTCTTGAGCCAGTAGACTATCCCTCTTTTGAAGCTTTATTGCAACCCACAATCTCCTGTCGTTAGACCTCATGGCGACTGGACCAGGTCGGGGTGCACTTCCCTCCCTAGACGAGGACGAATGTTTCCACCCATGTGCGTCTCAGACTGGCAAATCCAACCCCCTCATCACTCCAACTGAGTTGAGCCAAGTGAAAGGTGCAAGTGTCCAAGTTAGGTCACGGTTGGCAAGAGTCATACGTGTGTCTCGAAAAGTTCTAGTTAGTCAGTTGAGGTGACTTGAACCCAGCCCTGATTCCTCAAAGAATTAAGTCTGCATAGACCTAAAGTACCTTAAACCTAGTTCCCATAAGGTTCCAGTGCAGTTAGGTGCGGTAAGGTCTAACCAAGCTCCAATTTGAGACTTTATTGGACTGATTCAATCATCAAGCTCACTCAAAAAGAATATGAATGGTATACTTATGCTATGCACAATGAATGATGCAATTTTTTCACAAAGAATTTTAAAAGAATCAAAGAATATTTTTACACAAAGAATTTTTGCAAATAAGAAGCTTTGACACATACAAAAAGTACATACAATTATTTACACGGGCGTGCCGCTTTATTTACAAAATGTATGGATTTATAAAGACTTTACAGGTTTTAATGAAGTAGTTTATTTAGGTTGTCCAGAAAGAATTTTATGCATTTTATTTATGATTCACACGTATTTGTAATAATGCTCTTACTCCTCAGATCTAGTTTGAAATTTTTTTTTTTGCAAACTATAGTACACGATAATTTTTGCAATCATTTACACACATTTGAAAACTATTTTTGCAAAGAAATTTCACACTATATATACATTTTCACAATAGTTTTGACAAACATTTTTCAAAACATTTGCACATAGGTTTTTTTTCAAATCCTTTCTTTCACACAAAGAAAAAGTTTTTCAAATCAAACATTTTCACACAGGTTGAAAACATTTCACATCAAATTTTTCAAACAGGTCACACTATTTTTCAAATCATACTGTATATGTATCCTGATTTATTAATCAGTATATACAAAAGAAGAAAAGCTGTATTTGATATACAATATGGTTTTGGTTCTTATAAGCTTTATTTGGGATTATTGCTTATTTTTGTGTGAGAGATTTTTGTGCAGACTCCTCAGACTTTTTCAAGAATCATTTTCACAAGAATTTTGAAAACTATAGTCCAAAATAATTTTTGCAAACATGTACACGCATTTGACAATGATTTTACAAATGTTTTTCACACAGAATATATAGGTTTTTCAAAGCAATTTGACAATCAATTTTTTACAATCATTTGCACACTAGTTTTCACACATTTTTATTTCACTCAAAGAAAATAAATTTTACATACAAAACTGATTTTTCAAAGGTTGAGTACTTGTACACACTATTTTTCAATCAATTTTCACAAGATTTTTCAAAGAGAATGTTTTGCAGAAAACACTTTTCCTGACTTAATAATCAGTACAAGTACAAAGAGTCTGAGGAGCTCACAATCATCTTTCATTATTATAGAGCTACTTTTTACATTATATTTTATATTGAGGTGATATTTTATTTTTCAGTATGAGTTATGGCTTATAGTATATACATGGTATATACGACCCCCCTATACTTAGCTTGAGCTATGTCCTCATAGGTCGAAAAGAAAAGCAAAGACATAACTCGTACTGAGTATAGATAGATCTAAAGAATATATATATATATATATATATGAATGAGAAATGAATGAATAAGAAGTTGACCGTCCCCCCTATACTTAGGATCAAGTAATCCTAAGTACAGCAGACTGTACAATTTGCAGGGAGGGTCAAGGGTAGGAATACACAGATCGTACTCAGATTGTTTCCCCCTATACTTAGGGTAAGATACTCCTAAGTATAGACCAGAAGAGGAGACAATGGAGAGGATCGAACTAAAATGAAAAACTCGGGGTGCACAGTCCCCCTATACTTAGGACAAAGTACGTCCTAAGTAAAGAAAATTGTCTACAAGGGCGGCACCTTTTTGATACAAAAAGAAGATACAAAAGGAAAAGAAGAAAAGAAAAGAAGAAAATCAGATAAATAGTTGTTGGAGTGCATTGTCTGAATCTTTTGATGCTGCAGCTGTTGTGGTTATGTCATCGTGATGCACGAGCTGAATGGAGTCAACAACAACCAAGAATGTGTCTGGTTCAAGGTAAGGCTTCAGTAGTTGACCGTTGACGACGAATGGTTGTGCGTCAGGGGACAATTCTGCTATAGCAATACTTCCATTGTCACGCACTTCACAAACTCGAAATGGCCCTGTCCACTTACTCTTTAATTTACCCGGGAATATCCGCAACTTTACATCAAATAACCACACCTTCTGTCCAACATCAAAGGTCTCTCGTCTGATGTGTCGGTCATGCCAGCGTTTCACCTTCTATTTGTACATCAATGTGTTATCATATGCATAGTCTCGGAACTCCAAGAGTCTGTTCAGATCATCCTTTCTTTTCTAACCACTTTTGCGTGAGTCCAGATTGCAACTGTTAACTGCCCACAAAGACTTGTGAATTAATTCAACTAGCAGATGGCACAGTTTTCCATATACAAGATGATAGGGCGACATGCCCAAGGGAGACTTGTAGGCGGTTCTGTAAGCCCATAAGACCGAGTCCAAGAGTTGAGACCAGTCTTTTCTGTTTGGCCTAACAAGTTTCTGCATGATAGTCTTGATTTCTCTGTTTGATAACTCTGCCATGCCATTGGTCTGAGGATGGTAAGGAGATGCGACACGATGGTCGATGCCATACTCCTTCGTCAATTTCTTGACCTCTTTATTAATGAAATGGCTACCCCCATCTGATATGAGAATTTTCGGTATCCCGAACCGCGAAATGATGTTCTTCTTCAAGAACTGACACACTGTTCGACTGTCGGTGGCTCGAGCAGGGATAGCTTCAACCCAACGACTCACGTAATCAACGGCAAGAAGGATGTGCTCAAAACCTTGATTGTCAGGGAAAGGTCCCATGAAGTCAATGCCCCATGCATCGAAAAACATCTGCTATATGAATGATTTTCAGGGGCATAGAGTCCTTTGCAGTGAGTGTACCTTTCAATCTCTAACAGTCAATACATCGTCGTTTGATAAATTCTGCTGCATCCTTAAATAATGTGGGCCACCAGAAGCCACACTGAAGTACTTTTGATGTCGTACGGTCTCCAGAGTGATGTACACCGGATTCGAGCGAGTGACAATGCTCAAGGACACTAGATTGCTCCTCCTGAGGGACGCACCTGCGCCAAATGCAATCCGCTCCTTCCCTGAATAAAAGAGGATCCTCCCATTGGTAAAAGCAGATAGTCGACATGAATTTGTTCTTCTGATTCTTCGTCCAATCCGACGGTGTTACCCCGGAGGCGAGGTAGTTGACTATATCGGCATACCAAGGAAGGGAATCCACTGCTAAGATTGATTCGTCAGGAAAGGTTTCTGTGATGGGTGCACTGTTCGAAGAAGGCTCGTGCTGCTCAATTCTGGAGAGATGATCTGCTACCACATTCTGAACTCCAGGCTTGTCCTTGATTTCCAGATCAAATTCCTGGAGGAGAAGGATCCATCGAATCAGTCTCGGCTTGGCATCCTTCTTCTGCTGGAGTTACCGGATAGTAGAGTGGTCTGTAAAGATTGTGACTTTTGATCCCAGCAAATAGGATATGAACTTCTCAAGGGTGAAAACCATTGCCAGCAACTCTTTCTCTGTCACTGTATAATTTCTCTGTGCTTCATCTAATGTTCTGCTGGCATAGTAAATGGCATAGGGCGCCTTCTCTTTCCTTTGCCCAAGTACAGCCCCGACTGCAAAGTCTGACGCATCAGTCATTATCTCAAAGGGAAGAGACCAGTCTGGCGGCTGTAAGATTGGAGCCTGAGTAATAAGCTCCTTCAGTTGATTGAAAGCAAGGGGAACCTGCCGATCTACATTGAACTCGATTTCCTTGCACAAGAGTTCTGTCAAAGGTCGGGCAATGCGGCTGAAGTCCTTGATAAATCGCATGTAAAATCCCACATGCCCCAGGAATGACCTTACATTCTTCACTGACTGAGGTGGCTGTAGATTTGCAATAACATCCACCTTTGCCGGGTCAACTTCCATGCCACGTTTGGAAACGACGTGGCCCAACACAATACCTTCAGTGACCATGAAGTGGCTCTTTTTCCATGAAAGCACTAAATTGACTTCCCGACACTTCTGAAGTACTTTGTCTAGGTGCACAAGACAAGAATCAAAACTATCACCATAGATAGAGAAGTCGTCCATGAACACCTCGAGAAAACTGCCTACCATCTCGGCGAAGACTGCTAACATGCATCTTTGGAAGGTTGCAGGTGCATTGCATAATCCAAAGGACATTCTCTTGAAGGCGTAGGTGCCGAACGGGCAAGTGAAGGTAGTCTTCTCTTGATCTTCAGGGGCGATTACCACTTGGTTGTACCCGGAATTCCCATCCAGAAAGCAGAAGAACTCCTTGCCTGCTAGTCTTTCCAAAACTTGATCAATGAATGGCAAGGGGAAGTGGTCCTTCTTAGTTGCTGCATTGAGACAACGGTAGTCAACACACACCCGCCAGGATCTTGGTACTCGAGTGGATATTTCCTCTCCTTTGTCATTTGTAACCACGGCAAGCCCGGATTTCTTGGGAACTACATGCAGTGGACTTACCCATTTTGAGTCGGAGATGGGATAGATGAAGCCTGCGTCACACCATTTCGTTATCTCTTTCATGACGACGTCCCTGAGATTAGGGTTCAACCTTCTTTGGAATTCGTGGGATGGCTTAGCATTTTCTTCCAGATAGATTTGGTTTGAACACAAGGCTGGATTTATCCCTCGAAGATCTGATACGCTCCAACCAAGTGCCTTGCGGTTCTTTTCTAGAACCTCGAGAAGACGAGATTCCTGATCCGAATTTAGCCTGCTGCTGATGATGATCGGATACATTTGTTCTCCACCCGCAAGGAAAGCATACTTCAGGCCTGCAGGAAGTGGCTTGAGTTCTAGTTTTGTCCTGTCCAACTTGTCGGTCACTTCAGATATGATGTTGGTGGTGGGATGTACTTCTTTGAAGGGGCTACCATCCTCAACATTCTGTTGAGATCCCAGTGATGTGCCGAACGGTTCTGCGCTAAGCTGATCGTGTTCGGTTCGGAGTGAATGCTCAAAAAGATGCGACTGCATCTGAGAATCTGTCTCCCAAGAATCGTCGGAGCGTAAGCTAACTGCGCTTTCCAAGTCCTCCTCAAGAGTGAGGATTTCTCGGGTCCATGGATCGTCCAATGATAAGGATGAGTCTCTGATCTCTGCGATAAAGTCACAGTCTGCTTCGGATGCTGCCTGGCTCTCATCAGTCGTGGCATTCGGCTCTCTGTTCATGTTTATAGTGATTTGCTGGGTGTCCGAGCTGAAAGTAATCTTCCCAGACCCGTAATCAACCACGTCACCTGAAGTACGAAGGAATGGTCGGCTAAGGATGATAGGGGTCTGGAGTAGGGGTACAGGTGAGTCCATATCAAGGACTATGAAATCAGGTGGGAATTGCATCTCCTGCACTTTAACTACAACGTCTTCCAAAAGACCTCGGGGTCGCTTGACGGATCGGTCAGCGAACTGAAGGATCATGCATGTCTGCTTGAGCGGACCCAGCCCAAATTCTTGCATTATGGATGAGGGCAGATGGTTGATGGAAGACCCACTGTCAAGGAGAGTACGCTTGAAGACCTGGTCAAAAATATCACAACTGATCAGAGGTGCTCCTGTATCTTGCTTCTTCTGTGGGAGGTTGCTGATAGCTGCGACAGTGGCCATGGAGAGAACGTGTTTTTATACATCTCGGTGTCTGTTTTCTTGTGCTGGGCGACGCCTGTTAGTACATGCCTCCTTTAGTCCTTTCTTCACAGCTGGCGTGTACTCCACAGCCTTCAACAAGGGAATCTCAACAGTCAACTTGTCTAATATGTCCACAACTCCTGGATCAGACAATGCCTTTTTTCGTTTTGCAATTTTTTTAGATTTTTCTATTGCATGAGGAAAAGGAATATGTACATCACTAGCAGGAAAATTAGAGTTCTTATTTACATCAAAATCATCGCCCATCAAATGTTGTACATCCGGACTACAAAAAGGAGTACAAACTGTATTTTGGCATACTGTTGCTGCAGGGCGAGCAAAGAGGGTAGCGTCTGCTCCGTCGGCTGGCGAGGGGTCGACTGCTGCTGGCGGCTCCTCCAATGCTGACGCGGCTTCGCTTTGGCTGCAAACTTCTTTTTGGTGTTTTTGGTTTTGCTGATTTTTTTGTATTTTCTGCTGGGGATACTGCAAATGCACGACGGCTGGAATGGCTTCTCCATTTTCTTCCTCCTCACCCACCCCTGTAGTTGGCACGGCTGATGCGGAAGATGACGATCCACATGTTTCTTTATTCACCCCATTCTTGGTGACAGGCAGAGGCAAGGCCCTACCGCTCTTGAGAGTAACAACATTAGAACAAACAGTAATATCATTATCAGACACGGACAGGACATCACATTCTACCTGCTCTTTCTTTTTGAGGTTGTTGGGGTTGGCTTCGACCTGAGCTGGGATGGTGGTTCGAGTGGCGGTCAGGTCGTCAAGCCGCTTGGTCATTTCTGCCAGCCCTTTGATAAGTTGGGCTAGATAATCCATGGTAGGGTTTATAGGGGGTGCTTCAGTGGGTTCAGCGTGCAGACCACGCTGCTGTTGTATGGATGGGTGCGGAGGTTGTTGCTGGTGGTGCTGGGGTGGTGCAGGAAGTTGAAGTTGTTGATACGAGGGAGGAGGATACTGTTGATATTGTTGAGGTGGGGCAGCCGCATACGGATGAAAAGGCTATGGATGGCGGTACTGCGGCTGCTAGTACGGCTGATTCTGCCTCCACTGATGTGCAAACTAGGGAGGCTGATGATACTGCTGATGTGGCTGAGAGGACTGCCCAAAACAACCACCCTGAGGTTGGTGGTATTGCCGGTTGGCAAGTGGATGACCCTGGGGTTGTCCCATAGGACGGGTCGGCTTTGCATCGTTGGTCCATACCCCGTTCACTTCCTGAATCAGGGGTGGTGGTGGGAAGACTGGATCAGGTCCTGAAAGGAACTCTGGCTGGTACACAACTATCTGCTGCTGCGGCTGGCTCTGGTCGGGCGCCTGCACGTAGTACACGTTCTGGACTGCCAGTGACTGCTGGCTCGGCTGAGGCTGATGCTGCGGTTGCTGCTCGTCCTTCTTCTCAGCTGGAGCTTCTGATGGTGTCGCCGACTGAACAGAGTTGATAGTGCCCACCAACAGTTCAAGGTACTTGTTGATCTAATCAAGCTTGTCTAAGTTCTGGGTCCTCTTCTCGATCACAGCGAGTTTCTCAAGATCCTGTGATCTCTTCTCAATGATATCAACTTTAGAGAGATGGCCCCCGATAATACTGAGGTTGGAGCTCTCATCTCTCTCTGCTTCCTTGGATGCTGCCATGTGTACTTGTTTTTGGAGGATCTGGGGCTGCTTCTGATACGCCTTGGATGAAGAGAGGGCGGACTCTCCTTCGGCCATTTCTTCGAATATTTGCCAGACTACGTCTTCATCCTTATTGAAGTGTGAACCCCCACATGCTGCGTCAACGAGCCTCTGGCTCTCAATGTTCAGTCCCCCAAAGAAGTGCTGGACCAAGCTGGTCTTCGGAATATCATGATGGGGACATTTCTCCTGCAGGTCAGTGAATCTCTCCCAGGCTTCGTGTACTGACTCATGGGCTCCTTGGGAGAAATTACTGATACGGGCTCGCATCTGGTTGAGATGACCGAGAGGATAATATTTATGCAGAAATGCTGACTTCAACTCCTCCCAGGTCGTCACGACCTTCCCCAGATGGTTGACCCAATAGAGGGCCTTGTCCTGTAAGCTGAATGGGAATGCCATCATTTTGACAATGTCCAAAGGGACATTCGGATAGTGGATGGTGCGGCAAATGCGAGAGAATTGCTGCAGGTGGATGTACGGCTCTTCATTAGTGTTTCCATGGAATGCTGGGAGCAGAGCAATGAATTGGGGCTTCAGCTCAAAGTGAGCGTGTACCGGTGGAATGAGGATCCACTCAGTCATCTGGCTGTCCCCCGGATTGTACGTTTCTTTTAGGGTAGGTTTGGGTCTCCCACCCTCTGGCTCATCATCGTCAGGTGGACCACCACCTCCACCTCCACCTCCTCTTCCTCCTCTGCCTCTGCCTCCTCCTCCATCGTCCCGGTTCATCATATCGTTCAACATATCCTGAAATGCTGTCTATGTGAGGGCATGCTCGGTCAGCTGCTGTTGGATGGCCTGGATAGACGCAAGTAGTTGTGCATTGACTTGATTCTGGTCTGGCATCTGTCCCTCTGGTTGGGGTGGCTGCTGACCCTTGCCCTTTCCTCCGGGAGCCATATCAGGGTCTGAGTCAGACGAAATGAACTCAGGAGTAGTCTCCAGGGCTCATACTGTCTTTTATCTGCAGAATGAGAGAGTCCTGATCAGACCACTTGCAATATTGTTCAGTTGTCATGATAGAGATGGAATTCGGGTCAACCCCAGCATGTTGTGAATGGAAAAGGATGTAGACTGTAATCGACTTCCATTTACAACGGCAAAGGCGGGACAAAAGTGATCCCAGATTATTGGGTGGCTAAGAGAAAGGTAGAAAACGAGGAGTGTGGAGATCGATCCGCAAAGTCCGTATCGGGTTCTCGGGAATCGCCTCGAATTTATTGGCGGAGTTGAGTTTATGGAATCGATGTGGGTGTCGGCAAGGTCCCGACGGAAACCATCCATGAATCAGCTTCGTGAAAATCAAGAGAATCGGATGTTGGGAGAAGGATACGATGGTCAACGAGGAATAAAAAGGAGTGCAAAACAGTAGAGAGGCTCAGCTGAGCAGGGTGGTCAAAGGAGAATGACACAACAAAATGTGCGCAAAGGCGCGGGACTCGATCTTTGAACCTTAATCTAGATCCATACAAACGCAATACAAAATCGGGTTCACCAACTCACGCCATGTGAAGCCGTAAAAGCTCGGCTATTTATTATCTTTTCTTTTTTAGAGTTGTGATTTCATGCATATCTTTTAACAAGTCCTTAGTACGCTGCCCTATAGGAGAGAGAGTACTTCCAGAAGAGTATCTCGTACTTGTCCTCCTCCCGTGTAACCTGTAGTATGTACTTTTTGGAGTCCTTGTAACCCTTCCTGGATCCCTACTCAGCCAAAGAAATAGAGAGAGGAAGACGGTAGGCGAAACCAATACTTCGGTTCTTGCTCGCAACGGAATCACCCGTGAGCGTGCAAGAGCCTACTCGGACGCAGGACGATGAGACAGACACCCCCGTGAAGGCGTGGCCTATGATCAATACTTCGGACGGGGTCGATGCTCTACACAATAGAGAGTCATCATTGGTGACCAAGTCCTACTCGCCTACGTACGATAGAAGCGCCATTACTTCGGAAATCCAGGCGATACACAAGGCAGTTGCAGACTGGGTTTTTGGATTTAATCCTTAGGGGGTCGCACTCGCTCAAGGGAGTAGGGTTTGGTCCCCCTCCAAGGTACCTGAAAACAATGAGGGCTTTATGAACCCGGTACAATGATAGTCCATTACATATTTTAATTAAGGTCAAAGTTTATTTAGCAGTCCCCTGGTTTTAATTTTTTTGGTTTTCTCTTTTTTTTGAGTCGGTTTTCATACCAGCGCCTAACGTTTTTGTAGATTTTCATTTAAGTCCTAGGTGCTCAAAATCAGAGGGAGATAGCGGAAAAGCCGTGCAAGTGGTTCCATGATGGAAATCTCACCATTGAACCGAATGATGCATGCTGAGTTAGAAGACTTGCATCCCAGCTCTCTCCATGCGGTATGCAAAACAGAATTTTTAAACCTATCTACATGTCGGTATGCAAGGCACAAAATCGCCCTAAACATTAGCTGCTATTAGCGTGAAGAACCATAAGTCGCTCATTCATCTCTAGCCCAAAAAAAGTCTGGTCTTGGCTCACCCATCCTCTGCTCAACACACTTGAGTTTAGGAGAAAGCGCTTTGCGGGGCTCGCTATGGCACAAGGGCTAAGAGACAAATGAATGGCTTGTTTAAGTTTGACTAGATCCATACGAAGTATACTATAGGAACATGCATTCTTATTAATGTTTGGACCTAGCTACCGAGTCAAGCAACCTATATCTAGGGGCTCCAAGCACACAAAACAAAGTAAAATAAAGGCGGAAAGCTCAAAACTTCAGAAAACAAAGAAAAGAAAGCGGTGGAAAACACGAAAAACCGCGATGAGGCCCCCAGGTGAACAATCACCCGGGCACTGGACCTCATTGTGAAGAGTAGAGTCCTGTTAATTATTACATGCCAAAATTGTCTCTCTCTCACCATAAATTACAAAAATGATCCTAAGTGCTCTAGACCTATCTCATCCCCATCTCTTTGCTTCCCTGATGCTCTCTCCAGTTGGTCATGAAGTGAAGACCAACCTCCTCCAAGCTCGGCTGCACTGGCTCCCTAAGAAACCATCCTCGCGTGGCGGGTGATGAATCCATGATTCATTAACTTTTCTGTCGCATTTTGTCTTAAAACCCTTAACAAATACATGTAAATATCCATTAATTTTCATATTTTAACAAAACACCATTCATGTGTAAATATTCACTTTTAACCACTAAAATCATGTAAATAAATAAAGAACCAGAAAAATAAAGAAAAAGGCAGGTTGAATATATGTATATATATACAATATGACTCAAAATATAAATATAGCTGTAAGATATATTTATAGCTCAACCCTCTAGACCAAGTCAGCATGGATTAGTCGACAAACCAATAAGTAGGGGGAGATAAGGAAAGAAAACCAAAGAAAAATAATTCAACACATACATATACATCTTTCATTATTTATAAAATAAATACAAAACTTCAAAGAATTTAGTTTATTTCATATGAACACATTTTTCACCAAACTCTTTTCCTAATTATTCTTAAAAATGTATATAAAAATATAAAAATAAGTTAAAAATATTACCCTGTATATATGCCAAGAAACCCAGCCTGTAAATTATCAAAATCTCAACTTCCGAACATCATAACTTCGTCATACGAACTCCAATTTCACTCTACTCACCTTTAAAGTTCATAAAATAATATTCTCTAATTAATAAAGTGATTTCATCGAATTCGGAGTCCGTTTGCAAAAAGTCGGTTTTGGGACCAAAAGACAAAGGGGTTTCTGGGCTATTTATTTTATGTAACACACATTATTTATCATTTTCTTAATTTTATAATTTTTAAATTATTTCATGATCTTATAGTTTCACCATAAATTATTTCATAATTTTTGGAGACTATTTATTATTTTAATAAAATCAAAAACCTCAAAATATAGGTATAAATGACCTATTTAGATACTAACCCTATTTATTAAAATATGTAAATTAATTTATAAAAACCTATAAAAATTTGTATAAACCTTATATAATACCCTAATAATTAAGAAAATATAAAATTAATTTTTATTTATTTATTTATTAAATTAAAAATCTAAAACCTATTTATAAATGCATATTTATTAATATAATATTTATATTTTAAATAATATTTATTATTTATAAAAAAAGTATTTATACCATAATTTAGAAAATTAATTTATTAACACTTCTTGTATTTATACCTATTTAAAATAATGTAATTTACTATTTTATAGCTAATTTATTAGACATTTGCGCTCCTGGACCAACTAGGTGTTGACACTTGTCAGCACCTGGGTCGTCTTCCCCAAGAAGCAGTTCAACCAGACTGTGCACCAACCGGCCATCTTCACCTAATTTTCCCGCGCAACCTATAACTACTCCAGCCAACCTAAGCCTTCCGATCTCTTCCTCCAACAACCCTCTCCATCGCCACCCTCCATCTCGACTTGGAGCCCATGCCAATTCTCCTATAAATAGGCTCCAAGGTCGCCATAGCCAACTAACTCTCCAACTGCCTGAAGCCCCAGCTCCAGTCTTTCCGATCCCTCACCTTCCTAGCCTGATTCCGGCCAACCTACGGTGGTGACAGCACCTTGGAGGAGTCCGCGAGGAGGAGGAGTCGACGGAGGAGGTTCCAAGGAGGTCCGCCGCCTTGCATCGCAGCCCAGCGTGCGTCCAGCTCCGGCCAAAGGTCGACCGTCGAGCTTCTGTCCAGGTAATATACCTTGACTCCCAGACCTTTTTCCTCCATCTTCTTAGCTTTTTTCGCCTCGATTCTCGTGCATCGATTAGCGACGCTAATCCCTTCTTTATATAGTCTAATCATTTAGCTAAGATGCCATTTCAAAATCCATCTTGATTCGTGTTTAGATTCGCTTCAAATCAATCATTTTCTCATCGCCATTTTCACGCATCTGGAGGTTTGGCTGGAAATCTAAGATTTTTTTCTAAACTTTGGAGCTTGTGATTTGTAATCCCTTGACCAATTCAACATGAATCGAGCATACTATTGTATTCCTTGCAGGTCAGACTTCGTTGAGAGGCCTTTCTTCGCCACTAGAATCCTTCGATCTTCATCAGAATCATCTCCAAAGAAGCTTCGTCATGACCGTGTCAGCTACCAGGAGTTGAAGACGCCATCTTCATCGACTTGCCACCGCCGCTCGGAGCGTCGCCGGCAGCCACCCTACCGCGGGCAAGCTCGAGGGGTGGAGGAGCCACCCCTCTGGCCCCGCCGGAGCGCGGAAGTTTTCATCGACTGGCCGGAGTAAATTGGAGAAGAGACGCCGTCTGCCAGCTGCTCAACAACCCCAAGAATAGGGGGGTTACAGGCTTGCGACACGTGGCCGAATCAGGAACGTCAGATCGCGTCCAGACGTTATAATCTCAGCTGTCCAAATCGAAACAGTGGACAAATTGCATCTTAGTTCCAGCAAAGTTTCCAGAGATTTGTCTCCGCCCCCCAAGTTTTCTTTATTTGCATTTAGGTCCCTCCACAGGGACCTAAATGTAAAGATTTGATTAGTTTTTCCTCAGAACAGTCCTTAAGGACCAGATTGCAAACTTTTTAAATAGTTTTTCTTGCGCTTATGCCCCTGGGCTGTAGGGGTTATTTCTTCTCCGTGTGACCTCGGATTTCGACGATTTCTTGAGGGTAGTTACACAACTACCCCAGCTACCTAGTATAAAAATTTCGTGGCTTTTTGACGTGTTTTCTACGTGTTTTGATTTTTCCGAACCGAACTTCGTTTTGTTTTGTTTTCTTGTGTAGTTCGAGCTCGCGGCTCGAACCCCGTTCACCCTACTATATAGTACCACCTAGCTATTATTCACCTATTATATAATAAGTAAATCTTTTGAAAAATATCCCTTTTTGAAAATTAAATAAAACTTTGAAAATAATAAAATCAAATAAAAATAATAAAAATAAAAATCAATAAAAAAGGTATTTTGACTCGACCACTTAGAGAAGAATTAAAATAAAATTACGAGGACAAAAATCTAGGAAATTTATTCTGCCTCCTTGAGTTCGACCCAGGAACACTTGCCTGGTAAAATATTAGTGAACGGTTTTCCGACAGAAAACCGTAATTGTTTGATAGGTTTAAGAATCAAATCTTCTTTTGTTTCGCGGCTTTCGACTACAACCGGCTACTTACTTTCTTCTTAAAAGAAAGCTGCGAAACTCGATTCTTTTTGCCCTCATCAAAATGGCGTCGTTGCTGGGGAGGCGTTAGATTCCTTTGATTTTTCATTTTTCGTGGTTTTATTTTTTCTCTTCTCTTTGTTTCGTTTCTCGTACGGTTTTTCGTACGGTTTTTTTTCCGAGTTTCTCTTTTGTTTTCTTACGGCTTTCTCGGCTTTCTCGATCGGCTTTTCTTTGCTAACATACTTTGCAGGGCCTGCAGTATCAACCGGTTTCTTCGGAAGCCGAGCCAGTTGAAAGAGCAGAGGTCGGCTTCTTCTTCACGAGTCGACTGTAGAGGAGCAAAGTAGTTAGTATCCTTTTATTTGTAAAAGAGAGATAAAGGGAGAGAGTTGTAATTAGTAATAAAGCAAAACCTCATTTTTCTCAGGGCCTGATTCGTCGGATACCGTGTATCCGATGATCAGGGTACCCACCGTGGCTTTTCATCGCTCATCGGTTTTCCGCGGTTTTCTAGATGCTTGTTTAGGTTTTTACTCTATCTGCTTGTGCCGCGTAGCTAGTTTTAGGACTTGCAACCTAGGTGCTTGCTTTAGGGTTTTTAATAAAAAGATAAAAAAATAGACGTTGCCTGAAAAAACCATAAAATCGCAAAACTAAAATCGGGACTGCTAAAAATATCTGACCAAAAACCGTAAATCAATTCAAGTGATTTGGGAAGAGTAACCCCCACACATATCTCAGAGTACGCGAGCTCGAGAGCCGACACTTAAGGATAGAGACAAAACCCCGTATTTCTCGTGGGATACTACTGGGTCCATACACCTGATCAATGTTCCTCAGTGGGTAAGCTCGGGTAGCCGGAAACGGTCCGGGTTTACTTAGCAGAGTGGGAGGTTTAGAGGACACTGCGCAAGGCTCCGTCCTCAAGTAACACGGGTAGACGGAAACGGTTCGTACTTACTCCCATACTGGCTGAGTGCGAGTGGTCTCGCGTAAGGATTCGGGCCAGTGTTTCGGAGAAACTATCGGGCACCTATTGGCTTGCTCAGCCCGCGTAATCGAAACGTTTGCTAATCACAACCGTAAAACCGAAAAGATAAAAAGACCGAACTCTTACGGTCTTCATCAGGGTTGAGTTGGTGAAAACGGGGTTTGCTTTGTGTTTGTTTGCGGGGCGTGAGTTTCCGCGGCTTTCGCATTTCTCCTTCATTTGAATCGTACACGTGCTCTCCCGACTTCCTCTTGACATCGAAGATGACGTCTCGACGGCTTTTCAGTTCAGACTTTGTGAGCTTTCGACCGTCCACCGTCGAGCATATGTCTTCATAGGCTTGGGATGACCCTATTCCCGAGCCGGTCCCATCCGATTTCGAGGCGAGTCAGACCCAGACTCCCTCGCCTCCTAGCCAGATCATTGAGGCAGACACTCGCCTCAATACATCATCTAGATCTCCTGAGTATTTCTCGCTGAGTTCTTACGAGAGTTTCTACTTTACAGACGATCAGATGGCTCGTGGGAAAGCATCAGCAGCAGACGAGAGGCCACCAGCTGGGGACAACCAGGAAGGAAGAGCAGAGCTGAACGGAGATGTCACGATAGGTATTCTCGATACACTTCAGCAGATGAATCTACAGATTCGAGAACAGTACAGATTTCAGACCGAACTGCAGGCTGAAATAGCCGCACTGAGAGCACGGGCTGGGAACCATTTACCGCCTGCGGTTCCCGCTACTTTACGGGATGAGTATGACCCAGGTGCTCGAACGCTCCATCATTGGATTCGGCTACCGCCGAATCAAGGGCCATACGAACTCCGACCGTCCTTCATCTCTTTGCTTCCCAAGTTCTATGGGAATGCCACAGAGGAGACGTTCACGTTTCTGCAGCAGTTTGAGATGATCTGCGGAACGGCTTGTTATCCAGGAGTGTCGCAGGAAGCCGTGCGCCTCAAAGCCTTCCCCTTTTCCTTAGCCAATAAGGTCCTTTATTGGCTGAGCCATCTGGGAAGAGAAATCTCCACTTGGGACGACCTGAAGTCCACCTTCCTGCGCAAATATTTTCCTCTGGGAAGGACGAACATGATGAGGAGCCAGATCTCCAACTTTTCGCAACTGCCGAACGATTATTCCATGAGGCATGGGATCGATTCAAGGATCTGACGGAGAGATGCCCGCATCATGAGATCCCATGAAGGTGCTCGTGCAGAACTACTTCGAAGGACTCCAGCCAGAAGTACAGGGGCTCATAAGTGCCGCATGTGGCGGCAGCTACTTGAACAAGGACGCCGAGTTAGTTTGGGCCATCTTCGAAGGGATGGTCGAGAACTCAAGAGTCGTAGACTCTACTCAGGCATTTCAGAAAGCCCCACAACCACCACATCACCGAGAGCATCACAAGGTGGTGAATATATCAGACTCTGAATCCGACACCAACATGGGTTTTATTAGCGAGAAGTTGACGTTGGGGGACGTGATTCAGAAGCAGGTACAGGACCTACAGCCGCTGCGAGAGTTGGAGAAACTCTCATCTCTACCTCAGCAGCTGAGTGATCTTTCGAAGAAAGTCTCTGATCTTCAGCTCCAGTACCAACAGAGCCAGACTTCTTCGAACGCACAGCCAGCACGGAGGATCACACCCGCTCCACCCACCCGTCAGATACACTACGTTCAGAGCGAGCCTGAGATTCCGCAGATTGATTGGCATGAGGATTAGTCTCATGTCAATTCCGGTCAGATCATCAGCACTGCCGAGATGGAGGTGGAGCCGCAATCCACTCTCAGGATCAACGGGATTTGGTATACTCCGGTGCAGCAGCCGAGTATACCAAATCAGCAGCAGCAGCAGCCGTACGGTCATCCGTAGCATGGACGTCCGCAATTCCAGCACCGCCAGAGCTTCACGCCGTAGCAGTCTCATCCGAATGCCTACCGTCTCTGGCCGCAGCATTCATATCAGCACCCTGCCCAGTTTTCACCAAACTATTCTTTTCAGCAGCCGCAGCAGTCTTCCTCCACACCTCAGCGCTACTCCCAGCCTTCCACCTCTCAGCATTTCACGCCAAGACAGGAGAGAGGAGCAAGCCAGGGCCACCACACCGAACCGGAGATGTCTTCACAGGCCCAGGCGCTCAACCAGATCATGGATATGCTCAGTACACTCCAGATTGCACACAAGACAGAGATGGAGCAGGTTAACCGTCGTCTGGACGAGTTAACCGTGTCGAAGACCACTCTCCCAGCCCAGCCTCAAATGAATCCGAACAACAAGAGGAGGCATCCAGATCAGGTAGATCCTACAGGTAAGATCTCGTTTCCTGAATTTTTGTCTAACTTCATTTGTCTCAGGAGCGGTAGATCACCGCAAACACCTGCTGGAGAAGAGGAGAAGGCACCAGAGGAGCACGAGCATGATCCTGAAGCTGAGGAGGAGAATCCGCAAGTGGATGAGGACGCAGAATCAAGAGACGGGAGTAATGCCAACTCATCAGATATGGATACTGGCGACTCAGACGATGATATCACGCCAGATAAGGCAGAGAGCCCGGACAAAAACATTTCTTCCCCTATTTTAGAAAGTTTTGTAAATAATTCTGAGACTCTCGATGTAAATGATGATTCTAAGTTGAATAAAACTGTTGATTTTCTGACTCCTGACTGTATTCCTTTTCCCAATGCTTTGTTTGGAAAAGGAAAGAAAAAGACCAAAAATAATCTCGAATCTCCACAGATCGAAAAGTTACTCAAAGATCACATCTTTCTGAAGATCCCTCTCCATGATACCTTAGATCAATTTCCTACGCTCAAGAATCAATTGAAAAACTGATGCACCAAGCGTAGGAAAAAGAGATCTCGAACAGAAAAGCATGTATTGACTAAGGCAACATCCTGTGCGATACAGAATAAGCTTCCAAAGAAGAAGAAAGACTTAGGTGCACATTATGTCAGATGCGAGATCGCAAAAGCCGAGTTCGATCGCACTCTATTAGATAACGGTTCCTCAATCAATTGATACCCGCTTCATTACTCGAGAAGCTCGAGTTAGGTCCTCTTTACAAGTCCCGCGCGATCCTTCAGTTTGCTGATAGATCCGTAAAGAGACCTAAGGGTATACTTAGGAATGTTATCGTAACCGTGCATGGTCTGCAATTTCCAGTGGACTTTACGGTCTTAGATATGAATTGCCCTGCACAGTTACATCTTACCCCGATCATTCTCAGGAGGCCTTTTCTAGAGACCGCAAAGGCCCTCTTCGATTATGATACAGGGAAGGTATCTTTTCGCGCCGAGGGCGAAAAGGTACATATAGAGATGGCGAGAGAATCAAACACTTTCAGTGATGCATCTTCAGATTTTCTAAGTTCTTTAGCCTCCTGCGATTACATGGATGAGGTCCGTCTTGATGACCTCAAAAGGTATCAGGTAGAGACCCAAGACTGTTTGACAGAGGACGGGTCCGAGACCTCAGGGGGTAATTCTTCCGATGGGACCTTATATTTTAGTTTGGATGATGAGAACCAAGGGGATCAGACTTCTGATGGAATCAATGCAGATCTTTCAGAATCAGAAACTCTACATAATTCCTCCGTCTCAGATGAATCAGAGTTCTATCTAGCTGACTTATTCTCTTCTGATCATTCTGAGGAGTCAGATGATGTCTTGAACATCTTCTGTAGTCCGACTCTAGAGCACATAGAGATGGTGGATAATCATAATGCAGACACATCACCTACCGATACAGATCCCCATACAGCTACAGATGATGTTTCGACAGACACAGATACTACCTTGCCAGAACTCAAAACTTTGCCACCAAACATGAAATATGCCTTCCTTGCGGGTCCACATCAACGGTTTCCGGTCATTATCAGCTTAACTTTGACCGATGATCAAGAATCTCGTCTGATGGAGATTCTAGAAAGAAACCGCAAGGCCATTGGGTGGACTGTATCCGATCTTCGCGGGATTAATCATGCTTTGTGTTCACATCATATCTATCTCGATCATGACAGCAAACCCTCCAGAGAGTTTCAGCGTAGGCTGAATCCGATTTTACGAGAAGTTGTCAAGAAAGAGATAACGAAATGGTGCGACGCATGGTTCATTTATCCCATCTCCAACTCCGAATGGGTTAGCCCATTACATGTTGTCCCGAAGAAATCGGGAATTCAGATGGTGAAAAACGAGAATGGAGAGGAGATTCCAAAGAGAGTAACCACGTCGTGGCCAGTATGTGTTGATTACAGAAAGCTGAACACCGCGACGAAGAAGGACCACTTCCCTTTGCCTTTCATAGACCAGGTCATAGAACGGTTGGCAGGGAAGGGGTACTTCTGTTTCCTTGACGGTTACTCCAGATACAACCAGGTATCAATTGCTCCTGAAGACCAGGAGAAAACCACCTTCACTTGTCCGTTTGGCACGTATGCCTTTAGACGGATGCCCTTTGGATTATGCAACGCTCCCGCGACCTTCCAGAGGTGCATGCTTGCTATTTTTGCGGACATGGTCGGTGATTTTCTAGAGGTTTTTATGGATGATTTTTCGGTCTATGGTGAGTCCTTTGACGATTGTTTAGCGCACCTAGACCATGTTCTAAAAAAGTGTTGTGAGGTAGATCTCGTTCTGTCCTGGGAAAAGAGCCATTTTATGGTTACTCACGGGATCGTGTTGGGGCACGTCATCTCCCAGAGAGGCATGGAGGTTGACCCTGCCAAGCTGGACGTCATCAAGAAACTCGAGCCACCATCCAACATCAAACAGTTACGGTCATTTCTGGGGCACGTCGGCTTTTACCGACGGTTTATCCAAGATTTCTCCAAGATTGCCCGACCGTTAACTGAATTGCTAGGCAAAGACATCGAGTTCGTTTTAAATGACAAATGTCTTAATGCCTTCCTCACATTAAAAGAAAAGATAATCAGTGCTCCTGTCCTACAGCCGCCCGATTGGTCTCTACCTTTCGAGATCATGACGGATGCATCAGATTTTGCGGTCGGGGTTGTATTAGGGGCAGAGGAGGAATGGACTTCCCATAGCTATTCACTATGCCAGCAGAACCTTAGATGATGCTCAGAGAAACTACACAGTGACGGAAAAGGAGATGTTGGCAGTATTGTTCGCATTAGGCAAGTTTCGATCATATCTACTTGGCTCAAAAATCACAGTATACACTGATCATTCAGCTATCAGATTTTTAATGGAAAAGAAGGATGCCAAGGCACACCTTCTAAGATGGATTCTTCTACTTCAGGAATTCGATTTGGATATCAAGGATAAACCTGGAGTAAAGAATGTGGTAGCTGATCACCTCTCCCGATTGCACTCAGATCATCCTTCAGATGAGTACACGCCAGAGATCGTAGAGAGATTTCCTGACGAGAGCATCTTTGTGGTTACAGAACTTCCGTGGTATGCAGACATAGTGAACTTTCTGGTCACATAGAAAAGTCCTCAGGGTTGGCCGAAGAACAGAGTTGAGAAACTAGTTTCCGAGGCACGATACTACCATTGGGAGGATCCGATTCTTTTTCGCGAAGGACCGGATGGTGTTTACAGGCGTTGTATTCCTCAAGAGGAATATAACAGTGTCCTCACTTTGTGTCATTCTCTAGAATCAGGAGGACATCATTCAGGGAAGAGGACAGCGCAGAAGGTACTACAGAGTGGATTATGGTGGCCAACTCTTACCAGAGATGCTTGCACATTCGTGAAGAGTTGTCCAGAGTGTCAGAGAGCTGTAGGGACAGTCAGTGCCAGAGATGCAATGCCGATGCAACCTGTCATTATTTGCGAGATCTTTGACGCATGGGGCATAGATTTTATGGGACCGTTCCCTTCTAGCAGCAGCTTTAAGTACATTCTTCTCGTTGTAGACTATGTTAGCAGATGGGTGGAGGCTATACCCGCACGAACCGCAGACAGCAAGACCGTTTGCAAGTTCCTGAGGGAACGCATCATTTCGCGGTTCGGGATTCCTCGTATTCTTATCTCTGATGAGGGTAGCCATTTCATTAATAAGGAAGTGAAGAAGCTAGTGAAACAATACAACATCGATCACAGAGTAGCTTCTCCTTACCACCCGCAGACGAATGGCATGGCTGAAGTCTCGAATAGGGAGGTGAAATCAATTCTCCAGAAACTAGTACGACCGGATAGGAAGAACTGGTCACTCCTTCTAGACCAAGTTCTTTGGGCATATCGTACTGCATACAAGACTCCCTTAGGTACTTCACCATTCAGGCTAGTTTATGGAAAGCCGTGCCACTTGCCCGTAGAGATCATACATAAATATGAGTGGGCAATCCGAGAGATACTGATGGATACACAGAAAGCAGGAGCCAAGAGAAAGATAGATCTGAATGAGCTGGTAGAAATTCGAAATCAAGCATACGAGAACACATTTATCTATAAGGACAAAGTGAAGAAATGACATGACAGACATATTCGGCACAAGAGCTTTGTCCCTGGGCAGAAAGTCTGGCTGTTCAATGCAAGGTTGAGAATTTTTCTCGGAAAATTAAAAAGCAAGTGGGAAGGACGTACATAGTCAGAATGGTGCACGACAATGGCAGTATTGCGATATCAGATGTGTCACCTGGTGCAGAGCCGTTCGTGGTCAACGGGCAGATGCTGAAGCACTTCGTAGAGACTACTGATCATCTGGCCCGTACTGAAGTGATCTACTTTGTACAGGAATCATGATCATTCCTTCACTTCTTCATGTACAAATTCTTTTGAGCCATTCTGGAGATTCACAACTCTTGTATATTCTTCGTAGACCACAATCGTCCCCGTTTTTGCTCGTCTTCTATGCTTAGGATACCAGATCCTAAGTATAGGGGGGACAGATTGCCCGCTGATTTACGTTTTATTTTTTGTACTGATTCTTTTGTATAGCCATTCTTTTTTACGAATCACTGGTACCCGATTTTTGGCTACACTCTTTTCTATACTTAGGATGCCTTATCCTAAGTATAGGGGGGACCAAGTGATTTCGATGATTTCGTATTCTTTTCCTTTTGAACTTTCGTTAATTATCCTTTTCATTCAGTCATCCCGTTTTTGCTCTCCCGTGATACTTACGATGACCTGATCGTAAGTATAGGGGGGGTTGACTGACTTGTAATCGATATCCTTTTTCACCCACTTTTACTTAGCACGAGTTATGTCCTCCTTTTTCTTTTTTGACGCTATGAGGACATAGCTCAAGCTAAGTATAGGGGGTGTGTATATATTGTATATATACTTTCAGCCATAACTCATACTTTTATGTATTTTCTATATCTATAAAATCCATAAAAAGTGGGTAAGGGTTAATTTAAAATCTACTCTCTTATTTATAAAATCCTGATAAATAAGTAAAAATATGCTTAAAACTTGTAATTAAAATTTGTAGCTTAAAATATGTATAATATTTATTTAAAATTCTAATTATTATAACATGTATAAAAACCATTCAACCCTTGTAAAATACTTTGTAGATAAAATTTGTAAAATACATTAGACACTTAACTTGAATAAATTTTATCTTGTAAAATTTGTGAATAAAACCTTGTTTATAAAAATCATAAAAATCCATAAAAATACAAAGTCCTAAAATTTGTAAAAATTACAAAATCTTTAAAATCCATAAAAACGAGTAAAATTCAGAAAATATACTTCACAAAAACATGGTTGCATTTGCATTTGCATTTTTCAGAATAAGTTTGATTTCTGGAACTAAGGACTGAGTCTAGTCTAAAGGATGGAGCTTGATTACGGCCTTTAACGTTCATTGTAAGGAGCCTGATTAGGAATTGGAATTTAGACTCTTCAGGTCTGGTGACTTAAAATCTTTGAGTTCCGTAAGATCATATTCGGGAAATCAAGTCATCTGAGCTTAAGTAGACCATTTGGAGTCATCCGTACAACTCTACACCAGTGGACCAATCTTGAACACATGCACTCTGCACTTAGCTCGACTCGCATAGAGTTCCGAAGGGCAGTACACCTTGGTAGTGCGTTTCTATCCTTATCTTTGCGGCATTGACGTCTAAAGACGGGAGAGATTGGCGTTGCGATAGTTGCTTCGGATGAGGGAAGGATCTGCTGACACAATTTTTCTAAGACCTCAAAAAATGGACGGACTAAAAAGATTCTATATCCGTTGAGGCACAAAAGATGAATGCAGTGCAAGCAAATTATAAAGTCAAAGCAATACAGAAGCCACCAAATAAGACCAAACTGGTCAAAGCTTCCACCAAATATGCCTGCACATCTTAGTGGAGACTCAGCTACACCAGTTGGGCTTCACAAAGAGATGCGTCTACACTGGTCGCACTCCACTTCTTTTCTCATTCTTCTAACTTCTCTGTATATTCGATTGTGGACATAGCAGAACTGAACTCAGAAGGGAATACCTCCCTCCCCGAGGAAAGAGTAGCGAGATGAGGAAGCCATAGGAGTGTATAGCCGGGATTGACGGTTTCTTCGGTTCTCTAAGCAGGAAGAGCTAAATCAATTCACACACTGTACAAGTTGACTTCAAGGATGATAGAGTTTGCGATATGAATAAGTGAGTCTGAACTAGCCGATGAAGTGATCTTGAGTAAGGATTATGGAACTTGAGGACTGTTGAGGATAAAATCTTAATCCGAGTTAAGGTTCCGACAAAATGCTTGTTTCAGGCCCAATCAAGCTCTGTCCTTTATCTGTTCTCATGAATTGGTTTAGGAAAACAAATTCATTCTAACTTTCTTTCTTTTTCACTTACTTTTTCAAAATAAGTGTTTGCTAAGGGACTAGCAAAGTTTAAGTATAGGGGGTTGATGAATCCATGATTCATTAACTTTTCTGTCGCATTTTGTCTTAAAACCCTTAACAAATACATGTAAATATCCATTAATTTTCATATTTTAACAAAACACCATTCACTTTTAACCACTAAAATCATGTAAATAAATAAAGAACCAGAAAAATAAAGAAAAAGGCAGATTGAATATATGTATATATATACAATATGACTCAAAATATAAAAATAGCTATAAGATATATTTATAGCTCAACCCTCGAGACCAAGTCAGCATGGATTGGTCGACAAACCAATAAGTAGGGGGAGATAAGGAAAGAAAACCAAAGAAAAATAATTGAACACATACATATACATCTTTCATTATTTATAAAATAAATACAAAACTTCAAAGAATTTTAATTATTTCATATGAACATATTTTTCACCAAACTCTTTTCCTAATTCTTCCTAAAAATGTATATAAAAATATAAAAATAAGTTAAAAATATTACCCTGTATATATGCCAAGAAACCCAGCCTGTAAATTGTCAAAATCTCAACTTCCGAACATCATAACTTCTTCATACGAACTCCAATTTCACTCTACTCGCCTTTAAAGTTCATAAAATAATATTCTTTAATTAATAAAGTGATTTCATCGAATTCGAAGTCCGTTTGCAAAAAAGTCAGTTTTGGGACCAAAAGACAAAGGGGTTTCTGGGCATTTATTTTATGTAACAGAAATTATTTATCATTTTCTTAATTTTATAATTTTTAAATTATTTTATGATCTTATAGTTTCATCATAAATTATTTCATAATTTTTGGATACTATTTATTATTTTAATAAAATCAAAAACCTCAAAATATAGGTATAAATGACCTATTTAGATACTAACCCTATTTATTAAAATATGTAAATTAATTTATAAAAATCTATAAAAATTTGTATAAACCTTATTTAATACCCTAATAATTAAGAAAATATAAAATTAATTTTTATTTATTTATTAAATTAAAAATCTAAAACCTATTTATAAATACATATTTATTAATATAATATTTATATTTTAAATAATATTTATTATTTATAAAAAAAATATTTATACCATAATTTAGAAAATTAATCTATTAACACTTCTTGTATTTATACCTATTTAAAATAATGCAATTTACTATTTTATAGCTAATTTATAAGACATTTGCGCTCCTGGACCAACCAGGTGCTGACACTTGTCAGCACCTGGGTCGTCTTCCCCAAGAAGCAGTTCAACCAGACTGTGCACCAACCGGCCATCTTCACCTAATTTTCCCGCGCAACCTATAACTACTCCAGCCAACCTAAGCCTTCCGATCTCTTCCTCCAACAACCCTCTCCATCGCCACCCTCCATCTCGACTTGGAGCCCACGCCAATTCTCCTACAAATAGGCTCCAAGGTCGCCATAGACAACTAACTCTCCAACTGCCTGAAGCTCCAGCTCCAGTCTTTCCGATCCCTCACCTTCCTAGCCTGATTCCGGCCAACCTACGGTGGTGACAGCACCTTGGAGGAGTCCGCGAGGAGGAGGAGTCGACGGAGGAGGTTCCAAGGAGGTCCGCCGCCTTGCATCGCAGCCCAGCGTGCGTCCAGCTCCGGCCAAAGGTCGACCGTATACCTTGACTCCCCAGACCTTTTTCCTCCATCTTCTTAGCTTTTTTCGCCTCGATTCTTGTACGTCGATTAGCGATGCTAATCCCTTCTTTATATAGTCTAATCATTTAGCTAAGACGTCATTTCAAAATCCATCTTGATTCGTGTTTAGATTCGCTTCAAATCAATCATCTTCTCATCGCCATTTTCACGCATATGGAGGTTTGGCTGGAAATCTAAGATTTTTTTCTAAACTTTGGAGCTTGTGATTTGTAATCCCTTGACCGATTCAACACGAATCGAGCATACTATTGTATTCCTTGCAGGTCAGACTTCGTCGAGAGGCCTTTCTTTGCCTCTAGAATCCTTCGATCTTCATCAGAATCATCTCCAAAGAAGCTTCGTCATGACTGTGTCAGCTACCAGGAGTTGAAGATGCCATCTTCATCGACTTACCACCGCCGCTCGGAGCGTCGCCGGCAACCACCCTACCGCGAGCGAGCTCGAGGGGTGGAGGAGCCACCCCTCTGGCCCCGCCGGAGCGCGGAAGTTTTCATCGACTGGCCGGAGTAAATTGGAGAAGAGACGTCGTCCACCAGCTGCTCAACAACCCCAAGAACAGGGGGGTTACAGGCTTGCAACACGTGGCCGAATCAGGAACGTCAGATCGCGTCCAGACGTTATAATCTCATCCATCCAAATTGAAATGGTGGACAAATTGCATCTTAGGTCCAGCAAAGTTTCTAGAGATTTGTCTCCGCCCCCCGAGTTTTCTTTATTTGCATTTAGGTCCCTCCGCGGGGACCTAAATGTAAAGATTTGTTTAGTTTTTCTTCAGAACAGTCCTTAAGGACCAGATTGCAAACTTTTTAAATAGTTTTTCTTGCACTTATGCCCCTAGGCTGTAGGGGTTATTTCTTCTCCGTGTGACCTCGGATTTCGACGATTTCTTGAGGGTAGTTACACAACTACCCCAGCTACCTAGTATAAAAATTTCGTGGCTTTTTGACGTGTTTTCTACGTGTTTTGATTTTATCGAACCGAACTTCGTTTTGTTTTGTTTTCTTGTATAGTTCGAGCTCGCGGCTCGAACCCCGTTCACCCTACTATATAGTACCACCTAGCTATTATTCATTCATTATATAATAAGTAAATCTTTTGAAAAATATCCCTTTTTGAAAATTAAATAAAAATTTGAAAATAATAAAATCAAATAAAAATAATAAAAATAAAAATAAATAAAAAAGGTACTTTGACTCGACCACTTAGAGAAGAATTAAAATAAAATTACGAGGACAAAAATCTAGGGAATTTATTCTGCCTCCTTCAGTTCGACCCAGGAACACTTGCCTGGTAAAATATTAGTGAACGGTCTTCCGACAGAAAACCGTAATTGTTTGATAGGTTTAAGAATCGAATCTTCTTTTGTTTCGCGGCTTTCAGCTACAACCGGCTACTTACTTTCTTCTTAAAAGAAAGCCGCGAAACTCGATTCTTTTTGCCCTCATCAGCGGGACCTCGCAACAAAGTCACAAAGAGATTGGATTAGTATTGCTCAATTAATTAAATAAGCAGGAAGAAATTAATCACAATAAATAAATCAATAAAGCATGGTGATTAATTACATTAGAAATAGCTGCTCACAAAATCAATAATGAATCAAGAATGACAAAATAAAATAGGCTATGCTCATTGCTCCCTGGCAACGACGCCATCTGATAACTGACATTTTGCGAGGGTCAAAATATGTTGTCGTTGAGGCGACCGCTCACGGAACATCGGTTAATCAGCAATTAACCCACATAAAAGAATAAATCAGTTGAGTCCTAAAATTGTGAATTAATATTTATTACTCTACCATAAAGTGCATAGTGAACAAGCATGTAGAGTTCGAACCACAAAGAGCAATACAAAATGTAGTAGCATATGGTATTCATGTACAACAGAGTCATCCTTGTATGAAGCCTATTTTTGTGTGTTTTTATTATTTTATTTTATATTTTTTTATTATTATTTATTTTTTTATTATTTATTTTAATATATACTTATATATATATATTCGTGTATTATATATATGTGATTTATAGAATACATATAAAGATATATACACCCATAGAGAGTATGTAGAAAGCATATAATACATACATTATATACATATAGATATATATATATATTAAAATTTAATTTTTATATTTTATACATTCATAAATATGTATATATATATATATATTTAATTTTCTTTTTCAATAAGGGAGTATATATATAATGTAGGGAGAGGGGTCATCTAATATTTACAAAAATATACAAAAATGGTCAAAAATTTAGAGATAAAATCTTTTTGGTATTTTTATGATTATCTACTGTTTTTGTGATTTTTGGGCATTTTTCAACATATTTTTGGTATTTTTAAATACTGAAATAAAGCAAAACAGTGAGTAGCTACTGGCTAGGGGCAAAAAGGGAATTAAAAAAATATCACACAGCCACAAAATTTTTCCCAACCATTTTTCAAGTAAAGAGGATAAAATATAGAAACTACAGAATTTGACTTTGCAATTTTTGGGGTTTTCTAGAATTTTTTATGTTTTTAGAAGTTTTTGAGTATTTTTTAATTTTTAAGGTTTTTCTTTTGAGATTTTTAGTGATTTTTGGACTGACACTAAAATATGACAAAATAGACCATAGTTAATTTTTTTGGAATTTTTCGAGGTGGTTTACTATTTTTTGGTATTTTCTAAGCTAAACAGTAAATAAAATGCATGTTTTTTATTTTTAATAAATGCAAAAATGCAACAAAAATGAAAACTAAAAATATGACATGCAAGAGTAAGCTAACAGGAGCCTACATTAATTTTTGTAGAATTTTTCAAGTTAATACGATGCATGAAATAAATGGACAAAGCATACAAAAATGTAAGGCCTGGCAGGGGCATTTTTGCAAATAAAAATAAAGTTAAGGGCTTCTGTGCAAAAATACCAAAAATATAACACGTGGCTTGCAAATTTAAGGGCTAAAGTGAAATACAAAACCCGCCAGGGACCCCAGCACAAAATACCCATCACGTGGAACTACACGTGATGCGCACCCACAGGGACCAAAAAGCAATTTCAGAAAGTTCAGGGGCTTTCATGCAACTTTTCACAAAAATATTACACTTGAATTTTTATTTTATGGACTAAAGGCACATATACAGGCATACATGGGTGCTTGTGCAATTTAGCCACCTCACGTGGGGGTACACGTAAGGTGACGTGGACTGGACCTCATAGCAATTTCATGAAGATACAGAGGGGTCCATGCAAAATTTACACGATAAAATAAACCACATTTTATTTACAGGGATAAACAATAAATACAAAACAGCCGGGGCTAAATGAGAAATTTACCCCTTATTCATGCGTTGAAGGACGGCGATGAAGGTTTCACTTGGACACGCGTCGCACATCCAACGGCGGGTACCGGTTCGACGATGAAGGGCTGAGATTAGATGCGCCTCGAGATCTGACGGTCGGTGCATGGCTTCATCGGACGGCTCTCGTTCAATCTGGGACGCTCCTCCTGATCGGACGGTGAGGAAGGCGTCTGGAGGAACAGGGAAGCAGCTCGCCCCCGGCGAGCTTCGATCGTGAAGCTTGGGCTCCTCCGGGCTTCTCCCTAGCGTCTGAGATGGTCTGGATGTAGCTGGAGGCCTCCCGCGTCTGCTCGTAGTCTTCTCATGGCTCCTGGAGGTCCATGGAGCTCGGACGAGGTCGATGAAGGTCGGGACCTCCAGGAGCCTCTTCCTGGTTCCAAACGAGTCCAAAGGGGCTCGATGCTCTGCTATACCTGCACAGGAAGAACCGGGGGAACGAGGGCTATCTCTCGACCCCGGGTTTTGAAGCTCTGCAGCAAGGTGGAGTGAGGCGGAGGAGCTCCGGCGATAGGCGGAGGTGGAGCTCCGATTCGCAAAGACCAAATGTCCTTGGTTGAACAAAGATGATAGATAGACGGAGAACGCGATGGGGAACGAAGTGGGGTGAACGTGGCGGTCGAAAATGGTCGAGATCACGGTGAAGAAGTCACCGGAGCGGAGCTCCGACGAACTTTGATTTTTCGATTTTAAGCTACGCTAGTTAACTAAAGACTAAACTAATAACGGGAATGAAAAGCTAACACTAAAATCTACCTAAAATGCAATAAAGGGCAGCTCTTATACCTGGGGGCCACTAGGGAGCAGGACGGACGCCGGAGCTCCGCCGCATCAAAACTTTCCCTCCTCCGGCCGATTCAAGTCGCTGCGACGCTCCCCCTGTCACGAGGAACCTCCCAGGATCGAAATCAAGGCTTTTGGGTGGATGAAATTGGCCAAATTTGAGGAAGGGGCGGAACTTCTTATTTATGAACACTAGGATGGACCCTTATTGACCGGCGTTTATTGATTAATCCAATGAGCATCATGTTGATCTAAGATATTGGTGGGCATCAGCGATAATCAAGGATGATTTCTTGTGAAGAACGCGAGCGCGATCGATGGACGAGATGCCCGTAAAAAAGGGAAGAAAATCAGGGAAAAGACGCTTCTGGCGCGCCAGGTCCCAGATGGGACAGTTGACCGGGCGGTCAACCAAGGCCGCGCCCTTATTGGGCCACCTGGGACGCTAAAGGACAAAATAGGAGATTTTGATCGAAAATGATTTATTTGACCTAATAAATGAATTTATTATTTTTTCCTATAAAATAAAAAATGTGTATTAATTCATGTAGTATTTATTTACGATTTTTATTTAATTTTTTTGAAGTGTTTTATTATAGTTTTATTTTAATAATGTGTATATGCATGTATTTACATGCATTTTGTGTATTTTATTTTTAATTTGTTTATTTTATTTTATTGTTTTATTGTCTTATTTTATAAATTTATAATTTATTTTTGTGAGTGTGAGGGTATTTTTATTTAATTTTTATGAGTTTGTTTTCATATTTAAATAGATAGGTATATGTATATGTAGGTATACTTATAGGTCTTCTACCTGTATATTATGTATACTTTATTTATTTAATGTATTTTCTTGGTTTTTATTTTGAATTTGTATTTTTAATAAGTTATATGTAATATTTACATTATTATAAAAATATAGATGAATGAAGAATAGAATAATTAAATCCTCTTTTATTTATGTACATACTCAACATAGGTGTTTTGCCTATGTATTACATAAGCTTATTTTATTTTACAAATTCTTTTTGGTTTTCTTTTAATTTTAAAATGTACATGTATTGAATACATTATTTACAAAATTCTAAAAATATAATTTTGTAAAAATAGTGAATACTGGATAAATTGAATATTTTAATCAGGCAGGTTGCACAATGAAGGACAAAAACCTAACTTTTGCAGATGGACTCCAAAAATTATGAAACCAATTTTATTAAATAGTTCTTGGAAAGCTATATACAATTAAAGGTGAGCTTGGGTGATTTGGAGTTTTTATTTGCAAGATATGGGCCTGTGAAGTTAAGATTTTGGCTTTTTATTCTGTGTATAAAATGTACAATGAGTATTATTTTTACACAAACTCAATTTTGTATTTTTATTTACATTATTATCTACAACTTTCATGTATAAAGTTTCTTTATTTGATGAATAAATAATCATGTACAAAATAGGTGTCAAAAATGCATAAATAGATGCATAAATAAATGAGGTATTTATTGTATACTGGCCCTTATCTCCCCCTACTTTATTCCTTGTCGACCAATTCCATGCTGGCCTTGGTCTCGGGGTTCGGGTCATAAAATATCTGCAATATTTTATTCCTTTTTCTTTTCTTCTCTTTATTCTATAATTTTGGCATTAAAAACCTTATTTAATGTATAATTAATACAATGAATCATGAATGCTATTATGTACAAATTGATGCTATTTACATGCATTTGCTGGGGTTTTTGAGGCCAAAATGATAGAATAAAGGTGATGAAATGGAGATTCATCAATATGCAGGCTAATTGTTGACATATTGATGCTTGGGAATTTAACGATATCTTTTGTAGGACTTCAGATGGGGATTTTAATCTGATTAAACCTTAGTTGATTATTCTCAATAGATTAAATTTCTCAGGAGATTAATTTAGTTCAACTCCTCTAAGATTATTGCCAACAATCCGAGGACTTGAATTGGAGGCATTTGAAGACCGGATATCTTACTTCAAATTTTTATGAGCATAAATTTAATTAAAGCATTAAGTCAGTTCCATTTTGATTTGTGATTACTTTCGTGAATCTATTTATCATATTTTTGAAGGAATTAACACGTTTCAATTCATAGATCCTGGGCATAATAGTCTCTGTTTATTTTCTTTGCATCTCCATCATTGCATTGTACATTTTCTCAACACAGAAATTAATCTAACATTAATTAATTATTTAATTTAATTTAAAACCATGCAACTAAGAATCACCGTACCCTGTGTTCGACCTTGGTAGACTTACCAAGTAAAAATTATTCCACAACATTCAAAGATTGTGATATTTTGATCGACTGAAATTCGCCTCCTATATTACAATACATCATTATTAAAGAGGCAAATTTCACGTTCATCAATCAGGTTGGGGTGCACTTCCCTCCCTAAACGAGGATGAATGTTTCCACTCATGTGCGTCTCAAAACGGAAAATCCAATCCCCTCATCACTCCAACTGAGTTGAGCCAAGTGAAAAGTGCAAGTGTCCAAGTTAGGTCACGACCGCAAGAGTCATGCGTGCATCTCGAAAAGTTCTAGTTAGTCTGCTGAGGTATCTTGAACCCATCCCTGAATCTAAAAGAATTAAGTCTGAATAGACCTGAAGTACCTTAAACCTAGTTCCCAATGAAGTTCCAGTGAAGTTAGTTGCATTAAGATCCAACCAAGCTCCAATCTTCAACTTTACCCAGACTGGTTCAATCATCAAGCTCAATCCGAAGAGAATGCAAATGCTATGTTAATGCTATGTACAATGTAGAAAAATACGATGCAACTTTTCAAAAAGAATTTACAAAAACAAAGAATGATAAGAAAATATGTGTAGTTATTTCATAGGCATGCCTCTTTTATTTACAAGAGTTACAAGTTCAAAGAATTTACATGTTAAAGAATTATTGATAGGTGTATATATACAATTACTTTAAAGAAGTTTGTTTACATATATATTTATTATTATTTTTAAATGATGCATATATTCCTCAAACTCATTTGAAAACAATTTTGAAAACTATAGCACAAAATAATTTTTGCAACTATTTACAAACATTTGAAAGCCATTTTGCACAGATTTTTCAAATAGTATATATAAATTTTCAAAATATTTTTACAACCATTTTCAAAACCATTTGTAAATAGGTTTTCAAATCATTTTATTTCATAGAAAGGAAGAAATTTTACAAATCAAAACATTTTTACAAAGGTTGAAAATATTTTACAAAATTTTTTCCAAACGGGTTACACATTTTTCAAATCATTTTGCAAAAGTATTTTTACCCTGATTTATTATTCAGTATATACGAGTTATGGCTAAAGTATAATAAGCATCATTTAATTAATGAACTTAATATTATATATTATATATAGTATTTCAGCCATATTTACTATTAATAATACGAAAGCAAGAGTTATGGCTAAAGTATATACAGAGTATATACGACCCCCTATACTTAACATGAGTTATGTCCTCATAGATCGAAAAAAAAAGGAGAAGACATAACTTGTATTGATTATAGCAAAGTCTAAAGAATAAATGACTAAATGAACAAAGAAATAAATGAATGAGAAGTCAACCGTCCCCCCTATACTTATGATCAAATAATCCTTAGTGTAGCAGACTATACACAAGGCAGGGAGGGTCAAAGGTGGGAATAATCAGATCACAACTCGGTTTGCCTCCCCCTATCAGGAGAGGAGACAATGGAGGGGATCAAAGTATGAAAGAACTCGGGGTATACACTCCCTATACTTAGGAAAGTATGTCCTAAGGTTAGAAACCTGACCAAAAAGGGGCGATACTTTTTTTGTAGAAAAAGAAAAAGGAAACGAAAAGAAGAAAAGAAGAAAAGTCAGATGAAGATAGAAGAAGAGATCATTGAGAATGTACACATCACTCCCAATATACTTACGGTGAAATAGCTCTAAGTATAGGCAACAACAAGAGTGATGCAACGACACGAAGAAAGAACAACACGGTGTGTACCCCCTATACTTAGGACAAAGTACGTCCTAAGTATAGACACACTGATATGATGAATGATCTGGGGTGCACAGGACATACGGGAGAAAGAAGTATATAAGACAAAATATGTATATACAATAAGTACAGACTGGTGAAGTACAAGATGGTATCTGGTATACGAATACCGTACTCTCGTAATCGTCTCCCTGTGAGAACGATTGCCAGAAAGAGAAAGACACCCTGATAGGCAATCAAGCGGGTTCATCTACCGATGAAAAAAGAGATCAAAATAAAGCTGGAATCGGTATCGAGAAGTATATCATCTGCCCGTAAGAAAGGAATGAGAGATCGTAGCCGATATCGTAAGACATGGAGGAAGAGTAAGCAGTACAGAATCCTCCAGGCCAATCATAGTCTCAGGGATGTACGAAATGTGAAGAACAGGAGACTCTCTACGCAGCCCGGTATCCGGTGGACATAAGGTCGAAAGATCGCAGGGATGCATAAAATACCACAAGACAAAGCTCAGCCTTGCGAGGGTCATCATGGTGAGCATACTCAGAATAGTCAGAGATCTCATAATAATCAGAAGACTCAGGTCCATGCTCCACCAGAGAGGGGATACCAGAAGTGAAGCTGAGTACATACAGAATGATGTATCCTCCCGAAGATAACCCTCAGGGAGTGATACATACTAGCCAATGAATAACCAGAACATATCTCACTCCTGCGAGGGTCGTCAAGGCAAGCAGACTCAAAGGAGTCATATCCATCAGATGGCTCATTAAATACAATCTCGGTAGGCGGTAGGTCATCTACCAGCAGAAGAGACCGAAAGATCGAGGAAGTGTGGCAGCGTCCCGCAGATAACCCTTGGGGAGCATACTTCCAACTAAGCATGGAATAATCAAAGGAAGATGGCTCATTCTTGAGAGGGCTGCCAAGGAGAGCAGGCTCAAAGGAGCCCAGATAAATCAGTCTCGTGCTCCGATAGATCGGTCGCACACTCATATAATGACACTGATAATATATATCTGATGACCAGATGTTATGCTCCGACAGATGGCAGCACAAGCTGTGAGTGAAACCGAACATAAAGAAAATGTTGCATTCTCCTGCAGATAGTCCTCAGGGAGTAATGCAAGCTAAGCAGTGAAGATCAGGGGACTGCAGCCATAAAGTCTCTAGTCCTCCAAAATAGTCAATCAATCACCAATAGGAGGGCATAAGATCATGTGAGGGATAAGAGATAATCAGGGCAGTCGCAGTACGGTCTCTCAAGTCAAAGTAGCTGAGATGGCTCGAGATGTAAGAAGGAATCTTCTAAGTGCTACATGCGGATAGGAGAATCAAAAGATGGAGGATGAATCAGACAAGGAAATGACTGAAATCATGTGGGTTCCCGGGCACCATCGCTCTGAAGTAAATATAGAGATAATACATCAATCCTCTGAATTAAGACGGGAGGAACCACATAATGGATCGTCTAATCATAACTCATGGAATCATCACCAAGTCATCAAAATACGTCACGTCCTCAATCCAGTGTGTGAGATCCAGAATCCTCGATAATGAAACACACCTGTGATCGTGCCATCATCAAAACCCTCAATAGGGTATATGCACAGATATGAAGTCATTTCCACCTAAGGTAGCACACCAATCTCAGTGTCCTCAAAACGTGCCCATCTTACTCAAATAATCAATGTAATCTGAAAAAACTTGATGTGGGCCTTATCTACAAGCACAACAATCCTAGGTGAAAGAAGCGATGATACAGAGGGAACAAGGAGGGTGGCGAGATAAAAATGGACATAGACAAAATTGTGGTTCAAGGAGAGTGTATCCTTGAACCGGATCAAATATGGGGTGATATGGGCAAGGAGAAAGCTGCAAAATTCGACGAAGATGGTGAAGATCAACATCCGTTATCACGACACAGATGCAAATGCAGATTTATATAAACAAGAGAGGGAGAGGGACTCAATGAGCAAAAATGACACATGCTTATGGGACTAAAAATTCAAGAGAGAAGAAACACAGTTGGACTCGAAATCGCAATTAATGTACAAAGCAAACCTCCCAGTTCACATGCTCAATACAGTAAAGACCAAGATGGTGGTTTTTATCTTTTCCATTTTAGAGTTAAGTGATCATCAAAAAGTTATACGAACATGAAGATAGGCCTGGGATTGGGGCACTAATCCTTATTATGTGTGTAGGAATAAAATACACATTACAATGAGGGGGATACTCTCCCCAAGACAATGAATCCATTACATTTTATATTTTAAGGTCCAATAGAGTTAGCGGACCCAACTTTCTTTAGGTTGTCATTTTTTTGTTTTTTTCATTGCGCATGCTTAACGATGTTTTCAATTCTATTTAGTATTCTAAGTGAGCAAAATCAGAGGGAGAAAGTCGGAAAAGCAATGCAAGTCGGAAATCGATGATGCATGCAAAGTCATAAGACTTACAATGCTTCCCAGTTCTCTCAATGTGAAGTGCATAACAAAATTGAAAAACTGCACTATACACAATGCAATCCCATGAAATCGCCCTAAAATAGTAATTGTTGTTATCATGAAACACCATATGCCAGTAATTTAGACAAGAGACCAATGTCCGTTCTTCGGTGCTACTCGGTGCCTGCCACAATGGGTCTTGCACGCGTTGTATGCGGACTCTCTCGGCACGGGGTCTCAAATATAAATAACTAACATTTATGATTTGACTGAGTCCAAAAGCGAGTCTATAGGTACAGGCAAGTATATTAGGGCTTTGGACCTTAATCTATCAACCAAGCAACTCCAAAGATAGGGCTCAATCACACAAAAAAATTAACCAAAATCGAATAGATAAAAAGAAAGTGAGGAAAACACGATAAAAAGCTGGCAAGGCCCCTAAGGGAACAAATTCTCAGGAAATGGGCTTCACGAAGTAGGTGTGCCTTAGAGAGTCTGAATTATTGCAAATAGATGTCACTCTCTCACATGAATTTACATAATAATAAATGCAGAATAAAATAGGATGGTCTTCAAAACTTTTCTCCGTTTGCCCTTACTGCTCTTTCTTGCCAGCTAGGTCTGAAAGCTAGCTCTACTTTGCTTGGGTGCGTCGGTTCTCCTAGGAAGGCCTCCCTCGTGCAGCGGTCCCTCGCAACAAAGTTAAAAGAAGAAAGAGGTCAGAACAGTCATGCAATAATTATCAATTAATAAGGAAAATAAATAAACAAATAAAGAAGTATGGACAAGAGCAAAAGAGCACGTATAGACAATCTATGCAGCGTTGCTCCCCGGCAATAGCACAATTTGATGATTGAGATTTTGCAAGGGCCTAGAGTAGTCTACACAAGGTGAGACCACAATGTCATTGAAGCTCACAATATCTCAATCGATTAATAATTAACCCACGAATATATATAAAGCAGTGAAAAGCAAATAAATACGTGGAGTTAAAATAATTATAACTCTAAAATAGACGTGTATCGTGCAAGTATGTGTAAAGGTCGAACTTAGGGAGAAATGATAGATTGTGCGAGATAATGCGCAAAAATTATTCGTATTTTCTCTTGTCATTTTTATTGTTTTTGTTGGTTTTGATTATACTTATTTATTTTATTTATTTATTGGTTTATATTTTATTATTTTATTTTTAAATTTATATTTTTAAATTTTCTTTTTATATTTCCTTTTCTTTTTATTAAAGATATACAATACATATAAGGCTATAAATGCCATATAGGATAATATTATTTTAAATACTAATAAAAAATAAAGTACAGAAATACATTATTTCTAGGTTTTATATAATTTTAAAATGTTTTTTTTGTAATTTCTTTATAGTTATTGCTAATTTTTATAGTCAAAAATATCCCAAATCAGAGATTAAATAATAGGCCAAAATTGAATTGGACATTAAAAATAGCAAATTAAGTCCAAAATTATCCAAATTAATTTTAGTAAGTAGATAATTATATAGAGACAATTATAAAATAGAAAACTTATTATTGGATTTTTAATGAATTTTTAGATTTTTATAAAGGTTTTTGGGTTTTTTCAAATTTTAGGAGTTTCCTTTTCTATTTTTAATGATTTTTGTCTAGGGTTAAAATATGAAAAGATAAATAACATATATTTTTTGGAATTTTTCAACACATTTTTATTTATTTTGGTATTTTATTTTGCAGACAGAAAAAAACGGGCTCCTTTTGATTTTTGATAAATGGTTAAAATGCTAAAAAAATGCAAAATAAAAATGTAGCATGAAAGTACATGCTACCAAGCATCTAGCCCAATTTTTGCACTATTTTAGGAGCAAGGATGCTATTTTTAATAAATGAAATCCAAACACCAAAATTCATGGACTAATGAGGGTATATATAAATAAAATAAAGTCTAAAGGCCACTCTACAATTTTCACAAAAATATGCAATGTACTTAAAATTTTAATGGATTAAGAATAAATACAAAAGGCCACAGGGGTTTCTCTGCAATTTACTCAACTCACGCGGAACGACACATGATCTCAGCTAGACCAAAAGTAAATATAATAAGTACATGGGACTATATGCAAAATGTCCATTTTATTTTAAACGGTATGTTTAATTTACATGGTTAATAAATAAATATACAAAAAGGCGGTGGAGGATTTGCAAATTAACCCCTAAGGCACGAGACTGAATGAAAGGATTTCATTCACTTGGACACGTGTCACAATCTCCTGGCCCAATGATACTTCGTCATCCACGGTTGAAATTAGATCTTCAGCAGGCGATCGACGGCTTTGGTGTGGCGCATCGGACGACATCTGACGAATCTAACGAATCTAGGAAGGCGTTCTTGATCCAACGGATCTTGAGGCAGGTGGAAGAACTGGGAAGGAACTCGCACATGGCGAGTTTTGATTCGATCTTGCGGGCTCCTCTGACCTCCTCCTGGAGCTATGTTGGTCTCTATGATCATGCAGACCTCCCAAACATGTTGGACACCTCAAAGAGCTTCGGAGCTCGACGGAGGAGCTCTGGTGGGCAAGGACACCTGGTGGTGCTTTGGAACCTCAAGACTGTCCCAGATGGGGCCCTTCTCGTACGGTTCCTGCATGAATAAACTCATGTGTCAAGGACAAAGTGCCTCGACCCGCTTGGGCATGGAATACGTCGGAAATGGGGTGAATGCGGGAGGGCTCTGGCGAGGGTGGCGGAGGGAGCATGGTTCGCCAGATCATGGGGTGATCTGGGTGGATACAGGGTGGAAAAGTGTGGAGAATTGGAAGAGCAGTGAGGGCGAGGTGTAAGGGTGGTAGAAGACGGGAAGAAATACAATGAAGAAGTTCGCTGGAGTGGAGCTTCGACGAACTACGAATCGAGTTTGTTAAGATAGAATTAAGGTCTACAAGGTAAGCTAAATGCATAATTGAAAAGCAGGAACTAAAAGCTATCTAAAAATGAAAAATGTGCATCTCTTAGTTGTCGGTGAGGGCAGAGAGCATAGGTGGCCGGCGACGGTCGCCTTGGGTGCACCTCCGCCCTCCTTCAACCATTGTGGAGCTTCAGGGGACTCCCCCTATTACATGCATATACACTAGGCCGACGTCGTGGGGCTTTAGTGTCTGGAAGATGACCAAAGAGGAGAAGAAACTCGAAGGTGATTATTTATAAACATAAGGAGCACCCTTATTCAAGGACGATTCGACGAGAATCTGAATTATGTACTAGCAATCCAAAGAGTCGACGTGAATCATGTGATATTCATGATGATTTCTTCCGAAAGGATCAAGGTTGTTTGATTAATAGACCGAGCATGAATATAGGATGAAATCACGGGAAATGATACTTCTGACAAGTTAGAAGGTCTAAAGGTGGAGTTGACCTGAAGCCAACTAGCGGGGCGCAGTGATTGGCCAGATCAGACCGCTAGATGACAAAACAACCCTTATTATTCAAATTTAAATTGAAAATAGTATTTGATATTATTAATTTTCCATTATAAAATAAAAATTTAATTTTTTAATGTATGATTTATTATGATTTTTATTTCCTTTTTGTTGTTATTTATTAGTAGTCAATTATTAGGGGTGTATTTATAGGTACATTCATATATGTTTTTGACTATTTTATTTTTATTTTGTATATATTATTTTATTATCTTATTTTATATATTTATAATGTTTTTTGGTATATAAATATATTCTTATTATATTTTATGATGTTATTTGTATACTAAAATAAATAGGGGTATAGATTATATAGGTATAATTATAGATATTTCATCTATGTATTATGTACATTATTTTATTTTTATGTATTTTCTTGGGTTTTGTTTTAGCTTTATATTCTAATAGAATATAAATAATATTTACAAGAGTAGAAAAATATAAAAGAACAAATAATAAAAGAATAAGATCCACTTTTATTTATTTACAAGTAGTAACATAAGTATTTTTATCTATATTTTTACAGGCTTATTTTATTTTTAATGTTTTATTGGTGATTTTATTCTAGTTTTAACATGTTCATATATTATAAATAATATTAACAAAGTTATAAAAATATAAAATTGAAAAATAATAAAGAATAAAATGAATATTTTATTCAGGTATACTATATAATAAGGGTCTAAAACCTTTCACACATTAACTCCAAAATTTTGAAACCACCTACATTAAATAGCTTATTAAAAGTTATATATAATTAGAGGTGATTTTAAGACATTTTGAGTTTTTATTTGGAAGATACATGCCTGGAAATTTGGGATTTTAGCTTTTTATTTTGTGTATAAAATGAACACTGGATCTTATTTTTGTACAAACTTAAAGTTTTATTTTTATTCACATTATTATCTACAACTTTCATGTACAAAGTTTCTTTATTTGATGTATAAATAATAAAGAATATAATAGGTGTCAGAAATGCTTTATTGGGAAATAAATAAATGTGATTTTTATTTTATTTTTTGGCCCTTATCTCCCCCTACTTTATTCCTTGTCGACCAATTCAATCCTTGACTTGGTCTCGGGGTTTAGATTCATAAAATACCTTTTTTTTCTTCTCTTTATTCTATAATTTTGGTATTAAAAACAATATTATTTACACTGTCCATGCAATAAATAATGAATGTTGTTTTATACAAATTAATGTTATATACATGCATTCGGTAGGGTTTTATGGTCAAAATGATAGAATAAAGGTGATGAAATGGATATTCATCACTCTACGGCTAGACATAGCTCGGAATGAGTTGTTGAGGTTTCCAATATTGGAAGAGCGTCGATAGGCTTTTTATGGTTTGGGTCAGAACGACCGAGTTGTTTTGGTGTGGATTCTTGTATAGGGAGCCATTAAAGATGGGATTGTCGATCTCTATGAGTCCCTATGCGTTCTCCTCAGGGGTATCGACTCAGTGTTCTCTGATGTGTTCTATAATAACTACTCCAACTTCGTGGTGGAGGAGTCTTGGCACATCCGCTCAAGGCTTAGTGAGGCGATCTAGGGGATCTTCATGGAATTGGAGAACCTGGTCAACCGTCACTCATTAAACTCACTGATCCAGGGAGGAGGTGTCCATCTGATCATCGACTACATGATGAACTATCTCCGGCCAATGTTGTGGAAGACGATGGAGCAGGTGCTGAACAAGGAACTTGGGGGATCTTTGAGCATGCAGGATCATATCCACCCCAATTCGTCGCTCATTGTATGTGTAGGGTGGATCATGAACCTCCTTCTCACGAACCATGATGCTAAGAGGAGACAACAATGATTCCATGAAATGGCTTGACGGTAATGCAAGATCACTCGTTGGACGAGGGCCCTCCTGTGAATGATGGGGTCAAAGTAAAGTATTGTGTGAATTATGCGGTAAGGCCTTCGACCCCAAGAGGGTTTATTGTGGCCACATGAGTGCGCACCTAAAAAAAGAATGAAGCTATTTTCGGATTGTCAAATATTAATGCAAAAAAATAAACTATGCACGAAGATAAAAACAATACACTTTTGAGGTATAATGTATGGTGTATGATTCCCCCATGTAAGATTGTGATTAAATCTCAATAACTTATTTTCAGTTTTGAATATTGGTTGCATGTACTAACATGAAATTAGTTGTTTGTATAAGGGTTGTGAGTAACCAGGCTCGTCGGATCCTACACAGGATAGCATACCTTTGTAGCCATCACTAGCTGGTGATTCTTACATAGGCAAATTCAGATCGACGATATTGGCTTGACAGTCGTTCTTAAGGGGTCACATCAAGCCATGATCATTAGAGGCATCCATCGTCTCTCTTTCTACTTACACCTACTTAAACTCAAAATATCAAACAATGCAAATTGCAATATAGATTATTTTGTTGTTCACAAGATTGGTATTGTTTTGAATCAAGGAAAATGCATTGCACAAATTCAAGTGCACACAAAAATCAATATGGTCTTTCTTTTTGTCAAGCCCTTGTGATTTCTACTCAGCCTTGCACTTTGAGTTTGCACTAGAATATATGGCTCAAGAGCTAGATGGGTTGAAATAATACTCATTGACATAAATTATTAATCGATCAACATTACCAATACTTCAATTTTTCCTTAAGGTGATAGTGATTACTTATGTTCATGATAATTGTCCTTCTATAGCAGAGACAACGGCATAATCATGTAAGAGTGGTTTTTTATGTTAGTCAACAACTCTACGACCTCTGGTCTGGCATGACATGGGAAACATGCTACATGATTGGTGTACTTTTATCACATGTCGTGTTATACTCAAAGATCATTTGGGTGATTTTTTAGTGGAGGCTTATCAGTAGGTTCCAACTGATCACAGATGCACATGATGCATGCTACTATCCAAGGTATTTGTCCTTTTTATTTTTTTTTGTAATTGATCCGTGACTAGTGACCCTTGTGAATCATAATAGATGTCTAAGTTTTGTTCACTTCTTTACTCCAGTGAGATCCTCAAGCGTGACGAGAGCAACAAAGGAATACACATCTTAGCAGCTCGCTCCCTCTTTGAAAGAGAAGCTTCGATGCGCTTTTTCTCCTATCTTTAAAACAATATAAATTGCACGCTTCACCATATTTGTTTTGTATATAATGCTTTGAACTGCACTCTACTTTCTTAGGATGTGTTGCGTTTGGTTGCCTTGAGTATGATGGTCTCTTTATTAATATAAATTTACAGGAGTATATAGGGAGCTTGTGGTCATATATTCCCATGCCATGTTTGTAATGGACATGTTCATGGAAGAGTGTTTTTATAGCAATTGCTCCAATTTAATCTAGCATAAATATGAAATGCTATTTTGGGATCACTTTGTAGTCTACATACTCTATTTAAAGCTGGGTTTTTACCCAGTAATAGACACGTGGCTTCCTTTGAGTCTTTTCCCTTTCCCCGTTTTTCATCTCCATCTCTTTCCCTTTGGCCTCCACACTATCCCGTCATTACACTCTCTCTCCCTCTCCCTCCCTCTCTCTCCCCCCTCTTTCCACACACTAACACACATGATCTATCCCATCCCCCCTCTTTATTTCTATAAATAAACTCACCATCCCTCTCTCTTTTTATAAATAGATTCCCCATCCATCTCTTTGACAACATTGATATTACACAAGTTCGTTCATAGTTTATGCTTATTTACAATTATACTCATATTCATTGTATAAATAAATACCTATAAATTCTATATTGAATAAAATATGTTAATAAAAAAATAAAAAAACACCTACAAATACATATTACTCACCTTATACTATATTGAAATAATTGTGAAAATTAAGCACAATTTTTCTTTTTTAGTAAATAAAAAAAATGAAATTACATATTAACATTTAAAATCCACAAAACTTCAAATAAATCCATAAAAATCCATATAAATAACAAATCTTTATTTAATAATTCTTATATATATATACATATATTATTTTCTTAATTTATTGTCGGTTGCATATTACGATATATGTAAATCGCTTAATGAAGAATCATCAATTAATAGTTGTTTTATGTAAAGTTGCTACTTTGGGGTTTCGATTAATTTATTCCAAAGATGTTTTATTCACTTATCATTTTTGTTTAAAAGTTTTAATTTACCATTTTAATCGTTTGGTGATTATTATTTACGAAAAAAATATTGTTAAGGTTCTTTTATGAGATATCAACTTTATATTATTCATTTGATATTTTTATTCATGTTTTACTCACTAATTAATTATTCAGATTTTTTTCAAGTTTGTTTAGTGATTTTGTACTGGTATACCAATATTTGAAAAATGTATATTAGATTTTTTTTCTTTATACGACTACTATCTTTGGAAGCATAAAATGTAAATATTCAAAAACAATTCTTCTTACCCTTCATCTATAATGTAAATAAATGTATTTTTTGACAAGTACTTCACACATTACATATAAATAACAAATATTTATTTAGTAATTCTTATATATATTGTCTTCTTAATTTATTGGCAGTTGCATATTACGGTATATGTAAATTGCTTAATGATAGAATCATCAATTAATAAGTATTTTAGGTAACGTTGCTACTTTTGGATATTGATTAATTTATTCTAAAGATGTTTATTTACTTATCATTTTATTTAAGTCTTAGTTATTATTTTAAACTTTTGGTGATTGATTATTTACACAAAGGAATTTTTAAGGTATTTTAAAAAATGTCAATATATTATTCATTTGATATTTTAATTCATGTTTTACTCACTAATTAATTATTTATAATTTTTTAAACTATGTTTAGTGATTTTACATTGATGTACCAATATTTGAAAAATGTATGTTAGATTTTTCTTTCTACAACTACTATCTTTAGAAACATAACATGTAAATATTCAAAAACAACACTTCCTACCCTTCATCTATAATGTAAATTAATGTATTTTTTATAAGTACTTCGTAACTTCTATATAAATAACAATCTTTATTTATTAATTCTTATATATATTGTCTTCTTAATTTATTAATGGTTGCATATTACAATATATGTGAGTTGCTTAATGATAGAATCGTCAATTAACAGTTGTGTTATGTAAAGTTGCTACTTTTGGATCTTGATTAATTTATCCATGAGATCTTTTACCACTTATCATTTTTGTTTAAAAGTCTTGGTTTGTTATTTTAATCTTTTGGTGATTTATTATTTACGAAAAAGTATTATTAAGGTTTTAAAAAATATCAACTTTATATTATTCATTTGATATTTTAATTCATGTTTTACTCACTAATTAATTATTTAGAATTTTTAAAATTTGTTTAGTGATTTTGCATTGATGTACCAATATTTGAAAAACGTATATTAGATTTTTCTTTCTACAACTACCATCTTTGGAAACATAAAATGTAAATATTAAAAAATAACTCTTCCCACCACTCATCTATAATGTAAATTAATGTATTTTTTTATAAGTACTTCGTAGATATGTCGTAACAACAATAATAGTCAATTGATGAGGTTAAATAATATGTTATGCAGATAATATTTGATATTTAATCAATCCATGTTTTCTAACATTTGAAGTATACATGCTATAATATTTCATAAAAATTGAACTCAAATCACTATCACTACATATATGTATGTATGCATGTATGTATGTATCTTCATGTTTATGTTTGATTACAATTAAAGTTGATAAGTTGAGGAAGTGAGATCACGACCCTACGAGAGGAGCTCCCGATGGCCACCCACCATTTAGGAAGATTAATTATTTATAAATTCTACCACCTTATGACTACTAATCACTAATAACATGCAATGCTCATGTGAATTCTAATAAACATGAGTTCACATGAATTTGAATGGATCGGATTATGGCTTAATCGTGTCCTATTCAATTTTAACAAATTTGAAATTTTTTAATCATTTTATAAAAATTGCATTGGTGCCCCTTAAAATAGCATATTTTCATGTTCACGGTGCCTGACATTTGGATTATAGTTTGATTATTGGGTTAGATTTGAAGAAAGGAATATCTGTTAGAATGGGTGTTATATTTTTTATATTTTAGTCCTAAATTCATCATTCTTAATCGTGTCCTATTCAATTTTAACAAATTTGAAATTTTTTAATCATTTTATAAAAATTGCATTGGTGCCCCTTAAAATAACATATTTTCATGTTCACGGTGCCTGACATTCGGATTATAGTTTGATTATTGGGTTAGATTTGAAGAAAGGAATATCTGTTAGAATGGGTGTTATATTTTTTATATTTTAGTCCTAAATTCATCATTGTTTTCCTCCCTAATGAACGAGTTGTTGTATTTTAAAACATGTATAAAAACAACATGAGTAAAGTGATCGTGAACGAAATTTGTACAATGGAATAAGAAAAAGTATTATCAATTTGAGTATTTCATCTCTCTCACATTTTAAAAATGTAATATGTGGTATCATATAGGAATATATTAAACGGCATATGACATTTAAAAGAAAATCATGTATATATGTAATATATGGATGTCCATATATACTTTTGACAATGGTTTGATCCAATCCGTTATTTACATATTTAAACTTTTATAATCCAATATAATTTGTTAGAATGGCAAATCAAATCATTCTAACATTTCATGTTAAAATCCTATACGAGATTTCTATTGGTCAATCACCATCGGAAAATTGCATCCTTGTTTCTTTTGACGTGTGACTTTTTTTAAAAACCGTTTATTAGATAACTTCCGATTAAATAAATGGTAGAAAGTTTCATTTATTTTTTTAAAATTTGTATAACTTAGCCCATATCATCACCTTTAGGATGGTTCCTCTCTATTATATTTGTAAATTTCATCGATCACTTTAACATTTTATTTCATTTATCCAAAATCCATTGATTTTAGATTTTGTATTCGAGGTTAGGATTTAGGGACAATATATATGTATTTGAATATTTGTTTTTTAGTTGTATTCTGCACCTTTGGGCGCACATATGTCAATGTGTGTCATATAATATGGAAGGGTGCACATAGGAGAAACATTTTGAAAAATCACTACATATTTCATGAATTCATAATAAAAGAATTACAATGTTGATCAAATATGCAAGGAGATCAATGTCTACGGGATCCACCTCTTTATAAAAATGTGCACTTTTCCTCGTATTTATTATAAATATGCATTTTTTTAGATGGAAATTATATATTAATAGCATTTACCTAATTTCATACATCGTGTTTATTCCATATACTCCTTTTCATTTTACTCATTTTAAATTTTAATTTAAACATTACAAATTAATATTTAAATTTACATTATATAAACAATTTGTATTCCACCGTGGAGCGCGGGATACATCCTAGTTAATTGTAAAATCTGGCATCTTTGTACTTCAGTAACTTTTTTGTTTGCAAATGAAATATGGCAATTTCTATAGGTTGTTATCAAATTCTGGTATGCAAAAAGGATTCACTGGCATAAGAACTCATCGTCATCGTCATCTTACCAAACTCGACCTCTCCAAGGCCACGAAGACGATCATTTTGCTGAGTACATATGGTTTCATTTTTTGATGTTGTCTATGCATACCTTTTTTCTAGGTCCTTTAGATTCTTGAGCTCTGCTTGATTTGCAGAAACAATGGTTTTAATAGTAGACATTTTTGGAATCTTTGCACCGAAATCTAATATGTGTTCTCAACTTTTCCTTCTTTTCCTTTCAAATCCTAATTCATTTGTTATCAAGTTGGACCCTCTGTCATCTTTTTTCCTACCAGTTCCTTAATTGTTCATTGAGTTTTATTTTAGTTTACTTAAGATGGAATCTAAAAAAATACTTAATACGTTGTTGTTCTTCCCAGTGTTTTATTGCAACACTGAGAATTGTAACATTTAAAAATAAAAAAAATCTAATTTGTGTTAGTATATTTGATTTTTGGTATCATGTTAAGGTCAACACCCTCCTACACCTAGAAGAAAAGAAAAATCATGCAACCTTGCTAATGAATAACTCCAGAGTTGCTTCCCTTCTATCGAAGATGAATCTCTTAAAAAATATTGATAAAATCTTAAACCTTACGGATCACAGAATCTTTGTCATTGATTATACATGAGCATTCATCCTCAATGCAATAGCCATGCTCAACACAATGTTTTTGATACAAGAACACTATTTTTTTATACAAGAACATTAATTTAAAGTAACTCACGAACATATAATATGTGCAACTACCAAGGAAGAATAAGAAAATGATCCGTAAATAATCTGTCCACATTCAACTACTAAGGGCCCGTTCGGTAGGAGAATAAGCAGGAATAAGGATGGGGAATAAGGGGAATAAGGGTCTATTCTCCGTTCGGCTGGAGGATAAGAATAAGGAGAATAAGGTGAAATAAAGGTAGGTAAGGTGGGATAAAGATAGGAATAAGAGTGAAATAAGATGAAATAATGGAGAATAGTCGTACCACGGGGAAACGTGTTGGGGGTTTATTCCCCTTATTCCATTCCTCCTTATGACCCAAACGAACAGGGCCTTAGAGGAATAAGAAAACGATCAGTAAATATTATGTCCACATCCATTCTCCAACTACCAAAAACCTGTAACAAAGTTAGAATCTCTATAGATAGTAGAATTTTTCGTTAGCTCCTTAATGATGAAACATTAGAATCATTATTTGGAAAAATGTAGATTTTTTGTGATACCCCTTAAAATTGGGAGGTCATTGTATTATTTCAGTAGATTATTACGAATTTGTGTGGCACAACATAAAGCCTCTTTCGATTCCAAATGTAAAAACTGTTTGTCTATATTATATAGGAATTTTTACATTAACACATTTAAACTATTTACTAAGTACGTCGTTAGCTTATTATTCTTTCAAACTACATCAAATTCCCTATAATATTAATGTAATAAATGTGCACGCACATTTCTAAAGGTTCTGGAGTAATGTTTAGTACATGCGACCTTGCATTCTCTCATTTTCAATTCTAGCATGTAAATATACATCAATTTGCCTGAGGAGCACGGATTTGCATTCCTGATATCTTAACATGCAATACAAAGATATAATCACACTTAATTGTATGCTTTCCTAGGAGTGTTCATGTAAAGCCTTGAACTTGTCCGTCTCTCGGATCCTATATCATAAGATCGGTCTCTCGGATCCTATATCATAAGATCTGTCTCGTCAAGAGGAAACCAATGGAATTTGTTTCGTGTGAATCGGACTTCGTTCTGATTTGTTATGATTTTTGGAAGAAAGAGAAGTAATGAGGTTTAAGACGTCATTAACTCTTAATGACCGTCGTTAACACTAGTTAAATATGATTAAAGAAACTAATGGATTGAGGATCGTTAATGACTATTAGTGAACACTAATCATTAGTTAACAAAAGTTAAGCGTAAGTCACGAAGGTTAAATCACGATTAGCACTAATTAAGCGTCATTAGCGAATCTAGAGTCTTCTAGATAGTTCTAACTTAAGATCTAAGTTTCGGATAAGTTTTGACCAAAACCATGGGCCAAAACTATGGGTCACTAACCGTGGTTAAGATCTAAACCATGATTTTTTAACCATAGTTAGCGGTTTTCTGGAGCCTATAAATAGCCCCCCACCCATTCATTCTCTACGATTTCCACTACCACCACCACCCCAAGGGCTAGGGTTGAGAGGTCAGGAGGAGGAGTGGAGGCGAGGAAGGAGCGCTAGCGAAGCGCTTACAGGAGAATGAGGAGGAGGAAGGTATGATCCTATATTAGTTTGCTTTGTGAGTTAGGTTTTCGATTCTTTTTTTTCATCTTTGTTTTCGATTCATCTTTGTTTCCGATTTGTTTTCTGTTGTGGTTCGAGGAGAAATATGTGTCACAACCTACTTAGGTGCGGGTGGCAATGCACGTCAGCAAACCATGTGATTCGTCACACCTTCACTCACCTAAGACGTGTGGTGTCTACCGATTCTCCATCGCTTGTAGTTTAGTTATATTCTTTGTTTCCTCGTTGTTTTCCTCTCGGTGATTTTATAGAGTAAACTCTTTCTATTTTTCTTTTAAAATATGTCTTGATATAAGGGGAAACACTGCCGAAATTTTTATAGAAATATATACCGAAATAAGGGGAAACTCTACTGAATTTTTTATAGAAATATGCCCCGATATAAGGGGAAACTTTGCCGATTTTTTTATAAAAATATAAATCGATATAAGGGGAAACTCTGCCGAAATTTCAAGAGAAAATATGTTCTTTGCATTCTTCATATTCTTCGCGTGTTCTTCACATTCTCCACGTTCTTGGCACATTCATAGCATTTTTTTACACGAAAATGAAATTTGATCGTTTCATGAGCTATAAATCATCTTTTTGAAAAAAATCATGATAAAGCACTGCATACGAGAGAGAGAGAGAGAGAGATTAGGTAACGAAATCCTTCCATTTGCTGTTGGGTTTTCATATAAGATCGTTGAGATTTCTGTATTTTATGCTCCTTGCTGCGAAGAATCCTAAATTTTGTTATTTTTGAGAAAGTATGAAAAGTTGCTTTCTGATTTCAACTAAAATAAGGTCTAAGCATCGAATGGTTGCAGTGGTTTAAAAAGTTAGGGTTTGGAAGTTAAAATAAGCATAAATATGAGTATATAAATATATGAATTAATATATGTGTAAGTCTATAATCAGTATTTATGTTTATGCAAATCTAAGGCTTAAAGGAGGTATTACATCATGAGAATTGATGTGTTTTGACTTGGATCCTAAAAAGGATCGCGTCTTACGTTAAGAACGACTGGGAGTAGAACTACAGGTCGGACATGCAACCTGTAGGTTTGTCGGAAGGACCCGTATTAGCGTTGCCTTACATAGGTGGTAGACGATTTCCCTGTTATGATAAGTGTATACAAAGTGAATGATTTGCAACGTGTGGTACCGAGAGCCAATATATTCGGGTTAAACGACGGGAGAAGTGGTCGTGCTATGTGGAGGCACGGGTGGTTCAATAGCGGTTGGGTCACGATAACATGTATTTAAAGCCGCTAGGTTATGTGATTAAAGGTTAACCTGAGGTTTTAAGCAACCAAATCCTCGAGGACAATGTGCTTCTTTATTTGCCAGGATGAGGTTTTGAGATCCTGATGAATCCACATTTCATCATCTTTATTCTGTCATTTTGGCCTCAAAAACCCTGGCAAATGCATGTAAATACCCTTGATTCATACATTTTAGCATCCATGCATGTGTGTATAAAATACAGTTTTTAAAGCCAAAATTATAGAATAAAGAAAAGAAAAAGAATAAAATATTGTAAATATTTTATGATCCGAAACCCCGAGACCTAGGCATCTTGATGACTAGGACGACGGGGAATAAAGTAGGGGGAGATAAGGGCCAGAATACCAATAAAATTACCTTTGTTTTTATTCATTCTTTATTCATTTCGGGACCTATTTTTGGTTCAACTTTTTATACCTCAAATAAAGAACCATGTACACGAAAGTTGTAGATGATTAAATAAATAAAAATACAAAATTGATTTCACTCAAAACTAATGTATAGATACCAAGTTATGGTCTGAATAAATTACCAAAATCCCAACTTCCCAGACCTATATCTCCCAAATAAAAGCTCAAAAAGTATCAAACTCACTTTAATTGTATATAATTTTAAATAAACTATTTAATAGAGGTGGTTTCATATTTTGCGGAGCCACGGTTTGAATGTTAGGTTTTGAACCCCTAAAGTATACCTATACTGATTAAAATATTCATTTTATTTATTATTCATTATTTCCTAATTTTATATTTTTTTATAATTTTGTAAATATTATTTATAATATATATGTGCATTAAAATCAGAGTAAAAACCTAAAGGAAATTCAAAAATAAAATACATATATAATACATAGGTATGATACCAATACATATACCTATATAATTAATACTTATATTTTATTAAGTTTACAAAACACTCCAAAAAATAAAATAAAAATATATTTAAGTGTATAAAATATTTTATAAATTTATAAAATAATAAACAAAATAAATAGAATTAAAAATACAAAATAAAAATAAAATATTAAAATACATAGAAGAATATACCTATATAGGACATAAAAGGTAACTTATAATTATATACCTCATAAAAATAAATAAAAATCACCATAGAATTCTTTAAAAAATAAGGAATAATTTTTATTTTATAACCTAAAATTAATAAATTCATTTACTATTTTATTTTGAATTTTCAATAATTTTGACCAGTATTTTTCTGATTGGTCGACATGGACCAACCCGTGCTGGTCGTTGGTTGACCTCGGTCAACTCCCTGACCGAGGCCTGTCAGCTTCTGACACCCAAGATTTTTGCCTGATTTCGTGCATTTTTCAAGCCAAATACCTGTGTCTTCTGCCTTCGACCCCTTCATGGGAATTCTTCCCCGATCACCACTGAGCCACGCCATGCATCCGGATCACACCATATCTTCATCATGCGCGCTTGCTCAACCCCGCAAGTTACGCCACCGTCACCTGTACATAAGGACCCGCCACCTTCGAGCCCAATTTTGAATCCCTTCGGACCGAAATTTGCCCCTCCTTCGAGTGCCAGTGTGAGCTAGAGTGACAGGCTACCTCCAAGGCCCGTTAGTGAGTCGCGGCGTGGACCAGGGCGGTCTCCATCACCTCCGACATACCTCGCCGTCAAGGTTTCTTCCTCTGGTTCCAACCATCGAGGTACCCCTTCTTCCTCATTTCTTTTTTCTTCTTTTTATTCCCTATAGTTCTAGGATCATTTCCCCCCTTAGATCTTCGAGTTCCGTTCACTGAATCACCCAATCGCACCCCCCAGCCGGAGCGCACCTCTGACTAAAAATCCAAGTCATCGTTCTGCCTTCATCCGACCACCTTCGCACCTCCGTGGGGTCCAGGCAGTTTGCCCTGGACCCTCTCACCCCTTTTGCAGGTCAAAACGCATTCAATGCACCTGGGGACCATTTTGCGTAGTTCGCCGGAGATACCTGGAGCTCCAAGCTCCGCCACCTTCGCGCCATCACCACAACGCTCCTCCAACGAACCTGGGTACTCCAACACCTAGTCTAACCTTCCAGGAGCACCTCGGCCATTTTGCATGCTTCCAGACCGCCGGAGGCCCAAGATCGAGCTCGGGGAAGTTCGCCTCGTCGGCGTTCGTCCCAGTTCTTCCACCTCACTTCTCTGTCGTCCGATCAAAGGCCTGCTCCAGTTCGATCATCAGTCGTCCGATCTAGGCCCACGTCGACCATCGATCCCCTCGCCATATCTGATCCGGGCCGCTCATCGCCGAACCGTCATCGTGCATTGTGCGCGCCACGTGGATAAGTGAGCGGCACTCCGCCGTTCGATCGCACACATGTTGGGTATTTTGCACTTTCGACCCAACCATTTTGTATATTCCATTTTAGTCCATAAAATTTCATTTGTAGTTTTAATATTTCTGTAATATTTGCATCTAGGCCCCCGTACTTTTAATATTTGCATTTTGGTCCTGTCCACGTCACCTTACGTGACTCGTGCACGTGGGGTAGTGGGCATTTTGCAAGGACCCCCTAGGGTTCGTTTATTTCAGTTCAATCCAGAAACTTTTTATTTAAGTTGTAATATTTTGGTAAAATTGCATGTTAGCCCCTGGATTTTGTAAAATTGCAAAAAATACCCCTACCAGGTCACGTACCTCGCGCGCGTGATTTTGGACATTTTGCAGAGACCCCCTCCGGGTTTGGGTATTTATATTTAGTCCTGAAAAGTGTGTTTAACGTTATATATTTTTGGAAAAATTGCAAGTAGGCCCTAGGACTTCTGTGTATTTACGTTTATGCCCTTGCAAGTATTGTATTTTTACGTGGATGTTTGCATTTATTTCATGCATCATTTTAACTCGAAAAATTATCCAAAAAATAACATAAGCTCCTGTTGCATTGTAGTTTAACGTCATATTTTAGTTTGCATTTTTATTACATTTGCATATTTATTAAAAATAAAAAATATGCATTTTCATCCCTGTTTGCATTAGAAAATACATAAAAATTATAAAAAGTTGTTGAAAAATTCCAAAAAAATATATTTCGTGTGTTTTAGCTTATTTTATTTTCTGACCAAAAATCCCTAAAAAATACAAAAGAAAACCCCTAAAAATAGCAAAATTCTCAAAATCTTCATAGAAATCTATAAAATTCAAAAAAAACTCCAAAAATTGTGTTTTCTATCTCTAAAATTTCCTTATCTTATTATCTACCTATAAAAATTAATTTGAAAATTTTCACTCCTGTTTGCTATTTTATTTCTATATTTTTGTCTCGAATATATATTGTATTCATTGTTTACTAGTATTTTTTATTTTAAAAATACTAAAAAAATTAGGAAAAATCTAGAAAAATTGCAAAAATATTAAAAAAATATAAAAATCACAAAAACATTTTATTCCATGTGTTTTGAGTATTTTCCTTATTTTTACCTCTCTCTTATCTCTGGTGTGTGTATATATATTCTTTATATATTATATCTTTATTAAAAGAAAAAGAAAACATAAAATATAAAATATAAAAAGAAAATATAAAATTATAAATTAAAAAAATATATAAAATTAAAAATCCACCTAAAATAGCACTTGTAGGCATTTGACCACTCTCACATTTTTTCTATCATTATTGCCTTATTCTATCCTGTCTGCTCCTTGTGTTCGACACTCTACACATACTTGCACTATACACATATTTTGTAGAGTTACATTTGCTTTTCGTTGTTTGATTGATATTGTGGGTTAACTGTTGACTGAAGTCCGGCTCAGGCTTGCTTGGCACGAAGGACTTAAAGAATTTTTGTAACTTAGCTCTGTTTATCTTTTTGCATTACTTGTGCAATTGAAGTGAGAGAGCGACTATAACTTGTAATAACTTGGACTCTCCATGACACTTGGGCCCAATTTCTGAGGGATTGTTCTCTTGGGGGCCTCTTCTATTTTTCATGATTTTAACGCCGGTTTTGTTTTCTTCGCTTTCTTTTCATTTGATTCACGAGGATTTTGGCCTCTAGACTTAGGATTTTATTGTGATTGTGACATAATTGATTAGGATCACACATCTAATATTTTGCTTGTGCCTGTAGATCGTAAGTGGATCGAATTAATAACTCACAAAAGAAAAAGCTATCTTGGTCACCTGAGGAGTCACGTGCCGCTAGAGGCCGTATACAGCGCTGGCAGGATCCGTACTGGCGGACACCAATCGGCATCAGAGATTGGACTCCGACTCCTCTTGTTGACCATTTAGCTACTGTTCTTCTCGTGTAGAAATTCTTGTCTAAGGCCGATTTCTTCTTGCATCATATAGGTAGTTTAATTTTTGTCTTTAATTTATGCGCGGATCACCCTGCATGTAGAGTGCTGGAGCAAGGTACACATTTTCTATCTCTGCATGCATCATTGTGTTTGATCGCGCATCGACTTTTTCGACTTCCTCCCCCATTTTATTGGACTTAAAATAACCAGAAGATCGAAAAATTCGTTAGCGTTGTCGCTATTTCAGAAAAATACCTAAAAAGGTGAAAATCATAAAATTGGGACTGCTAATGCAAACTTGACCTTAAAACTCATCCCACCAAAATTTTATCTTGGGGAGAGTAACCCCCTCCTTGTTTGATTTATCTGCTGTGAGAGAGTGACCCGATACTAGGATAGAGCCACGCCTAAAATTCTGGTTGACTACTGATCGTGGTCAGTCGTTCTCCAGTGAGGATCTCTTCGGTAATCGGTAAAGCGGACCGCGATGTCCTTAGCAGAGTGAATTAGCAGGAACAACCGGGTTATGGTCCGTAATTCATACTGGCTGGAAAAGATCTAACGTGGATCGAGACAGTCGGCTAGGAAAGTAGGGTCCCTAACAGCTCGCTCTAACACTCTGATAGATTGACTGATCACCTAATAAATTTTGACAAGATAACAGACCGAACTTTCACGGTCATCAGCTCAAGAGTTGTGTAGGTGAATTGGGTGTTTGATTGACCATCTTATTTGCATTCCAGATCTCATCCACCTTTCTCTCTAGATCAAGATGATGGGAAGGAGATCCCTTAGGCTACGTCTGGTGGCACCGCTATCGAGCACTCCTCCTTTTTGATCTAGGTCAGCTTCGGGGAGTTTAGAACCACTCTCCGAACCCGAGTTCGCATCCATCCTATTCCCCCTTGATCACCCTTCTTGTACCAGCCCAGTGGTGTCAGAATTTAGTGCAGCACCGAGTTCAGAGCATTTGACGGCACCTGAGATGAATTCTTTTGACTTTGCAGAAAACCAAGATATAGAAGGCAGAGAGGAACACTCAGATGAGCAGAGACCACCTCAGTACATCTTTGATCAAGCTACCATCAACAATTCACTGTTAGCCTCCCTGGAAACCATGCAGAGACAGATCAGAGGCCAGGGAGTGATCATGGGTGAAATCATGAGGGAGATGCATGACGTACGAGAAGAACGAAATGGGGGCGGTGATATACCAGACGAAGGAGGAGAACCTAACCAGGAGAGACTGGTTCCAAGGACCATGAGGCAGTTACACAACCCTGGTGCAACCCTCACGCACCGCTGGATCCGACTTCCTCCCATCTATGGAGACTTTGAACTTCTCCCACATACCATTCAGCTACTACCCATGTTTCACGGGCTGTCCACTGAAGAACCTCACCTCCATCTGCAAGAGTTTGAAATGATATGCAGTACAATCCATGATATGTTTGTGACTGAGGACACCATCAAGACGATAGCCTTTCCGTTCTCCTTGGTTGATAGAGCCGCCTATTGGATGAAACATTTAGGGAGGTACATCGACACTTGGGAGCAACTCCGGACCGAGTACTTGAACAAGTACTATCCACTCGGTCGGACAAATACAACAAGAGCAATGATCAGCAATTTCACAATGATCCCCAACAAACAATTCCATGAAGCTTGGGATCGCTTTAGAGAGCTCATAGACCGATGTCCACACCATGAGATATCACAGCCCAATCTTGTCCAAAGTTTCTTTTGCGGGCTAACATCGGAGCTGCAGGGGCTGGTGAATGCCTCTTGTAAGGGATCTTATTTCTCCAAGGATGCATAAGCGGTCTGGGCCATCTATGAACAGATGGCAGAAAATTCTACAGTGATGTCCCAGGGCTGAATCTACACAAACTCCAAGGTCTCGCCATAAGCCACTTCTTATCACTACATTACCAGGATCGATGCTGGGAACCATACTTCATCACCAGCAGCAGCATAAGATGAATCATCAGCTACTGACATGAGCATAATCAGTGAAAAATTGGATCGCATTGAGATTTTAGAGAAGCAGGGTCAGGGTCTGGCGTAGATAGACCAGTTGGCTAAGACCATGAGTGAACTGAAGACTCACATCTTGAGTATTCAGGAGGCACAATCAGCTTCACATCCGCCTCCCAGGTCGCTGGCTGAGTCCAGTAGTAGCCACTCCACCCCACCACCAGCATACCGCCAAGTTCACCATGTCTAGGAGGTGCCGGTGCAGCAGTTACCACACTATTCACAACAACCACCATCTCATGACACTCAGATGGTGGTCTATCAGCCGGATCAGCCACTGGCAGTACTACCACCTCCACCCTTCGAGCAGGAGCCGTTGATGGAAGTCAACGAGATATGGTACGACTGGTACCCCCAACAGGCTAGAATTTGCCGTGATCACTCAGGATTCCATTGGACCACCGGAGGTGCCTCATCCCAACAACAGCCTCCAGCTCAGGGCAGTCATGGTATCCAACATCAGCAGCCCCAATACTCCCAACAGCAGCAACAGCTTCATCAAAATCCTCGTCTCGCCTATCAGGGGTAGCAGTGGAGGCAGCGACAGCAGCCTTACTAGCAACAGTACTCCTAGTCTCACCAACAACCTCAGTTTTAGCAAGGGAACACTCCCGGTTCTCCCGCACCCGCCTTGGAGAACCCAGCACTTGACGATCTCGCCCGCTTGCTCTCCGAACAGCAAGCATCTTTCCGGCGAGAAATGGATGAGTTCCGGCAGGAAATAAGGGACATAATGAAAGGAAAAGCCACCATACCTGCACAGAGTGAGCCGAACCCTAGTAACTTAAAGAGAAAGTCTGAGCAGGTACAGTCTACAGAAGATACCATTCCTAGTGCTTATTTGAATGACATGCATTCTATGTTTGATACTCACTTCGTGTCACTTAGGAGCGGTAGGGAACCAGCTGGCAGCGCCTCATCTGAGGGACAACACCATGGAGAATCTAGAGCCCCAGATGAGGAGAGAAGCGGTGCTGATGCCGCTAATAACAATGATGATGATGATGGTGGTGCTTATGTCACCAAGGATGAAGATCCAGATGACGATGCTGAGGCCGTCGTGATACCAGATGCAGACGATGGTGCTAAAGCCACCATTTTTTAGACAAACCCAGAGCGCGGTGGTGAGGCCGCGAAGAAGAATATTTTGGGTGGAGTAGATACCCCCATTTTTAGTCCAAATGTATTCCAACCTTCTGTATTGCCATTTTCTATATCTCTGGACACTATGAAAAAGAACAAAAAATGAATAAAGGAAAGGTTCCTTCATCAATTCCAAATCCATGTGTACTGAATGATGATGTTGGCATGGATTTCAGTCCTTCGCAGGCCCAGGAACCTTCTCCTTGCCCTCTATCTAAGGAGGGCCCATCCATCCCCTTCCCTCAAGCACTCCGCTCGGCGAAGGGGAATAATATAAAAAAATCCCAAAAAGAAGGAACAGTTAGAGTTCAGCCAATAGATAATAGACCGATTTCAGATATAGCTGACTCTACAGGAGGCACTTGAGCACATCCCCCTTTTCCAAAATAACCTGAGAGAAAAGACCACTGTACGCAGGAGAAGGTGGAACACTAGAGGAGAAATCCATGTGCTGACCCGTGCCACATGTTGTGCCATTCAGAACTAGCTGCTAGCCAAAAGACCTGATGCAGGAGCTCCATATGTCAGTTGCCAGATTAGTGAGCAGTCGTTTGATCATACTCTATTAACAACGGCTCTTCTATCAACCTCCTTCCGGTAGCCTTACTCGACCGATTCAAGTTCAGCCTGCTCCATCGGAGTCGGACAGTCCTTCAGTTTGATGATAGGTCTATCAAGAGGCCGAAGGGGTTGTTGAAAGACGTGATCATTACCATTCAGGGCCTGAAACTCCTCGTGGACTTTGTTATATTGGACATGGAGATCCCTGAGTCGGAAACCGATACCGTCATCATACTAGGACGCCCATTCTTGGCCACAGCCAAGGCGGTGACCGACCATGATAGTGGGAAGGTGTACTTTCACGTAGAGGGCGAGAGTATACAAATAGAGACGATTGATGAAACCCGAGCAAGAAATTCAGCATGCTCAGAACCATGCAGTGACACAGTACATATGATAGATGCAGAGTTAGACGTCCACCAGGAGTGTGATTTTGTGATGACCGACGATGAAGCAGTTTGGGAAGCCCCAGAAGCACGAGCCCTCACCTTGTCTACAGACTCAGAGTACACACCTTTTGTGACAGACAAGAGTTCGGAGAGCACACCCTTGTCATAGAACACTACAGAGGCTGACAGTTGTGTGATGAGTAGAGATACTGATGTTTGTTCTGATTCAGATCCCTCGGAGGCAGACTTTTACTGGAAGGATTTTGATGCATATTTGCCATGTCTGTTTCTTGATGAGCTGACAGAGAGGACGGAGGGTGAGCCAGCACAGATGATAGACACACAAACAGGGTTCCCTTCGTCAGAGTTACAGGTACAGCGAGTGTTCTCACATGCATACCTGGTTGCTTTTATACAGACATATCAGCGGCCAGATTTGCCAACTCCCACCAAGCTAGAATTGAAGCATTTACCGCAGTCGCCCAAGTATAGATTCCTTGCAGGAGAACCCGATATGCACCCAGTCATTATCTCAGCAGATTTGACTGGAGAAGGAGAATCTTGTTTGATGGAGGTTCTTGAAAGAAACCGCAAGGCAATAGGATGGAGTGTGGCTGATCTCAAGGGAATTAGTCCGACTATGTGCTCCCACCGTATCTATCTCGAGGAGGACGCTAAGCCATCGCGTGAGTTCCAGCGACGGCTGAACCCGAACCTTCGAGATGTAGTGATGAAGGAAATATCTAAATGGTGGAGCGCCGATTTTATCTACCCCATCTCTGACTCCAAGTGGGTAAGTCCTTTACATGTGGTACCCAAGAAGACGGGTGTCACTACAGTTGTGAATGAGTCCGGAGAGAGATCGCCATCCGGATACCCACTTCTTGGAGGGTCTGTGTGGACTACAGACGATTGAATGAGGCCACCAAGAAGGATCATTTCTCGCTACCATTTATTGATCAGATTATCGAGAGGCTAGCTGGGAAGAGTCATTACTATTTTCTTGACAGGTATTTCGGATACAACCAAGTGGCCATTGCCCCCGAAGACCAGGATAAAACGGTGTTCACCTGTCCATTTGGGACTTATGCTTTTAGACAGATGCCCTTTGGTCTATGTAACGCCCCAGTGACATTCCAGAGGTGCATGTTCTCTATCTTTTCGGACATGATAGGTGACTGCCTGAAGGTCTTCATGGATGATTTTTCGGTCTACGGCGACGGGTTTGATGCTTGTCTTGACTGTCTAGACCGAGTACTTCAGCGCTGCATAGAGGTAAACCTTGTACTATCTTGGGAGAAGAGCCACTTTATGATGACTCAGGGAACGGTCCTTGGTCACATCATCTCCAACAGGGTCATGGAGGTTAATCCGTCCAAGTTGGATATCATTAGAAAAATCAATCCACCTTCCAATTTGAGACAGTTGCGGTCTTTTCTAGGGCATGTCAGTTTCTACCGACGGTTCATTCAGGACTTTAGTCGAATTGCCCGACCTCTTACAGATTTATTGAGCAAAGACACTGAGTTCCTTGTAGATGATAAGTGTCTTAAGTCCTTCGAGACTCTCAAGAATTTAGTCGTCGAGGCTCCTGTCCTTCAACCACCCGATTGGTCTCTCCCATTTGAGATCATGACGGATGCTTCTGATTATGCCATAGGGGTTGTGCTTGGACAGAGGAGGGATGGATTTCTCTATGCCATACACTACGCTAGCCGGACATTGGACGCAGCTCAGAGGAACTATACAGTAACTGAGAAAGAGATGCTAGCGGTAGTCTTTGCTTTGGATAAGTACATATCTTACATTCTTGGATCTAGAGTGACAATTTTTACAGATCACACTGCCATTCGGTACTTGATGTCGAAGAAGGATGCCAAAGCCATATTGACTAGATGGATCCTTCTCCTCCAGGAATTTGATATCGAGATTAAGGATAAACCTGGAGTTAAGAATGTTGTGGCAGATCACCTCTTCCGCCTAGAGAACCTTAAGGAATCTGAGCCCATAGCACCTATTACTGAGACTTTTCCAGATGAGGTGATCCTTACTATCACCTCTCTTCCATGGTACCGACATTGTGAACTACCTTGTTGCCAAATCGATTCCACAAGGTTGGCCCAGACAGCGGCTTGAGACCTTCCTTGCGAAGGCAAAGTTGTACCATTGGAAGGACCCCGTCCTTTATCATGAAAGAGGGGACAGCATCTGGAGACGGTGAATTCCTCAAGATGAGCAACATAGCGTCCTCGCCTACTGCCACAAGCTTGAGGCAGGAGGGCATCATTCTGGGAGACAGACAACACAGAATGTGCTCCAGTCCGGCCTTTGGTGGCCTACCCTTTTCAAGGATTCTGATGAGTTCGTGAGAAGGTGTACTGACTGTCAGAAGATGGGTACTTGTGGACAGAGAGACATGATGCCCATGCAGCCCATTCACTTTTATGAGGTTTTTGACGCATGGGGATTGATTTCATGGGCCCATTTCCTAAAAGTCAGGGATTTGAGTATATTCTCCTTGCTATAGATTATGTGAGTCGTTGGGTTGAGTCCATCCCCGACCGAGCCGCAGATGCTAAAATCGTATGTCATTTCTTAAGGAAAAATATTATTTCACGGTTTGGGGTACCTAAAGTCTTGATTTCAGATGGGGGTCTCACTTTATTAACGACAAGGTAAATGCCCTTGCAGACGAGTTCAATGTTGACCATCGTGTTGACATGCCAAATCACCCTCAGACTAATGGTCTTGCTGAAGTATCGAATAGGGAGATTAAGACAATTTTACAGAAGGTAGTCCGCCCAGACCGAAAGGATTGGTCACAGCTTTTGGACTCGGTCTTGTGGGCCTATCGGACTTCCTTCAAGACACCATTAGGGACATCTCCCTTTCGTCTCGTCTATGGCAAGCCATGCCATTTGCCAGTGGAGATAAAGCATAAGTCACTTTGGGCAGTTACAGAGCTATTATTGGATCCTAAAAGTGCAGGAGAACGGAGGAAAGCAGAGTTGGCAGCCCTGAAAGAACTAAGAGATACAGCCTTCTCAAGTGTCCTACAATATAAGGAGAAAGTAAAAGTATGGCACGATTTCTGAATCAACCATAAATAATTTGAGCCAGATCAGCAAGTATGGTTATTTGATGCTAAGCTAAAATTATTCCCAGGGAAACTACGAAGTAAATAGAAAGGACCATATGTAGTCCGGAAGGTGCATGATAATGGTAGTATTGATATATCTGAACCTTCATCATCTTCCACTTTTAGAGTCAATGGTCAGTGCTTGAAACCATATCTCGATCATGACCCGCCGATCGTTGATGTGGCCCAGATTCATCTAGTATGAGATGTGTTCTTTGACTCACACCTTCTGCATCTCATACATGATTATTACTGCTATCTTCCTCTGTATAGATCCATTTGTCTATATCATTCATTCTTCCGTTATGTCTGCCACCCCGTCGTCGTATTATGAGTTTGCTATATTTAGGACACACTTTGTCCTAAGTATAGGGGGGTGTGCACCCCGAGTTTCTCTATTCTTTGATCCTCTCAATTGTCTCCTCTTCTTGTCTATACTTAAGGATATCTTACCCTAAGTAAAGGGGGAGACAACAGAGAAAGATTTGTTCATTCCCACCCTTCACCCTCCATGTGTTGTGTACAGACTGTTGTACTTAGGATTATTTAATCCTAAGTATAAGGAGGACGATCAACTTCTCATTCGTTCATTCCTTCCTGTGTTTATTTATTTATTCTTTAGACTTGTCTATACTCAGTACGAGTTATGTCTTCTCTTTTCTCTCCGATCTACGAGGACATAGCTCAAGCTAAGTATAGGGGGGTCGTATATACTGCGTATATACTATAGCCATAATGCATACTTTTTCTTAATAAATAGGGCTAAAAATTCATCAAAAACCTTGATAAAAAGGTATTTATATTCTTCAAATTCTTTTTGTATTTACTGATTAATAAATCAGGTGAAGAACTTTTGCAAAATGTTTTGAAAATCTGTGTGAAAAATCTTTTAAAAACTATTTGGAAAATGTCTTGTTACATGTTTTCAACCTTTGTAAAAACATTTGGATTTGTAAAATTTATTTTCTTTGTGTGAAATAAAAATGTTTGGAAAATGATTTGCAAATGGTTTGAAAATGATTGCAAAAATATTTTGAAAAATCTATCTATACTGTTTGAAAAACCTTTGCAAAATGATTTTCAAATGTGTGTACATGTTTGTAAATATTTGTAAAAATTATCTTGGACGATAGTTTTTCAAAATTGTTTGTAAAAACCATTTCAAATAAGTTTGAGGAATACATACATCACATCAAAATTCATTATATACCTATAAAATTGACCGCTTACCCCTTGTAAATTCTTAAAATCTACTTCTTGTAAATATAAGAAGACTCCTAGGTTAATTTTTTGTACCCAGTTTTTAGCCAAAATCTTTTATTTTTAAAAATCCTAAAAACAATTGCAAAATTAAAATACCAAAAACATTTGAAAAATCTTTTTGAAAAATACAAAAAAATGCATATGCATCATCTTTTCGAAAATCCATAAAAAGTTCAAAATCTTGAAAATTGCATCACAAAAATTTTTTTTAGCATTCTGCATAGCATTTGCATAGCATGAGCATTTTTCGGATTAAGTTTAATAGTTGAACAAGTCTAAGTAAAATCCGGAGATTGGAGCTTAGTTGGACCTTAAAATCTACCTAATAACAGGAACCTTATAGGAGCTGGAATTGAGGTACTTCAAGTCTAGTTGACTTAATTCTTCGAGGATCACGAGACTTAGTTCAATGGATTCTGGACTGCCTAAGTAGAGTATTTCGGAACAAATGCACAACTCTTGTTGATAATGACCTAACTTGGACACCTGCACCTTTTACATGGCTCAACTCGGTTGGAGTGGTGAGGGGATTGGATTTGTCGGTATAAGACGCACACAAGTGGAAACATTTGTCCTCCTCTAGGGAGGGAAGTGCACCCCAACCCGTCCAGTGATGAGGAATTCTAAAGACAGGAGAGTGTGGGTTGCAATAAAGCTTCTAAAGAGGGATAGTCTACTGGCTCACGAGGAAAACTCCCTATGTAAATGTTGTTGTATATAGTATTCAAAAAAATGATGTCAGGCTTGTACAAAAATAAAATGCCTGCAAAGTATGTGAATATGTTGTAAAGTCAATAAGCAAGCTTGATCACCAAAAGTCAAATCATGTGAGCCTGCAGCTGGGTGACTTGACTACGCTGGTCTTGCATCCTAGGATAGGTAGCTACACTGACTACCATCCATTCTTCTCTTCACCCCCTCCTCTTGAGCTGGTTGCCACTTGAACTTAGAAGGGAATACCCCGCTCCTCGAGGAAGGAGTTATTGGATTGGGGAATCATTGGGTTTTCATGCTAGAGAAGTCAGTCTCTTTGTCATTCTAGTTGGGGAGAGCCACTATCACTTACAATGTACGAGTCAGCTTCATAGTCGTAAGGGTTTGCGTATGAGTTGAGATATTTCTGACCTGGCTATTGAGGAGACTTGAGCAGAGTTTTGGGATTCTCAGAGGCTATTGGATTTCAAATCCAGTTCTCATTAAGGTTCCGTCCGCACTAAAATTCTAAAGGTCCGACTTAAGCTCCAAACTTTGATTTTGTGAAGACAATTTGATAATTAAACTAAATCCACTTTTTTCTTTTTCTTTTCTTTGATTTTCTTTTCTACACTTATTCCATAAGTATTTGCTAGGGACTAGCAAAGGCAAAGTATAGAGGGATGATGAATCCACATTTCATCATCTTTATTCTATCATTTTGGCCTCAAAAATCCTGGCAAATGCATGTAAATACCCTTAATTCATACATTTTAGCATCCATGCATGTGTGTATAAATAGTGTATAAAATACAATTTTTAAAGCCAAAATTATAGAATAAAGAAAAGAATAAAAATAAAATAAAATACTGTAAATATTTTATGAACTGAAACCCCGAGACCTAGGCATCTTGATGACTAGGTCGACAAGGAATAAAGCAGGGGGAGATAAGGGCCGGAATACCAATAAAATTACCTTTGTTTTTATTCATTCTTTATTCATTTCGGGACCTATTTTTGGTTTCACTTTTTATACCTCAAATAAAGAAACCTTGTACACGAAATGTAGATGATTTAATAAATAAAAATACAAAATTGATTTCACTCAAAAATAATGTATAGATACCAAGTTATGGTCTGAATAAATTACCAAAATCCCAACTTCCCAGACCTATATCTCCCAAATAAAAGCTCAAAAAGTATAAACTCACCTTTAATTGTATATAATTTTAAATAAGCTATTTAATGGAGGTGTTTCATATTTTGCGGAGCTATGGTTTGAAAGTTAGGTTTTGAACCCCTATAGTATACCTATACTGATTAAAATATTCATTTTATTTATTATTCATTATTTTCCTAATTTTATATTTTTATAATTTTGTAAATATTATTTATAATATATATGTGTATTAAAATTAGAATAAAAACCTAAAGAAAATTCAAAAATAAAATACATATATAATACATAGGTATGATACCAATACATATACCTATATAATTTATACTTATATTTTATTAAGTATACAAAACACTTCAGAAAAATAAAATAAAAATATATTTGAGTGTATAAAAGTATTTTATAAATTTATAAAATAATAAATAAAATAAATAGAATCAAATATACAAAATAAAAATAAAATATTAAAATACATAGAAGAATATACCTATATAGGACATAAAAGGTAACTTGTAATTATATACCTCATAAAAATAAATAAAAATCACCATAGAATTCTTTAAAAAATAAGAAGTATTTTTTATTTTATAACCTAAAATTAATAAATTCATTTTTGTTTTATTTTGATTTTTCAAAAAATTTTGACCAGCATTTTTCTGATTGGTCCACGTGGACCAACCAGCGCTGGTCGTTGGTTGACCTCGATCAACTCCCTGACCGAGGCCTGCCAGCTTCTGACACCCAAGATTTTTGCCCGATTTCACGCATTTTTCAAGCCAAATCCCTGTGTCTTCCGCCTTCGACCCCTTCTTGGGAATTCTTCCCCGATCACCACTGAGCCACGCCATGCATCCGGATCACGCCATATCTTCATCAAGCGCGCGTGCTCAGCCCCACAAGTTACGCCACCGTCACCTGTACATAAGGACCCACCACCTTCGAGCTCAATTTTGAACCCCTTCGGACCGAAATTTGCCCCTCCTTTCGAGTGCACGTGCGAGCTAGAGTGACAGGCTACTTCCAGGGCCCGTTGGTGAGTCGCGGCGTGGACCAGGGCAGTCTCCATCACCTCTGGCATACCTCACCGTCGAGATTTCTTCCTCTGGTTCTGACCATCGAGGTACCCTTCTTCCTCATTTCTTTTTGCTTCTTTTTATTCCCTGTAGTTCTTAGATCATTTCCCCCCTTAGATCTTCGAGTTCCGTTCACTAAATCACCCAATCGCACCCCCTCGTCGGAGCGCACCTCCTGCCGAAAATCCAAGTCATTGTTCTGCCTTCATCTGACCACCTTCGCACCTCCGTCGGGTCCAAGCAGTTTGCCCTAGACCCTCTCACCCCTTTTTGCAGGTCAAAGCGCATTCAAAGCACCTGGGGACCATTTTGCGTAGTTTGCCGGAGATACCTGAAGCTCCAAGCTCCGCTGCCTTTACGCCTGCACCACAACGCTCCTCCAACGAACCTGGGTACTCCAGCACCTAGCCTGACCTTCCAGGAGCACCCCGGCCATTTTGCACGCTTCCAGACCGACGGAGGCCCGAGATCGAGCTCGGGGAAGTTTGCCTCGTTGACGTTCATCCCAATTCTTCCACCTCGCTTCTCCGTCGTCCGATCAGAGGACCGCTCCAGTTCGATCAGCAGCCGTCTGATCTCAGCCCACGTCGACCGTCGATCCCCTCGCCAGATCTGATCCGGGCCGCTCATCGCCAAACCGTCATCGCGCGTTGTGCACGGGTCACGTGGATAAGTGAGCGGCTCTCCGCCGTTCGATCGCGCACATGTTGGGTATTTTGCACTTTCGACCCATCCATTTTCTATATTTCATTTTAGTCTATAAACTTTCATTTGTAGTTTAAATATTTCTATAATATTTGCATCTAGGCCCTCGTACTTTAATATTTGCATTTAGGTCCTGTCCATGTCACCTCACGTGACCCGTGCATGTGGGGTAGTGGGCATTTTACAAGGACCCCCTAGGGTTTGTTTATTTCAGTTCAGTCCAGAAACTTTTTATTTAAGTTCTAATATTTTGGTAAAATTACATGTTAGCCCCTGGAAATTTGTAAAATTGCAAAAAGTACCCCTACCAGATCAGGTGCCCCGTGCGCGTGAGTTTGGACATTTTGCAGAGACCCCCCTCCGTGTTTGGGTATTTATATTTAGTCCAGAAAAGTGTGTTTAACGTTATATATTTTTGGAAAAGTTGCAAGTAAGCCCTTGAACTTCTGTGTATTTACGTTTATACCCTTGCTAGTATTATATTTTTGTGTGGATGTTTGCATTTATTTCATGCATCATTTTAACTCAAAAAAATTACCAAAAAAATAACATAAGCTCCTGTTGCATAGTAGTTTAACGCCATATTTTTAGTTCGCATTTGCATATTTATTAAAAATGAAAAAATATGCATTTTCATTCCTGTTTGTATTAGAAAATATATAAAAATTATAAAAAGTCTTTGAACATTTCCAAAAAAAATATATTTCGTGTGCTTTAGCTTATTTTACTTTCTGACCAAAAACCCATAAAAATTACAAAAGAAACCCCCTAAAAATAGCAAAATTCTCAAAATCTTCATAAAAATATAAAAAATTCATAAAAACTCCAAAAACTGTGTTTCCTGTCTCTGAAATTTCTTTATCTTATTATCTACCTATAAAAATTAATTTGAAAATTTTTACTCATGTTTGCTATTTTATTTCTATATTTTTATCTCGAATATATATTGTATTCACTGTTTACTAGTATTTTTATTTTAAAAATACCAAAAAAATAGGAAAAAACTAGAAAAATTACAAAAACATTAGACAATATAAAAATCACAAAAACATTTTATTCCATGTGTTTTGAGTAATTTTCCTTATTTTACCTCTCTCTTATCTCTAGTGTATATATATATATTCCTTATATATTATATCTTTATTAAAAGAAAAAGGAAATAGAAAATTATAAAATATAAAAAGGAAATATAAAATTATTAATTAATTAATTAATTATATATGTATAATTAAAACCCACCAAAAACAGCACTTGTAGGCATTTGACCACTCTCACATTTTTCCAGCATTATTGCCTTATTCTATCATGTCTACTCCCTGTGTTCGACACTCTACACATACATGCACTATACACATATTTTGTAGAGTTATAATAAATTTTAACTCTGCATTTGCTTATCATTGTTTGCTTGATATTGTGTGCTAACTGCTGACTGAAGTCCGGATTTCTGAGCGGTCAACACATCGACTGTGTTCCCGCCTTGTGTGGAATACACGACCGCTAGAATTCGGGGTTCATCAGATCCTGATTAATAAAAGAAAAGGAAATTGTCTGGGTGGTATTGGAGGATTGATTGAGGTGACGTGCAACGACATAAGCTTACAAGATCAACGCAATCTCAATCCCGAAGTGTCTACAGCTTCGGAGTTCATATAGTGGTGAGGTAATTCCCTGAACTAATCCTTGACGTGAGTATAAAGGAATAAGACTTCAATTAATAAGAATGGATCAAACTTTTTATGATAGCAAGTTCTGAAAAATTGTACCATTTGTTTGCTTTTCTCTTCTTCGTTACTTAGCATTCGCTAACTGTTATCATATGATTTATGGAAAATATAACAGGTGTTGGTGAGTCATCGCAAGGACTTTAGTAATCCAGCCGACTAACATGGTAGCCATTCAGCCAACCGTAGTAGCTTTACACTATAAGGTAGTTGGTAATCTTTTTGTGTATTTCCTTTTGAGCTGATGCACACGCAAATGATTATAGTGGGACAATGTATAATGTGAACTTTATTTTGTGAATGTAGAAGTATTGAAATACTTCCTTCTGAGTATTTTTAATTGCAGTCTGTTTCTGAATGCTAGTTGTGATTGTTGTATAAATTATTGCTGAGTATTCAGATCTGGATATGGGAGGATCCGACGACCCGGAATCGGGGTCGTGACAGATTGGTATCAGAGCTCGATTACTCCAGTAATTTATTTAGTAATTGACAACTATGAGCGGTATTCAAAAACTAAGGTTGTATTAAGATCCTTTGATCTTAATAATTGACTGCAGTACCATTCACAAGTCATTGTCCCTTATAAACATCATGCTAAGATATATAGGATCTGACTTTTGATCTTGATTCATCACATGATCATGGCAGACCAAGACACGTTTAGGCAATTAACAGCTATGAAGACAATGCTCAAAGAGATGAGGCAAAAGGTAGCATGCATTAGAGTGGAGACTCAATGCCGCAATGAGAAATCAAAGTCATCCAGACCCGTGAATGCTAGAGCTATGGGTTATGTCCAGTCTTCTTAGGAAGAATCTAGTTATGTGACCCCATGGAGTAGACCCATACTCCTATCGGAGGAGCCATGTAGGAGGCCCTTCTTAGGCAGAAAAAATAATTTCTTGAAACCTACCATAAGTATAAGATTTCGATAGAAGTACAAAACTATTATTTGATTAAAGGATAAGGAGGTAAAAGTATTTACAATCCAAGAGATCTTAGATGAATATGTGATATAGATTGTGGGGCATCATTTACGTATCTTGTCTATTACTTATTGAAGTATGAATAATTTTGATCTCATCCTGGGGATGGACTGGCTAGAAAGGCATTATGCATATCTTGACTGTTTTCAGAAGACAGAAACTTTTAACTTTCCTAACTCGATAGAGTTCCATTTCATTGGAAAGACATCCAATGATAATATTGAATATATCTCTACTTTTAAGGCCCAACAGTTGTTACCACATGAGCGAGAGATTGAATTTGAAATCTTTCTCACACCTGATACTCATTCTATCTCTATCCCTCCATATAGGATGGCCCCAACTGAGTTGCGAGAGTTAAAAGTACAGTTACATAAAAGATCCATTCATCCTAGTACTTCACCATAGGGTGCACATGTCTTGTTTGTAAGGAAAAAGGATGGGTCAATGCGATTGTGTATTGACTATAGATAGCTAAACAAGAATATAGTAAAGAACAAGTATCCTCTGCCAAGAATAGATGATCTCTTTGATCAGTTACAGAATTCAACTGTGTACTCTAAGATTGACTTAAGATTTGGATACCATCAGTCGATGATTAAAGATGTGGATATCACCGAGACAACCTTTCAACTAGATTTGGACATTGTGAATTTTTAGTTATGCCTTTTAGACTGACAAATACCCCAGCAACTTTCATGGATCTCACGAATAGAGTATTCAAGAAGTTCTTAGATCACTTTATAGTAGTCTTTATTGATGATGTGCTTATTTACTCCAAGGATAAGTATCAGCATGAGCACCACCTTCGGCAGGCCCTTGAAATACTAAGGAAGAACAAACTTTATGCTAAATATAACAAATGTGACTTCTAATTGACTGAAGTATCCTTCTTACGTCATGTTATTTCATAGGCAGGTATATCAGTTGATCTTATAAAAGTTAGTGCGGTGATAAGTTGGAAACACCCGAAGATTGTCACAGAAATACGATCTTTTCTGGATCTAGTTGGGTATTATAGAAGATTTGTGAAGGACTTTTCACGAATAGCATTACCAATGACTAGGCTGACTCAGAAGGAAGTCCCATTCATATAGTCTAATGCTTGTGAAACAAGTTTTCAGACATTGAAAGAATGCCTAACATCCACACCTATCCTTACTCTACCCTCTGGAACTGAAGGATTTACAGTGTACACTGATTCATCTAAAGAAAGACTTGGGTCAGTTCTTATGCAACATAGTAAGGTAGTTTCTTATGCATCATGACAGCTCAGGACACATGAGAACAACTACCCAACACTTTACCTTCAATTAGTCGTCGTAGTTTTCACTTTAAAGATATGGAGAAACTACCTCTATGGTATTACTTTTGAAATATTATTATAAAAGCTTGAAATATCAGTTTGATAAGAAGGAGCTTAATATGAGACAGAGATGGTGGCTAGAGTTGTTGAAGGACTATGATTGCACCATATCCTACCACCCCGGTAAGGGAAACGTCGTAGCAGATGCTCTTAGTAGAAGAACTTATTCACATGGGTTGTTGAGTGCTATTTACTTCTGGGGTGTGCTATCAACGTTAAGTGAATGGAAACCATTTGATAGTAGTGCCGACACTATAAATATTCCTCACCGATACAAACCGGAGATATGCGATAAAATAAAGAAAGGACACGAGGATAATCCAATCCTAAAAAACTTGAGACAACAACTTAAGAAGAATGAGACAGAGGGATTTCGGATACAAAATATGCTACTATATAACCATTACAGAGTTTGTGCACCAAACAGACATGAATTGAGAAAATATATCTTACGTGAAGCGCTTTGTTCTAGATTATCCATTCATCCAGAAATTACGAAGATGTATAAGGATCTTCATTCAAACTTTTAGTGGCCATGAATGAAGAAGGATGCTGCTGAATTTGTGAATTCATGTTTCACTTGCCAACAGGTAAAAGCTTCATACCAAAAGCCTCCAGGATTATTACAACCCCTCCCTATACCCGAGTGGAAATGGGAAAGCATTTCCATGGACTTTGTTACTGGCTTACCTCAAACGACTGGTGGTAAAGATAATATATGGGTTATAATAGATCGCTTGACCAAGTTAGCACATTTTATTCCAATAAACTTATCTTCTACTCTAGCTCAGCCTGCTGAGTTATATATTACACATGCTATCTGTCTCCATGGTATCCCAGAAGAGATTCACGATTCACCTCATATTATTGGGAGAACTTCACGAAAGCTTTAGGCACACAACTATGCTTGAGCACAGCATATCATCCACAAACAGATGGTCAATCGGAACGTACGATTCAAATTTTAGAGGATATGCTACGAGCATGTGCCTTAGAATGGAAATGGTCATGGGTAAAACATTTGCCTCTTGCAGAATTCACCTATAACAGTAGTACCATACAACTATTGGCATGCATCATTTGAAGCACTATATTGACGTAGGTGTACTACTCCTTTGTGTTGGCAAGAGATCGAGATAAAGAACCTTTACGATTCAGATAGACTACAGGAGATACAGGAAGTTGCAGAGCTTGCTCGAAAAAGACTAATAACTGCCTAGAGTTGTCAGAAAAGCTATAGTGATACCAGGCGAAGAGACCTTAAGTTTGAGGTATGCGACTTTGTATTTCTCAAAGTATCGCCTATGAAGGGAGTTCAGAGGTTTGGCTTGCGTGGGAAGTTAGCAGCTAGATTTGTGGGTCCCTTTGAAATTATTTAACAAATTGGGAAAGTCGTATATAGACTTGCACTTCCTTCATGCACCAAATTTGAGAAAGTATATCAAGGATCCTGAGCATAAGATAAACTACGATGATCTGCATGTTGAGCCAAACTTAATATACCTAGATATACATGTACAGATACTGGACAAGGATATCAAGAAGTTGAGAAATAAAGAGGTACCTCTAGTTAAAGTGTTGTGGCGCAACCAAGAGTTTGAATAAGACACATGGGAACCTGAGGTAGAAATGAGAGAAAAATATTCCTACTTGTTTAAGTGATAACACTATGTATTGTGTGTACATTCAAAAAAATGAAATTACTTTCATTCTCTTTAAGGTTGTTATGGTTTCAATCCTCTTTAAAGTTGTTATGCATACACTATAAGTCTCGAGGACGAGACTTCCTTTAAGGTTGTTATAATTGTAAATCCTTGAATTTGACCGTTTCTCGAATCCTATATCATAAAATCCATCTCGTCAAGAGGAAACCAATGGAATATGTTTCGTGTGATTCGGACTACGTTCTGATTTGTTATGATTTTCGGAAGAATGAGAAGTAAGCAGGTTTAAGATGTCATTACCTCTTAATCATCATCATTAATACTAACTAAATACGACTAAAGAAACTAATGATGTATTGAGGATCGTTAATAACCATTAGCGAACATTAATCATTAGTTAGCAAAAGCTAAGCGTAAGCTGCGAGGTTAAATCACGATTAGTAAAAGTTAATCATAATTAAGAATTATTAGCGAATCTAGAGTCTTCTAGATAGTTCTAACTTAAGATATAAGTTTTGGATAAGTTTTGGCTAAAACCATTGGCCACTAACCGCGGTTAAGATCTAAACCATGGTTTTCTAACCATGGTTAGCGTTTTTTGTAGCCTATAGTAGTCCCCACACTCATTCATTCTCTATAATTTCTACTATGACGACCACCCCAAGGGCTATGGTCGAGAGGTCGGGAGGAAGAGTGGGAGGCGAGGAAGGAGCGCTAGCGAAGCACTACCAGGAGAATGAAGAGGAGGAAGGTACGATCCTCTCTTAGTTTGCTTCGTGAGGTAGGTTTTCGATTCATTTTTTTCCAGCTTTGTTTTTTATTCATCTTTGTTTCCGATTCATTTTCTATTTTAGTTCGAGGAGAAATCCGTGCAACACCCTACTTAGGTGCGGGCGGATATGTACGCCAGCGAACCATGTGATTCATCACACCTTACTCACCTAAGACGTGTGATGTCCACCGATTCTCCATCGCTTATAGTCTGGTTATATTCTTTGAGTTTCCTTTTTGTTTTCCTCTCGGTGATTTTATAAGGGAAACTCTTTCCATTTTTCTTTTAAAACATGTCCCGATATAAGGGAAAACTCTGCCGAATTTTTTTATAGAAACATGTGTCGATATAAGGGGAAATTCTGTTGAAATTTGTATAGAAATGTGTCCTGATATAAGGGAAAAATCCGCCGATATTTTTTATAGAAATATGTCCCGATATAAGGGAAAACTCTGCCAAAATTTTAAGAGAAAATATATTTTTCGCATTCTTCGTGTTCTTCATGTTCTTTGTTCGTTCTTTGCATTCTTGGCACATTCATAGTGTTTTTTATACGAAAATTAGACTCGATCGTTTCAGGAGCTATAAATCATCCTTTTGAAAAAGAATCACGATAAAGCACTGCATACGAGAGAGAGAGAGAGCTCAGTTAGGTAACGAAATCCTTCCTTTTGCTGTTGGGTTTTCATATGAGATCACTGAGATTTCTGTATGTATGCTCCTTGATACGAAGAACCCTATTTTGGTTATTCATAAGAAAGTATGAAAAGTTTCTTTGTGATTTCAACTAAAATAAGGTGTAAGCAACGAACGGATGCAATGGTTTGGAAAGTTAGGGTTTGAAAGTTTAAATAGGCATAAATATGATTATATAAATATATGTATTAATATATGTGTAAGTCTATACTCAGTATTTATGTTTATGCAAATCTAAGGATTAAAAGAGGGGTTACATCATGGGAATTGATGTATTTTGAGTTAGATCCTGAAAATGGATTGTGTCTTACTTTAAGAATAATTGGGAGTAGAACTACAGGTCGGGCATGCGTCATGTATGTTTGTCGGAAGGAAACCGTATTGACGTTGCCCTACCTAGGTGGTACACGGTTACCCTGTTATGATAAGTGCACACAAAGTGAATGATTTGTAACACGTGGTACCAGAAGCCAATGTATTTGCATTGAACGACGGATGATGTGGTCGTGCCATGTGGAGGCACGGGTGGTTCAGTAGTGGATAGGTCACGATAACATGTATTTAAAGCCGCTAGGTTATGTGATTAAAGGTTAGCCTGAGGTTTTAAGCAACCGGATCCTCGAGGATGGTGTGCTCGTTTGTTTGTCAGGCTGAGGGTTTGAGACTCTGATCAATAAAAGAAAAGGAAATTGTAAGGATAGTATTGGAATATTGGTCGAGGTGACGTGTGGCAGCATAAGCTTACAAGATCAACGCAATCTCCAATCCCAAAGTATCCACAACTTCGGAGTCTATATAGTGGTGAGGTAATTCTCTGGACTAATCCATGACGTAGAATAGGATGGAATATGACTTAAATTAACGAGAAGTGATGGAATTTTTTGTGATAACAAGTTCTGAAAAATTGCATCATTTGTTTGCTTTTCTCTTCTTCGTTACTTAGCATTTGCTAACAGTTATCCTATGATTTATGGAAAACCCAATAGGTATCGGTGAGGATTTTAGCGATCCAGTCAGCTAACATAGTAGCCATCTAGCCAACCGTAGTAGCTTTACTCTATATGGTAGTTGATAATATTTTTGTTTATTTCCTTTCGAGCTGATGTACATATAAATGGTTATAGTGAGACAATGTATCATGTGATCTTTATTTTGTGAATGGAAAAGTATTGAAATACTTCCTCCTGATATTTTAATTGCATCATGTTTTTGAATGTTAGTTGTGATTGCTGAATAAATTATTGTTGTGTAACCAGATCTGGATATGGGAGGATCTTACGACCCAGAATCAAGGTCGTGACGATTCACGATGATATTGAATACTAGAAACGCGATACATACATCTAGAGGTTTTGATATAGATTTGATCATTATTTGCACGTAATCCTCAATGGACCCGATACATATTTTTCATGTATTATCTCAAATAAAAAACTACATATGCACATTATCCTACAAAATTGACACATGTATTTAGAGATCGTAATTCAGATATGAATTTTGTTGATACATAAATCATAAGTCGATACATGCCTCAAGTCTGAACCAATCACCTCCAAGCGGTGTTGATCAGGTCGTGACTCCGCCTATGCCATTAATCTCTACGCTTCCTCGAGCCTTCGCTGTCATCTTCTATGATGAAGAGGGGTCCCTGGTAAGACCTCTCTCCATCTCTCTCTCTAGGGCTTTGTTTGGTTACTGAGTTACTTCGAGTAACCCAATTTACCCCTCTGCATGGTTGAAATTCCATCAAAATCAATATGACATCACATCACATTCTTTATTCCAACCCATCTCCAACCCTCGTAATCATTCAAATAACTACTATTCACATGAGGATACCTCAACCCAACCCAACCCATTCAAGGCACAAAGGGATGGAAGAGTGACGTAGGGAAAGGGAGAGAGGGTTAATATTGTAATCCAAGAGGAGAAATTAACGAGATTATTAAGTCCCACTCAACTGGGCATTTGGATTTGGTACTGATAATGGTGATGGAAGAAATGAAATTTAAATATTTCTAAAAAAATCTTGGTCGGTACATTGAAGTTTTGTTTTATCTTCATCGAGGAATAATTATTTGAACTTAGATGTACTCGAAAAGAAATAAACATTTATCAAGCTACCTTCATTTTCTTTTAATCAAGGAAGCTGACATTACACGTTCTTGTAATTTATGAAAGTTTGTTGCGTGTAGAAGGGAGAATTAAGAACCCCATTTTAATCAACCAATATATTTTTTTATTATTGTTTCCATTTGTATATTCTTATAAACCAAATTTGCATGCCTATATGGTAATTGTTACAAGTTTTATGCTATAATGACATAGAATCTAATCAATTCAATTTACGATAAGGGTACGATTTTTGAATTAATGTTAGGATCAATGCGCCAATCAATTTGTAGTGATAATGTTGAATCTCCGCAAGCAATCTAACCAAGATTAGGATCTAATACCACTCGACTTTTATAATTTCTTTTGTCTAACTAATTAGTTACAAACTAAACACCTGGTCTTTTTCTCTCGAAGTCTTTACGATTAACACTCAGAAGATTAAATCTACTTTTAAATGGGCGTGTCTATTTTTCATTTACGTTATAAACAGATAACATTACAATGGTGGTTATTGTTGGTAAAGTAAAACTCGATATTAGAGACATTTTTTTGCAAGTGCCAGTCATCAAACAAATGGCTCTTTTAATTGGCTATGATCAGGAAAAAATGATAAATATGGAGTCTTTGATATGTCCCAAAAGTGTGAGATTAATTTGAAAGTTAAATTATTTAAAATGCGTGGGAAATATACTACAAGGTAGTTCACGACCTTGTGGTCTACGCGAATTGTAGCGGTGTAAGCCGTGCATGAGGGACATCATAGGACAATGGTGGGAGCATGCACCATTGTTGTGTTTGGAAAATATGATCCATGTTTTTGTTGGACATGCGAGTCCACGACGAGCCATTATACAATAAATATTATAGCAAATATCATTTCCTGATGCGAAATGAAGAATAACTAATTTGCATAATAGGTCCATGGCCATCTTAATGATCATACAGTTGTTGATTCAATTGTTTTATCATAGAAGCTGATGCTTGATGAGTATTCAAAGAGTTAGATTGAGGACTCGTCAAGCATCGTTAAATAATTGTTAAGAGATGATCTCCAGCCTAAAATAGGAGATGGCAATCCTTTCTCTTTTGGATGATATCTGACCGACCTCTTGATGCAGGTCCTCTGCATAGAAATAGAGATTCAGAGGTGTCAGATTAGTTAGGTCAAAGAGTTGACTAAATGAGATCGAGATAACCAAAGACCTATACCGTATGCTGTCACGATATAGGCATGCATCCTCTGACCGAAGACAGATGTGTTACAATATGTCTGAGTATGTATATTTAGCGGACCGATAGGTTGATGGCCTAATAAAGGTCTATACACAAGCGCACTGGTGTGCATACAAAGGGCATGTGAGTAGTACGATATCTCAAATGGATCATACATATTCATTTACTGAACCGGAAGACACGAGCTCACTCTTGAGATATTGAAGCCAATTTCCGTGCATGGTTGTCTCGCTTTGTAAGCTTGACTAAATTTGTATGTTTAACATATGCTTTTGGAAGATATATGATCAATACTTAGGTATGATATATGCTTTTGGAAAGTATATGATCGATATCGACTACCAATGATCAAATGAAACTTAATGATAATACCCTGAAGGAGACATTCTAAATAGATCTAAAACTTCATGTTTATTCTAGGTCTTCCATTATGCATGACGTACATGTATTAGGAACACATGAGGGTGATGTGATCATAAACAATTGTATAACCATGACTTCCATTCCTAGGGAGTGATGAAACAGGTTTGGATTTTAGTGATGCCTCTCAATAAAGAAGTAATCTTATCTTGGTCCAAATGTCGGACAGTGATCTGAAAATGATTCAGATGCAATGAAAAGATTAGATTTATGATCTTGATTTAATAAAACATCTATGGGATGCTCGCAAGATCTGGATTGAGATTTGATATCAATATCCAAGTCACTATATGTGAAACGTACAATCGATCTGTCCTTATCTCCAAGTATCCGCAGAGAATGCGCATTATCCTTGAAACAGTTAAAAGATAATTTTATTGTTGATAATGTATCCGAGCATTAGGAAATGGATAATTAAATGTGATTTAATTATCATGAAAAATATGAAATTGATTCATATTATAAGGAGAGTTATCTGAGATAATTTAATATGATTTAATTATCAAATATGTGAATAATGTGAATGTGGTTCATATTATTTAGGCACATGAGAATAGAGATCCAAGATGAATAAATGTGATTTAATTGTCATGGTTATGAATAATGTGGATATCACCATCCATATTAATCACATATATTATAAATGTGATTTATAATATATAATAGAGAGTTGTTTGTCAATAACATTTACAATTTAAATGTTGATGTGAATTGGATTTTGAAATTGTAATTTTCATTTTATTCTGGGTTGTGAATGTGTTTCACAAATTTTCAAATAGCATGATTGTAATGTTCACAAGATAATTGTGAATTATTATTGTGAGATAATGTTGGAGATGAGATAATGTAATCTTATTGGAAGAAGATTGCCATCAAACAACAAAGGTGGTGGACGGCCACCAAGTCCCAATTGTATTAGGTGGTCGTCCCCCCATCCCCCCTTATGGTAGGATGATTATCCCCTTCCAATTATCTCCAAAGATAATTGATTTAATTTGATTAAATAAATTGTTGTTGTTTTTACAACAAAAATCATGGACGTTGAAAGGAACACAAATCAATCCCATCTATTGATTTTGTGTTATCCTCGGACTTCCAAAATACTATATAAGAAGAGGCAACCCTTACTCTTCAATACACAACGAGAGGACATCAACCAATGCTCTCTCTCCCTCTCTCTCTCTCTCTCCCTCTCTCTCTCTCTCTCTTATTGTGATTGTCCACCATGAAGCCCTAGAGAAAGTCGTCGTTGCTGCAACATCGTCATTATGTTGCCAGATCGTTTGCTCGTGGATCTCTGTCTCCTTTGGTGCGCCTCGCTCGTGAAGAAGACGTCGGATCTCGTGTGACAAGATCAGAAGATTCATCACTTGGATCATCAACATGGATTGCAAGGAGTGCACGATTCATCAACGTGCTTGCAAGCGTCTCCTCCATTGGATCAGACTTGAGACAGGAGGTCTCCTCTTTTAGAGACTCGATCGCAACCATGCTTCAAGAGGTAAATCAAATACTTGTTTGTGGTTAAGATGAAACGAATCGAGAAGTATTCTTGGATCATGTGGTTTCATCATTTTAGTTTTTTTAAAATTCCGCTGCCCCAAGCGACTAGTGCGACTAGTCGCTCTCGATCGCATACAATGCGATCCTCACGCTTCCGTTATGCGCTTAAGGATATTTTCATATCCTTCAGTTTTGGCCATATGAAGTTGTGTCTCCCAATTTTGTTATACTTGGAGTAGTTGGGTTCGTGGTTCCCAAGTGGAAGGTGATGCTTGCCAAACTCGCTACACGTTCCTATTAAGATTTGGGGTTAGGGATTTCATGGGAGAGAAGTCTTGGCCAGACCTATAGTTCCCACGGATACTTATCTTGGATCTAGCGGAGTCATGGGCTAATAAAGTTAGTAATATTTATAATCGAATAACATCTAATAATGGAACTAAGCTGGTTACATGATCTTGACCTGGGAATAAAGCTGGTTAGGCTTAACGTGAAAATGAAGTCTGTTTCAGTCTCGAGCTGAAATAAAAGTAATTTGGTTACACACATTCGAGTTGTTGAAATTTATTCGGTTACAGACTCTCTAGATAACTTGTGGGAGGTGCAATGTAGGTTTGTTGTACAAGTGTCACAATGGTAATGCTTTTTTTGTTCTCATTTTTACCCTCAACTCTTGAGTGGTTGCTCATTATCTATTTTTTATGTTACGTATTGTTTATGGGTTTCCGCTCACCCTTATAAAAAGCATATTGTTTATCATTCCTGTTTCTCTATTGTATATGAACTTGGACACATATTTCCCCCATATTTACATCTTTTGCATTTCATATGATTAGCATGTGTTTGTGGCCCCTTTTGTAACAAGAGTAGTATGTAGACATGGACATTAATTGCCTATCTTATTTTATGATAATTATTATTTGATGTTGATATTGCGGTTTGTCTATTGCTATTGGTTGGATGACCTAGATTTCAAGGAATGAGATGTGCACCCCATCACCGTTGGATAAAGGATTAACGGTGCTGGGGCATTAAAGATGGTATCATAGTCCGATCATCCCTTATAGTGCTAAACATGTGCGCAAAACTCCAGAAAGACATCACATGGATGGGATGTAGAGTCCTTCGACTCAAAGTCCATGACGGTAGTAGTCCACAATGAATCACTACTGTCTTTTTTATCTCTCCGTTCTGATCTTATAACAAGCTCCTTCTTCCTTCTTGTGCCAATGTGGTGCATAACATGCGTCCTCGTAGAGATTCATCTGCTAGGCAATTGACCCAAATAATGGAGATGCTGCAAAATATGCATCAGATGTAGCAATACATGAAGGAGCACCTTAATTTTCTCATATCAATTCTTGGACGATATAGAATGATTTCTTTTCTCTGCTTTGTTAAAGAAGCATAAGTTCATATCTCATTTTTCTACCAATGAGACGTCTGCATGTATTTGATTTTTCAAAAGGAACTTTTGATGGACATCCATCATCATGTATCAGGCATCCTTCGAGACATTTGGAAACAGATACAAAAAGCTTCGTTTGGATGGGATAAAATCCAATGAAATTCGGATGTCCCAACTCCTCGATTGTTGGGCCCATTGATCAACTTTTATTTTCTCTGCTGTGAGATCCATTTGACAACTCCCATTCTCTCTCATTTTATGCATATGATATAATCTCTTATTTCTTTATACAAAAAATATTATACCATACCATCTTGTCATGTAAAAATTACAAAATACTCAACATCTACTTTTTTTTTCAATTTTCAACAAAATCACGTCACAGCAAATCCATCAACAATAAATCCTCCATCCAAACAACAAAATATGCAAGAGTTATATATTGGATAGCTATTTTTAGAAGGATTGTCATTGATAAGACAAACTCTACATCCAAATACTACATAATATTTTTAAGATCGAAATATATGGATGGGGATGGATATTAGTAGAGTTGCGTACTTTGAATTGATGTTTTTGAAATCAGACTGGACTGGTTGGTTTGGTCTATTGAAATGGTGAACCATGGCTGGGCTAGTATGGTTATATGAGTCTTACCGGTTCGGTCCAAATATAGAGGTCAGATCACGGTTTCAATTGGATATATGAAATTCAGTTCAATCAGGTCAATCAAAATTCAGGTTCGATTTAATAAAAAATAATGTTATTTGTGATATTTGAACTCGTAACATTATCCAACACAATTACTAACCAATTAAACCACAACCATTTCTTATAAAGAAATGATCTCAAATGTTATTAATCTATTATCTGGTTATAAAGTATTTAATTCAAATATTATATATGTATAATATTTAGTGTTCTGTATGCTTAAATAGTGTACATGTAATGTAAGAAATTTATGCTATGCGTGCATTTTTAATGGCTATATGGGAAAGTATACGCTACATTTTATTTGTATAAATGTAGATATTGCATTTGTCATATATCTATCTTTATATATTTTGTTTATTCACATGTGCTTTTTCATATCTATGTAGTTATGTATGTGTATATATGTACATACAACATATGTAGATACAAAGAATGTCTATACATATACATATAATTAAGAAAAAGATTTGCGTGCTAATATGCACTTACAAATATATAACTTTGATATCTATAATTGATCTTTGTAAATGTATTTCTATGTGCATTTTTGTTGATTCAATCAAGTATTTAAATGCACATTTTACACGTGATTTTAATTTTCTACTCCGATCAATCGACAGAACTACCTTTTCCTCGCGAGTTCGGTCTAGTCTGGTTCAAAAAATGATGCATCATCATCTGACTGAACCGATTTAGTGTTGTATCTTTTTTATTTAACCTTTTTGATATGTTTCCGGTTCAACCTATGGTTCGATTTTGAAAACATTGTTTAAACACCCCTCTTGCATGCAGCCGACTATGTTCTCAAAGCATGTGTATAAGTGTAACATAAAAAAAGTTAGGATGTCTAAGTAAACATCACGCTTCAAGTTACAACTATTACTTCTTTGGCACTTCTTTTTGTTCGCTCTCGACTTATCCAAAACATGTTGATGCAATCTAATGAACCTGTTAGATTGTCAATGTGATGGATGCTTATCCGGATAAAATATCAAGTGCTTGTGATCAGCTCAATGTGTTGATTCAGCCGGAATACAAAACTAGTAGAGGAGTTTGCTAGAGGTTGAGAGGTGTTACTGTTACTCTGGTCATATGAATAAATAAATGGCTACGAAAGGATAATAATACATAATGGTACCATGTCATAAAACATCAGAACTTGTGCATAACATTGAACCAATAAATAAATAATAATACATTAAAGATAAACAGAAGATGGCAGTTCCCAAACAATTTACATTTACTGGAGCAAGAGATGATAAACCATTCCCAACTAAACTAGAGTAGAAGATGGCAAATAATATCACTTCAATCTCTATAACTCGGATTACAAACCACAATAAAGAAAATAAATAAGATTTGACCAACTTAGATTCGATAGAAGAAAAATAATAGCAGGAAATAATGAAATCAACTGGGCGTAGAAGGTGGTGGGTTCTTGTGGTGAGGAAAAAAAGTATTGCCGGACTGTTGGAGAGAACAATAGAGAAAGAAGGAAGGGAAGGGGATGTGGGCCATTGGGAAGGGAGAGGGGAGCTAGGTAGAAGAGTTGGGGAGGGGGAGAAGGCATGCTAGAGCTACCAATAAGGAATAAGAAACCTGGGATAAGAAGTTGGGAGAGGGAGATAGGGAGAGGTAGAAGAATACTGGGAGATGAGGGAGCTAGGAGGGTTGCTAGATTGTTGGAGAGGAGATGAGAGGAATTGGGGAAGATACAAGAAGAGGCGTGAGATGGAAGTAGAGAGGAGCGAGGTAGAGGAGAAGGGGGGAATCGGGAAAGGTATGGTCCATGCATGTCTTTCTTAGGTTTCTTCTAATCCCCCAATTGCCGCCACTCAGTGTCTTTCTCCTTGTTCATGCAAAAGAGCACCTCCTACTGGACAAAAGATAAAACGATGCAAATACATTGGTTGCCCTCATAAACATATGGGTTGCCCATATAACTCATAAACTCCAAAACAAATAGAGGAAATTTTACATAGAAACCTTTGAGGAAAAGCACAATGACAAGGTGACATCTTGGACTATTGTTTTATTGATGAGAATTGCTTGTAACCCCCTCAAATTTGGGTCAATTGCCCCCGCAATCTTACTCCAGCAAGATTGCATTGTAGTGGTTTTGTCAATAGTCAAGACGGAGCTTCCTAGTTTGCGCTTCTCAATCCCTGAATTGTCCTTCAAGCAACGCTATATTCATCGTGTCAAGAAATGTCGGGTCACCCTGTGACATGATGCTAATTCACATATGTCAAGGTCGTCTTCAATGGTATATGGAATAATACATGTTGCAGAAGTTGATGTTGATGATTCTAGCTGCGAATGTTCTGGTATAACGTATTTCTATCAACATCTGACATTGCTGAGGTGTTTATCTCTGGCGAGAGATCTTTTGCATATGCATTTGAACCCTTCTTCTCGTCTATCTGAATGGATCAAATCTGTTGGGCTTAATTTGTGGTGGGTTTGCTCGAGAAAACACCCCTTTTGAAAAACGTGTCCTTGATGAATCCCGTATTCATCGTGTTAAAATCAAATTATTAATCTCCTTGCTTAAATAATTCAATAAAAATCATTGATAATCCATTATTATTAACTTGTATTATATTGTATAGTCTGTGTATAATTAACCTATAGATACCTCTAAATAGCCAACTCTATATATTGTATTTAATTTCCTCTTTGTTTTTACATTTTATTAAAAATTCATAAAAATAGAGTAAATATTGTATATATATGTTCTGTCTTTTAAAAAAATTAAAAATACAAAAAAAATCAAAGACTAAAAGCGGTCTTTTTATCCCATTAAAAATACCCCAAAAAATACATTTTGTACAAATGACCTCTTTTAATTTTTTGTCCAACAAGAAACTTGTACATCTCATCGAGATCTACAACTTTCATGTTTTGACTTTTTCCTAATTTTGCCTCTAACTATTTCTTTTAGATTTATCTTTGTTTTTGTATTTTTCAAAATTTCTGATTGGGCCACGTGGTGCTCTCTAGGCCGCCCACGTGGCCCGCTCCCCTTGCGCCACCCGCCTTCTTCTAGAACCGTTGGATCATCTCTCCCGCCTCCATCCCGTCCGCTCTTTGACGCCTCATCCTTGTCCATTTGATTTGATCTCGAATCAGATCCCAACCATCCCTTTCCGCCCTCATCTCCACCGCTAGATCAAGCCTGGATCCAATGGTTCCCCTCGCTCCACGTCACCCGCTCACCTCCACCGTAGGATGGACTCGAAGTCCCATCTGAACCGCATGCCACTGCCTCTACCTCCGGCGCTGGATCAGATCTGATGATCTGATCTCAGCCGCTCACCCACGCCCCTTCGAGGACCGTTGGATCACGTAATCCAACGGCCACTGCTTTGTCCCCTACCTCCAGTTACCCCCTTCCCTCGTCCGTTATACCTCGCAACACCCCACCCCCTTTCCATTTTCGTGTCACCATCAATATACCCCTCCTGGTCTTATTAGCCGCCCTCAGTAACCCTATCATCCTTCATTCACCCGCATCCATTAAAACCCTCCGCCAATGCCTTCATTCCCTCCGATCTGTCGTTACAATCATCATCATCATCATCACCTAACGACCACCATCTCCACCTATAAAACTATCGCCTCCGCCTCCTTGTCACCCCATCCACCAATCAAGGGGCCACGACCTAGCTTCCTCCGCCCTCCGGTGACAACGGAGGGTGGCTTGTCGAGGCGATGACGACCGCAAGCTTTCGTGAGATCCATGGTCCTCCGACCATGTATTAGCTGCCTAGGCGCCAACGAGCCCCCTGGACTGGTCGACCAGGTTGAGCGACGACCGGAGGCTCCAGTTCGAGCCTCAGCCTAGACCATTGCCTCTGCCAAAAGCCTTGCTCCAGCCGGGTACTTTCCCTTATTTTCCTTATATTTTCTCTGAATTATCCCATCACACATACTTCAAATCAACGGCCACCAACCATCCTACGACCTCCACACACGTCCACCGTTTACGTCGACCACCCCGCTCATCTTCTCCTTCTCCAAGAACCCCCGTCTATGTCGCACCATTCCTCCGCCTTCACGACGGAGGAACCCACCGAGCCGCCACCTTCTTCATATCCGCCCGGCTCCCATTTCACTCACATCACATGCACGCACGATTTGCACACATCTAACATTTGCATGTACACCCATATCTTCAATGGTCGGAGCCACATCTGCTACTCTATTCTCAAGTATGCTCTCCGGGGAACCCTCCTCGACACATTGATTTAAACACCCAGCCTTCATCAACACCCGTGGAGCTTCGCTGGACTCTCGGCAAGCTTCCTCGACTCTTCCAGCATCTGCTTGAGGTCGGCGGAGCTCCAAGTAGGTCACCGGATCCCCGCCTTCGCCGCCACATCCGAAGAGAAATGAGGCAGAGCCCAAATGCTATAGGTTTCGTCTGATCAGGAGGATCGGATGGCCCTCACTTCATGCACGTCTTGGTTCCGCACCTCGAGGTTCGACAGACCGGAGCCTACCCTGGACACACCGTAGCTACCATGTGTCACCCATACCTGCGCCTTTCCCGAACCTAGCCCAACCACGTGCCTCGCATGTGGGGAGGGTGGCTAATTTGCAGAAATAGCCCCAGCATTCTCCAGAATCATACTTGGGTCCAGGTGCGCGTGCTGCACGTACACGCCTGGATAGATTACATAAAGGCCATGCCGGGTTTCAATATTTGCATAAAAGCACTTGTGTGTAGAAGGAAAAATTACAGAGGCCCCCTACCGGTTTTTGGTATTTGCAAATGGGTTCCTTTAGGGGCTAATTTGCAATAGTTATCTTTATCTTTCTCGCATTTTTATTACATTTATGCTCATGCATTGTTTATTTCATATCTTAAGCATTTAATTCCAATTCGCACGATTCCAATTTCATTTTGTTGCTTATTTCACCATCTGTTAGTGGAATATTTAATTTCCTGATTCGACATTAAATGAAATATGATGAATTTTTATGTTATATAATATCTCTTGATCCTTAATTATTTGCCATTAATAGATGCTAATTCTTGATTTTTATGCTCAATTTGACTCTGAATTCGAACCATAATCCGTGCTCATTAACTTAATATTTTGTAGGGCATATTTGTATCTTTTGTCTTGCATGCATCACTTCATGCATACTTTATCTCTTATAATTGCACTGAAAAATAAAATAAAAATTGCATCTCTTTCATGCATCATTACTTGCATTGTTTTTCCTGCATTTTGTTGTGCATCTGCATGAAGATCAAAGACTTGAAAATAATCACACATAAATTAAATAGATAAATTTTGATAAATAGACGAAGATGCTCGCATTCCTAAGTTCGACGTTGGTAAACTTGCCAAGTAAAATAATGTCCACATATTCGAAGGTGTGGTCTTTACATGAACTAAATTCGCCTCCTATGCTATGATAACACGACTATATCAAAGAGGCGAATTTAAAGTTCATCGGTCCTACACAAACTTCTTCCCTATATGCAATCTCCCTTATGTAGATATTGGCTTGTATTCATGAGTTTAGGATATAATTCTTGGTGGAGTTGATGGATAGGGGTAATGATATCGTTAGCTATTGCATCAGTCTGTCAAGATCAAACCAAGGAAGCTTGATGGGGAATTGGAAACTCATAAAAAAACATTTAAAAAGAGAATTCCCAGTGGATCAACAAGAGGAACTGTTGCAAATAAACTTGGTATGAAGAATTAGGTCCTATTGAATGTTTCGTTTTCTTATGAAACAATGCACCATTTTTTCCCCAAAAATCTGATTATTACTTTTGATTTACCACTGATTTTGAAGTGATATGCAATGTTATATAGTAAATGCATGCCTGACTTAGACCATGAATTGATGACCTTATCCGGCGGAAAGGAATCATGTATGCAATGCACACGGACAACTTCCTCAGAGAAGGGACCGACTATATAAGATGTCTTCGAGGACTTCTTATACCTAATAAAACATGCCATTCTAGAAGAATGATCAATCATAAAAAGCTAAAGGTCAACCTTCATAGTGGTTAGGAGAAGACCGATTTCATAGTCCATAGTGATATTCTTTCGAGGATGTGGTGGAATGAACTAAGCGATGAAGCCATTCCCGCTGTTTGCTGTTTGTTTGGTTGTATATTATACGAGTATTTGTCATTTGTAACGATGATCGGATAATTGCTTGCATAGCAATTTTGTATTTTTGTATTAATAAATGAGGTATAAACTAGAGGGAAATCATCCTAATCATATTCAAGGAGAGTTTTGGGGATTTATCTGAAGCATGAATGTTTGGGATTCACACATAGTTTTTGAGATTCAATATTATTAGAGTTGATGGAATCAAAGTTTAAATACACGATTCGTGTGGCTGCATATACATAGGATGGGCAAAAGTTGTAGCCTATATTTAATGTGTCATCACGAAACACATAAACCACATGGCCTGTTTGGTAACTGGGTTGGGGTGTCCTCTTGTGAATAGTATTCGTTTGATGGTTGGAGGGTTGGAATGATAAATGTGACGTGACATTGATTATGTGATGTATTAACTTTTTTTATGATTATAATATAATTTTTATGTTAATTTTATATTTTAAATATGGTTAAAAAATATTATAATAAAGAAATTATATTGAAAAAAGGATTGTCCATCCTTAAAAGCTCAACCTAAGGCTGCAGATGGGCGTCCACAAGTGAATATGATCACTGCGAGACTTGGGGTTAGCGAGGGGTATGCCTCTGTAAAACTTGAACTATACCATATTCATAATCCAAATGAGTGGCTCGTGGATACGGGAGCCAATGTACATATGTTCCGACAGAACATTATTTTCTCCTTATCAGACCTGCGATGGTGGGACTGTGAAGATGGGGAACAATTCTGCGGCCATAGTGCTTGGGTCAGGATAAGTCAACTTGAGGTTCTCCTCTAGACGTGTCTGGACGTTGCAGAGGGTGTTGCATGTTCCTAACATCAAGAAGAATGTTTTAGCTGGCTCTATCTTAGTTAGAAATGGTTTTGTATTGAACTTTAAATGTAATAAACTTGTCATTCTGAGACATGGTATTTTTTATAGCAGTGGCTATTTGACAGATTTTGATTTGTTGTTTAGAATTACATGTGATTCAGTAAACATTGATGCAATGAATGTTTTGAATTCTAAATGTTCTAATTCTGTATCTCATGTAGTCAATAATATATAATTTTGTGATATGTGGTATGGTAGATTGGGATATGTGTACTTGAATTCGATTAAAAAATGATGAATTTAGAGTTGATCTCAAAACACACTATTGATAAAAATCAAAAATGTGAAATTTTTGTGCAAGCTAAGAGTCTTTTCAGTCTGTATCTAGAGATAGTGAGATCTTGGATCCCACCTACACCGGCTCATGATGCACGCTTTGATGATATTGTCTCCAGGCTACGAGAGATGATGATTACTCCGACTACTTCTCCTGCAGGTTCTTCAGATGTCGCACAACTAGAGCCTCTTCAATCTCATCAGGTATTGCTTATGCCCTTACTAGCTGGATCATGAACTCTAGAGCATCTCATCATATTTGTGGTGATCGAGTACAATTTACTTCTTACAGGTCTATCCCTCCGGGTAGATCAATGGTTATTGCCAATGGGGTTCATCTACCCATTGTTGGACAGGGGGATATTGTTCTAGCTCCCTCGATGCGTCTGCAAAATGTCTTGAATGCTCCAATATTTCAGATGAATCTTTTGTCTATTAGCTAGATTACAAAAGATTTACATTGCCGTACCATATTTGATTCTTCTTCTCTTGTGTTTCAGTACATACTTACATGCAGGGTGATTGTATGTGGTCGTGAGCATAGGGGATTTTACAGACTTGTCCAGCCTCCTTGTGTAGGGGCTGCTACTATCCCTTCTGGACATGTCTCCCCATTTTTGTGGCATCTTCGCTTTGGATACATTCATTTACATAAGATGTGCCATGTCCTCCCGCAGATCTCTGCTCGTACTAGTCTGTGTCAGTTGTTTGAGTTGGTTCACTTTGATATCTGGGGTCCTAGTCGTGTTCCTGATCATCAGGGGCATCATTTTTATATGGTCATTGTAGATGATTATTCTAGATTATCTTGGGTATTTCTGATGAAGAATAAGTCGGGAGCGGGTCCTATTATCAAATCTTTCCGTATTTCGATTAAAAATATTTTTTCTGTTAATGTGAAATTTATTTACATTGACAATGCCTTTGAGTTTTCTACTTACAATTATCAGACTTCCTCAAATATATTGCTGTTGTTCATCAAACTTCATGTACTTACACTTCACAACAGAACGGTATTGCTGAACGCAAACACAATCATCTTTTGGATGTCACAAGGACTCTTTTGATTCAAAGTCGAGGTCCTCATTCTTTCTGGGTGATGTGATTCTTACTGCATGTTACTTAGTGAACCGCATATCGTATACTATTCTTGGAGAAAAAGTTCCTTTCTTGATTGTGTTTTCCGAGAAGGACTTATTCTCACTTACCCCTGGAGTCTTTGGATATGTGGTGTTTGTCCATAATTTTACTCCTGGTCATAACAAGCTCTCTCCTAAAGCTGTCAAATATGTGTTCGTTGGCTATTCTCGTACCCAAAAAGGGTATCTGTGTTTTGATCATGTTGAAAGAAAATATTATGTGAGTGCAGACGTCACATTTTTTGAGTCTATTATGTATTTTCTCCTACATGTGACAGGTTGTCTAATGTTGACTCTGGTGAGGATATCTCCGTTCCTCCACCATCGATATCTCCACCAACAAGTCCTCATGATAAGTCTCAGTCACTTCCACCTCCTCCACCACCTCCTCCTCCACCTCTGTCTACCATGACTCGGTTCCTATCTCGTTTTTATTTTCACAGGTCCTCTGCTCGTCCCTCTGCACCTGGGCCTTCCCAGTCATCCATCAGACCCTAGGTATGTAATGAACACATTGTTTCTACTGATGGCACTGGTGATATACTTGATCCACATGATACTACATAAGAGGATATGATAGCGGAGAATGGGGAGGTTGGTAACCTTGATGTACCTGTTAGAAAATCGGAAGCGGAAGCGTAAACATGGAACAAAGATAAATAACAAGAAAGAAGAACGGGATTTTTACGTGGAACCCTACTCCGTGAGGAGCGGGATGAAACCACGGGAGAAGGCCTCTAAGGGCCGTCTTTTTCTATTCACTTTCTCATCTGTTACAGGAGGCCTGGGGCTCCTTATATAGCTTCCACAGGACCTCCAAGTCCCACCACTAGGCGGTATGGGACTAAACTCAGTGGTGGGGTAAATGGACCCTGGAGGGATCCATTTACCCACCTATTACATAAGTGACGCATGCTCCAAATACTCTAACACTCCCCCTCAAGCTGGAGCATGCAATGCTCAGCTTGGACAAACAGGAAGAAACTCAACTAACAATACATGACACTACAGACAATATCAACCCAACGCGCACAGCTGCTGCAGTCGAGGACATTGCTTCTCATGGCGTGCATGTGAGGAGGACGAACGGGGCTGGAGTGTCTATCTGGCTCAGAGAATGGTACTCTACTGTGGAGTCCCTATGATACCACATGAAAACCCTTGCCCTTAATGGCATAGGGAATAGTCATCTGCTATGGAGTCCCTATGGCTCACATGAAAGCTCTGGCCGACCAACAAGAATGACAAATGATTGGCATGCGTCATCGTCGAGTCTGAATCTGAATTTTGTAGAGTCTGAATATCTGACCGGTCTGCAACATCTGATATCTGAATCTTAGAACAAGACCTGTGACTCTCTATATATACTCCCCCTTTCTCTCATACTGGTCGGAATGACATTATATGACCACGTTGGGAGAAGATAAAATAATACATAAACATGGGAATGAATAAAACATCACTTAGCCGATAATGATTTTTTTTCCAGCATTTTTTTTGAAATATATATATATATATATATTTTGAACCACATTTTTTTTAATTCGTACGGCTTTTCTTTGTACGTGCCTCTTTCATTTTTTTTATGCGTACGGCTTTTTCCTTTGTACGCGCCTCTTTTTCTTCTTCTCTTTTTTTTTGAACAAATGATAATATATATATATATATATTTTCCGGCCCATCTGAGCCCATCACTTTTCTCCCACCTTTTTTTTACTTTTTTTGTTGGCCCATTGGGCCCAGCAGCAGCCTCCCCTTTCAATTTTTTTTAAGTCTCGGCAAAGCAGCCAAAAAACAATTAGCCTACAGGGACCGTAACCCTAATAGGGTTTTCTGATATGCCGCCAACCCCACGAGGGGTTGCTATCCCCGCCGTCGCTGGGAAGATGCGAATCTGGAGGGGCGACGGGAGAGCTCCGCTGGGGATCGCCCCGCACCGCCGGCACCGTGATCCTGTGGGTTGTCTTCTGCACGTGAAGCGCATGAACTGCTGGAAGATGGGGCCACCGCCTCTCCCGATGCTGGAAGCCTGTAGCGCCTGTCGCCTGGTGCGCCTGTTGCCTGGTGCGCCTGTCGCCTGGGATCGGAGTAGGAGGCGTGCGATGCAGCACCGGCACCGCCTGGGGAGAGAAGCGCCGCCTGTGGTCGGGGCTGGTGCCTGGAGCTCCGCCTGGGCCGTGATGGGTGCCGCCTGGGAGTTGGAGCATTCGAATGCCGCCACCTTTCACGATCTGGAGAGGGCATGGGTCTGTGCGTGCGACAGAGAATGATGCATCGCCTGGTGCGGATGATGGGAGACACGCCTCTTGGGAAGAAGACCTGGAAGACCATGGAGGCTTGAAGAAGTTCCGCCTGGGCTTGAAGACTGCGTGATCTGGAGGTTTGCGCCGCTGGGAGCATTCCGCCCGTGCCTGGAAAACGAGGATGGGCACCGCGAAGAAGTCTGGGCTTCATGACTTAGGATGGAGCCCGATCTAGGGTTTCAGAAAAACCCATGAAGCAAAAAACATGAACAGAACTACTAATCATCCTCCAAAACAACATCATAATCGAATCTCGAAAAACAATAAAAAACTTCAAGAACAACTCCTCGAGAATCGACCCGCTCTGATACCATGTTAGAAAATCGGAAACGGAAGCGTAAACATGGAACAAAGATAAATAACAAGAAAGAAGAACGGGATTTTTATGTGGAACCCTACTCCGTGAGGAGCGGGATGAAACCACGGGAGAAGGCCTCTAAGGGCCGTGTTTTTCTATTCACTTTCTCATCTGTTACAGGAGGCCTGGGGCTCCTTATATAGCTTCCACAGGACCTCCAAGTCCCACCACTAGGCGGTATGGGACTAAACTCAGTGGTGGGGTAAATGGACCCTGGAGGGATCCATTTACCCACCTATTACATAAGTGACGCATGCTCCAAATACTCTAACAATACCTATTGCCTTGAGGAAGCCCCGTCGCAACTATGCGAAGTACCCTCTAGTTGCACATGTTTCCTTGGACCATCTTTCAGAGGAATACATGAAGTTTGTTATGATCCTCTCAGCCATTACTATACCACGAACATATCAGGAGGCCATACAGGATAGCAGTTGGCAACTTGCCATGAAAAAGGAGATGGCCGCTTTACAGTCTCGTGATATCTGGAGTATTGTTTCTGCCCCTCCAGGTGCATCTATAGTGGGGTCCAAATGGATATTTACGGTAAACCGGTGAGCAGATGGCAGTGTGGATCGTTACAAGGCAAGGCTTGTAGCACGTAGTTTCACCCAGACTTATGGGGTGGATTATCAGGACACCTTTTCTCCAGTGGCCAGATACTCAACATTACGCATTCTCCTATCAGTTGTTGTTTCATGTGAATGACCTTTTTATCAGCTTGATGTGAAGAATGCATTTCTATATGTATATTTAGATGAGGAATTATATATGCAGCAACCACTAGGATTTGCTGCTGAGGGGGAGTCTCGGAAGGTATGTAGGCTCCACAAGGTGATTTACGGCATGAAGCAGAGTCCTAGAGCTTAGTACCATAAGCTCTCAGAGTTGATAGAGCATTAGGGATTTGTTCGGTCCACTGCAGATCACTCACTTTTTGTTCAGGGGATACATAGAGGTACAATTGCTATTCTTATCTATATTCGATGATATTGTTGTCACTGATGATGATAAGCAGAGCATTCAGGTAACCAAGGAGTTCCTAGGTCAGCAGTTTGTGACCAAGGATCTTGTCTTCCTTGGATTAGAACTCACCAGGAACCATCATGATCTTGTGATGACCCAAAGAAAGTTTGTTACCGACCTTCTATTAGAGACGGGTATGAAAGGGTGCAAGCTTGCTACTACTCCTATAGATCCAAGTATGAAATTATATGATGATGATACCGAGGAGATATATAAGAGGAGATACAAGGAACTTGTATGGAAGCTCCTATATGCTACCAACACTAGGCCAGATATATGCTTTGCTATTAACAAGGTGAGTCAGTTCATGGAGCAGCCCGGGAAGGTGCATATGGATGTTGTTTATATGATTTTGAGATATCTGAAGTCCTCATCAGGTATTGGTCTCTTATTCAGAAGAGGCACGTCTCTTGACATCACATCGTGTGCAGACACATATTGCGCAAGATGCTTGAGGGACAGGAAATCCACTTCTGGACATGTCATGAAAAAGTAAGAAGCGGACTGTAGTTGCTAGATCTAGTGCAGAATCCGAATACAGGGCCATGGCTCAGGGATGCATAGAGATGTTGTGGGTCAGGTCAGTTTTGACTTATCTAGCTATTGATGTACCTCTTCCTATGTAGCTTCTATGTGATAATCAAACAACACTATTTATTGCAAAGAATCATGTATTCCATGAGCATACAAAGTATATAGAAGTGGATTGCCACTATACAAGAAACATGATTCAGAAGGGTCTCTTATCCACCTCTCATGTCTCTACTGAAGATTAGACTGCAGATATATTCACCAAAGCACTTACTGGAGGCCCTTTCCAAAGATGTTATTCCAAACATTCAGAGAACCCCTTCTTAGGAAGAAGGAAATGGAGGATTTGATTGATACCAACATTCCCCACAATGACCTCCTCCATTTTCAAAATATCTGAGTAAATTGTATCCCAGAAATCCCCTAAAAATAGTACATGGAAGTTATCAGATCCCGATGCTTCATCAACATTAAGCTAAAAAATCGTCGATCATATCTCCTCCACATTGAAGCTCCTTGAGAGCTCATCCTTTTGGTCAGGAGACATGGATGACACTCTCGAACTGAGGCATATCCAACCACGATAGATGGGGCGCATGCTCATGGAAGAAAGTAGTTCACCACTGCCGCTCCCACCTCGATATACCAATCATCCTACTCACTTTTGAACTAATGTACATTCAATTACCTTCAAAAGAAGACCAAGTTCAAGTGAATCGGAGCTCATATGTGAAAGTTGGGTTTTGGGCCTCTTTTGTACATTGTGTATTTTAGCGGTTTTTGACCTGATATTTTATGTACACATTTTCTTATTAACTAAAAATCCAAAAAAATTAGATTTAGATGTCTTTATTTATCTTTGACTTTTCCATATTTTTCCGGATTTTTATCTGGTTTAAAAATTACAAAAAATTACAAAACCCAAAATATGTAGGTATTCTATGTATATGGGATACTCCAAAAATTCACTTTGCGCATTTGATCGATTTTGATTTGATGTCTTCATGAATGTTGTAGATCTCATCAAGACGAGCATTTTTTGTGAAGGAAATTTTTCGATATAACTAGTCCAACCCGTGTCTTAAACGGAGCATGCACCATGCAGATCACTTTCTCGGATCCGTTTTAGGATCCGATAATCCCAGCGTTTTCCTTTTCGCTTGCGGTTTCCGACCTGTGTCTCCTCCCAAACTCTCGATTGTGCCTCTTCTCCGGAACCTCACCACCTCCCCTCCCCGAGCCATCTCCGCAGCTGTTGTTGCCCCCCTCCCAGATCACCTCGCCTTCGCCGCCTCCCAGACCACCTCGCCTTCTCCACCTTTCCTCCTCCCCACGCCGCCTCCGCGGCTGCTGTTGCTGCCTCTGCTCCTCCCAGAGCACCACACCTTCGCCGCCTCCCCTTCAAGTGATACCTACGCAGGAGCCCACAACATTCCCTTTACTGCAGGTTCTCCTCCTCTTCATTCTATATGAGTTCCTTTCGAATCCACATTTTGCATTTGTTATTACCTTCAATTTGCTTAGGCGTTTCTTTCAGTGTATCACTTGATTTGCTTGAGCGATCTAGTGGATTTCCACCTTTCCCACCCATTTCATTCGAACACTGGATTCCATCTCCTTTTCCCCCATTTTCAATAACGTTGTTTCTAAGCTTAGGCCCAAACAGTGGTTCCAATATAACTTGTGAATGAACTGAATATCTATTGCAGCTTTATCATAGAAGAGACTTGTAACTTTTAGACAGGATCATGCGTATGGCTTGTATCTTTTCTACTGAACCAATATACTAAATTTGGACTTCAATCTTAGTTCTTTTTTTATGTGCGGAATGGAATCGATGAGTACTGGAACAATATTGTTTCAAAGATTGGATACACCCTACTTTGCAAACCAGAATCTGAGAAAGTAACAAATTTTCATAAATAATACCATTCATTTTGTTTACTGGAGTTCGTTCGCAATTAGTGTTGAAGTTCTGACATAGATTTGGATTAGAATTCACCTTTGATTCAATTAATTCATATTTCCCTTAGAAATTTATATCTGATCTGGTTTTGGTGGATGCTTAATAAGTGTGTGATAGCAGTTCACGTATACAGGTCACGCACTGTATGTCAAATGATGCTACAAGTGCATGTACATGCAGTAAGACACAAGTTTTCCAGTGGATACTGTTGACATGCATTAGAATATCCATTAGATAGAAAGGGCACATCTAAGTGCACTTGTAAGATACGAGATTAGCTTTACCCTTTGCTAGAAAGGATGACTACAGCTTGTTCTTCAAAATTATCACATAAACTTGTCCATAAGACACTCTTTATAAGGTCTAGACAAGGGTTTAAATATCCATATCATCATCCATATTGGTCTCACGTCGATACGATATCTCGGTGATATGTAGGCGATATATTTCCTAAATATCGTCCATATCGACACCATTTGTAAAGGAAGGACCGGAAAAGGTGCCATATCGTCACATCGATGTTGATATCACTCCTTCGGCGATATCGATGTATTGGCGATATATTACAATATCTGAAACCCTGGGTCCAGGTATACATGAGCCAAAATTCTGGTGATATGAGAACCATCGATGCAGACATTTGTTTCGGATTGATAAATTCCGAATTTCGGATTGTGTTGAATCATCAACTGTAAATGAATCCATCTTAAAAAAACTACAGATAAATCTCTAACATCATGTTTTACTATAATTATTTCATATTTAATTAAAATATTCCAAGTTGCATAATCTGCATGTGGCCCTGCATGCTCCTCCACATATCCACTTAATCGCTTTTGACCGCCTGGCCGAATGAATACCACATACCACATATTTGAACCTTGGATGGAATTCTGATTGTCGTTGTTTTGATTTTTTCAGTTATTGAGGAAGCATTTGCTGCCATCATAACAACACTCATGCATTCTTTGTAAACATGTACGGACTTCTAAAATATGAGATGGATATTTATATCTGATACTTGAATAAAATGTCATGATTACCAGGATGGCTAGCACACCGATAAGGGGTAACAACCAAATATTCGAAGACAGATCCTAGGACATTTGGCCAGGGCCTAAGTTTGGATCATAGAAATGCATCCCAATTTCAATGTGTATTTCTCCTTTTTTTAATAAATCCAAGGCGTGAAACAGTTGAATGTGTCATCTAGGTCAAATGTATCGTTTTCTGATTTAAGAGATGTGTCTTTTGCTTGATCTTGGCTTTCATTTCTATATAAAAACCCGTCCATTTGTTAGGTATAGAATATGAATTAGCTAGGACTTTTTTGAAGTAGCATTTGGCTTGCCTTTGGGTTCTCTCTCCTATCTTTCTCACTACCTCGTGTGCTTGATATTCTCTTCGTCTACTCGTTGATATTTCTTCCCTTCTCATTCCCAGTTTCTTCTCCGAAACTGGACTGTAAATGTAAGTCTTTTCATCGCCTTTAAGATGATGGAGTACCCCGAGTATTACTCATTTAACCCATTTCGAGCTTTTGAAAAACCTCCGTGCATCCAAATAGTGCACATCATAGTAAACAGTCTGGCCCTTTCTACCTCCTGCTGGTTGAGGTCAATGTCCCATCCCTCTGATTCCCCATACAGGACAACTAGATTCTTGGTGCACAATTACCCCCTCCCACTCTTTGTTTGCACTCCACCAAGATAAGACACCCTTTTTGTACCAAGGCTTTTATTAAAAAATCAAGTACATGCTTTTTGGTTTGAATCTTTAAGAAAAATTTAACATGTAGTCTTCTTCATTTATTTCACTGAAGTCTTTACCATTTAGCTTCTCATATTTTAACATCAAACCATGATTTGGTCATCACTTATGACTTAAAAAGCCTAATCCCATCAAGTATACTTAACTTCAGATGCCTAAACCTTCTTTAATATGTTTCTGCAACACTACTTATGTCGTCAATTTTCTTGTAATTAAAGATCTAGTCTTATTATTTGTTGCAACACATCCTTCGTTTGATACACACCTATACATTAGATGGCCTTTTTCCTTTCAAAAAAATACATCCTTCATTTCCCTTGCACATTGTTTGCAAGCGTCGAGCGACAATGCTAGCAACACAAGTTTAGACTCATACATCAATATTGGCTTATATGATCCTTTGATATTTCATTTGAATTACTTGATGCAGCTCAAAAGTTTCAGCACTCTTCAATTACTTTACGCGTGCATCAGCTTTTCCACTTCCTGACACATTAATTGAGGGGTGAAAGAGGATGGCACTCATGCTAGATGTATTACGTGCTGTACTTTTTTCTTCGATGCAGTGTTCGACTCCTCTTGTCGATGTTTTTCGAAGTATAACTTTCTACATAACAAGCTCTCTCACTTCTTTTGATTCAATCCTGACACCCGTTATCTTTTCCGATCTTGACCGGTGCTTAACTTCTTCTCTCTCTTTTGAATTTTTGGGTGTATGAATGAGTGGCATCTCTTATCATTTGAAATAGATGATGCAGCTCACAACTTCGAACATTCTGCAATGGTTTTTTCTGTCATACATAGTTCTTTTGTTGTGAAAACCGTATCCCTTGTTTTATTATTGTAAAAACCCTATCCCCTGTTGTAAAAACCCTAACTATTTAAAGGCAAACTTAATAGAGCAATTAGGTGCACAAAGTTTATCACATGAAGGGAGTCTGGAAGGGCAAATACACACCTTACCGACCATTTAAGGCAAAACCAATCTCTCAACAGAAGAGTATTGAAATGTGTACTATACTCAAGGATGTCTGAAAGTCAGGAAGGAAAGAATCGCTAGCTCTCACTCATTGCAATGGGCCAGAGCTTGTGAAAAAAATAAGCTCTACAATAATATTACTAAGACCTAAACATTGATATGCTATATGGATGATGTTGCATATTGCAATTGATATCCACAACGATGATACCACTTAGTGCAAAACATAGAAAATACAATTGCTTCTTAATTTTTTACTAGTGTTCAACGTATCCATTTTCTTCTGCGTATAAAAAGAAAAGCAAAGTGAGATAAAAAGAAAGACAAGATTATGTTGGTTGGAGATAAACTTGTGTGCTGGCTAGCTACACTCGCTACGTAGGGATTTGCTGTTGCGTTATCTTGAGGTGTCTATGGTGGCTGGAAGAATGCGTGTTGTAGATTGGCTACAGTAATTGAGAAGTTAGAATTGAGGCGGACGGATTGGAAGTCTGTATACCTAGTTGGTAGATTGGTCTTGTTGAAATCGTTCTTGTCTGCGATCCTTATCTTTTTCCCGTCTTCTAGGCTAATGCCTATAGGGGCGTGGAAGTGGCTTGAGATTACCATGATGCGTTTTTTCTGGTTGGCATGTGGGCAATCAAACGGGGTTCCTCTTGTGGACTGGAGCACAGTGTCATGCTCAAAGGAGGATGGAGGGCTGGGAGTTAACCTAGAGGAGATGTATAAGGCTTTTCTTAGCAAGTGGGTCACTTACATTTGGCGCGATTGCAACAGTCTGGTTTACAACATGATATGGAGGATCAACGGATCTGGTCTTTCTTTTCGTGGCCCAGGTGATCTTGGCCTCACACCTTTGTATTTTTAGAGAGGAGTTTGCAGCATGACGCGGGAGATTCGTTCCTTCCCACAACTATTTAATTTTATTTAAGACCACACAACTAAGAATCACCGTTCCTTGTGTTCGACCTTGGTAGACTTGCCAAGTAAAAATATTCCACAACATTCAAAGATTGTGGTTTTTGACGAACTAAATTTGCCTCCTATACTACGACAATTTTAGATTACTAAAGAGGCAAATTTGACGTTGCCGGGGTCTTCAAAAAAAAAAGATTCGTTTCTTCCCAAGACATGTTGTTGGAGACGACACCTGCTTTCGGTTCTGGACGGATGATTGCAGTGAGAGTGGGGCTTTGAAGGCGAGATTTTCACGTCTGAAGGTATTGGCGGAGCACCCGGATTGCTCGGTTGTGGAGATCTAGGATGGGCACTGTTTTTTTTCCGCATTTTAAATCTGAGGTTTCATATCAACGGATGGAGGAGCTTATGGTCCTGCTTGAGGAGCTTGAGAATGTGGCAGAACCTACTAATGGGAGTAACTACTGGACATGGTGTGACGGTTTCTTTTCTCTCGGAAAGGCTTACAGAGCTTTGAAGGGCCCATTATGCGGCGGACTGCATGAAGATATGGAGATGGAAGGTTCCGACTCGTGTGAAGCTTTTCTTGTGGCTATTTAGGGTAAGATTGCTGACTGGAGACATGTTTATGCACTTCGTTCAGACGACTGATCCGACATGCTCTTGATGTCTCGTCGACGTTGAGGATGCCGATCACCTTTTCTTCACCTGTGGGAGCTCCGTAGAGGCTCAAAACACTTTCAAGAGTCTGGCGATACTTATTGATAGTGTTTATGGCTTATGGTGCTCCATCAGATCGGATTGGAATGGAATAGAGGAGTGATCATGATGTGTGGCAATGATCTGGGTACTGTGGCTAGCTAGAAATGGGGTGGTGTTTCGCCAGGACCGTTTTACGGTGAAAATGTGGTGACACATGCTAAGGCGTTGAATGAGAGTTGGAACCTATAACTTTGCTTTTATACTGCACATGTAATAGGTAAGTAATATTTTTGGTGATAAATGGTGACGTTTTTGGGCACACACTTATACAATGGAGCTGTGGAGGCCCTTTTTTCTTTTTAAAAAAAGAAAAAAAATTATGTTGGGAAGCTGAATATTAAACTCAAGAGCATGAGTATAGTTGCGATTTCGAGCTTATATTGTCAAGTAAGGGAGTTCTTTGTTTTATGAAAAATGCCATTTGCCAAGAATCGGAGAATACCTGATTCAAGACGAATTTTAGAGCTCCTTGTAATTTGAGGTTGTAGATATTATTTAAATTGACGAAGCCTTTTCCCACTTTAAATAGGGTCGACTACATGGATTCTTGCTCAAATCCATGTTGAAAGATCTGACTATCTTTTACGCTGGATGTCGGCTACATAACGCAACCCTCACAAAGGGGGATTTGAACCATGGTCTTTTGGGTGGTAGACACACCGCACTACCACCAGACCATTGGAGTGGGTGCGTTGCATATATTATTTGAATTTTAAAATTTCTTGACCTCTTATCAATCTTATTTTTCTCCCTTTTATGCTAGGTTATGCTCTCATTATTAATCAATATCCAACTTCTTTTTGGCATAAACAAGCACCCTCATGAAAGCACATTACAGGAAGCCTAAGAAACAGTTACCTTTCAAATCTCGATCTCATACTTGGCATGCTGCTTCTGGTTCAAACGATAACCTTGTTATAAGCTTCTCAGAGGATGACAGTGAAAGCGAACATGAAGATTCTAGGCCTGAAGTTCGTGATAAAAAACAAGATGATGCAGTAACTACAGATTGGTTACAAAGGTCAACATCAACAACAAATTTACGGACAAATCTTTCACAGAAATCATTGAATAATAAGACAAGAGATCCACATGGTAGATTATCTGCGAATGCTTTGGTATCAATGAATCAAAAAGTGACAGGAAGCATCACCACAGGTAAAAGAGCATCACATGAAAATGAAGCTCTGATGAACAAATGTGATCCTGGAAAAAGTCAAGTTAGTGGCTTGTCTCGGAACTCAGTGGATAACTTCCAGCAGGAAATTACGGTGCAGCCAAATGAACTAAGAAGCCACAAAAGTGTTGATCAGGGAAAAAGAAGGCTTTTACATGAAGATATTTGCGAACCTACTAACAAGAACAGTGAAGTTCAAACAATAGTTAAAAGGCATATAGCGGATGATCCTGTACTTATGTCAATCAATGAGAAAGATGTAAAACGTTTGAAAGTCAGGGAGGACTCCCATATTAAACTGATTGGAAATGAACTTTTTAATGATTCTCAAAGACCGATATCTCAAAATGATATGCACCTTCCGACCGATGACCGCATAAGGCTCCCATCTTCGGCTCAAACAGGTGCAATAACTGGTACACACCATGATATGAATAATGAGATTATTTTAGTTCCATCTAATATAGTTGCTGACAGAGGAAAAGCTGCAGGACCAGGCTGTCATATTGTTGGAACCACGACAGCCATTGTACAGAATGGTGATGTCTGCTCTGTGCAGGGTGGACATCATTCTTCTGGTGTCGATATGTCCTCAGGTCATAATCAGCTTAGTATGATGTTTGCACAATTGAACTCTGCAGGGCGGATATCTGACTTGCAACACTTAACTCCAGATATGGAAGATGCTTCTATTGGCCAGAGCAAGCTCCTCTTGGTAGGTTTAAGATTTTTTACAGCACATCCTTTTGAAAGTAGGTTTATTTGAAGGTACCTCTGTTTTTTTCTGGCATCCTTGTTCTGATGATATTTGCTCATATCATGAATTTTAGTATTGTTTATGTGGTTTTCCTCAAGAACTCATTTTTAAATTTCTCGGGGTGGGGGGTGGGGGGGTGGGGAGTGGATGAAAGTTCATACCAAGCAACTCTTTTTGTGCTTTTCTAGGGATGCCTTGATTTTTCACGAGGAGCACTTTTACCTAAAGAATGTAATTGCTCACACAAAATTCCTTTATGAGCCTTGGCCAACGTACGTATAAATTTTAGTTTAATATAACTAATAGAGTTTTCAAGCCCACCACTTTCCTAAAAAAATAATCGCTTTTTATTTCTTGGAATCTAAAAAACCAGCTACTTTAGCTACTTTCTCTAGAACTACCTTGTATTGCGAATCTACCTAGGAGCTTCTTGCTGTTGATGTATCTCCTGAATAGTTTAAGAAGGCTTGTGCTTCACCAGTGATTAATCTATCAATGGAGAAGCAAATTGTAGGTGGAAGGCATCAAACATGCAAGTGGGGAATATACATTTGTTAACTTACTGTCACAACTACTACAAACTCTTTCCGGGGTGGGCACCATTGCGGGTGTTTCCCCTTTTTTCACTTTTGAAAAAAAACTACTACAAACTCTTTTGCTTCTGATATCCATGATCATTAAAAGATCGCCCCCTTGTAACTGAGAAACTTGGCAGGGTTTACAAAAGCTTGGAGATTCTCTCTGCATTGCGCATAAGACAGCTTCCGAAGGTGGAATGCAATAGCTAATAAGAGAAAGACCTACCAAATGACAATGTAAATAATTCAAAACAGAGTTCCGCTCTTTTAACCATGTAGTCTCAACTTCATGGAAAATTGAAAAATCTGCAGAATTTTGTTGAAATGATCTTGAAAATCTGGATTAACATGTATATCAATGATGCACATACCATTCGTTACGACGACAAAGAGTGGGGGAGATGTGACCTCTCTTTCGACAATTGAAACAAAGATGTCTTGCACATACCTAGAATTGAGGTAACATGATAAGAGATCTTTACTCTTGCTTCTCAAAATTACTCATTCCATCCGAGAACCTCATCCCTTCCTCAAGAACTACCCTTGTGCGAGATTGGCTCCATCACGCTGCCATGCCAATATATATGTCACTAAAGTTGCATCTATCATGAAGTGCGTTTTCTAGATGTGCATTAATTTGGTGGGGGTGAATAAATTCGTGCATATGCATGACTTTAAATGCATTGGCATGTCGTTGACATGATACATTTGGAAAGGTCTAAGTCTTAAATGCTGACATATCTAGTGATTTGCCAGTTTTTTTGACGATGTATATGAAATTTTGCTTCTTACTTTTATCTTCACTCCGATCTCTTCTTTCTTTTATTTTCCTCATCTGCCACCTTTCATGACTTGAGGTTTGATTTGATTATAACTTTTGATTTGATATTTCACTACATGATTTATTGGTTGATTTATTACATGTCATTTATTCTTGTCAATTTGACATTAGATTAATCAATTTTTAGTAAATTGCAATTTTTTGTTGATTGGAAAATTTTAAGCATGTTCTATCAAAATAGTAGTTTGCTAAATGTGTAAGGTATCATTTGGCTCTTAGTTAGTTATGTCCAACTTACCTTATTATATAAATTTGAAAGTCAATTTTAAACTATTATTAGACAAAGAGTACGGGAGATGTGACCTCTCTTTCGACAATTGAAACAAAGATGTCTTGCACATACCTAGAATTGAGGTAACAGGATAAGAGATCTTTACTCTTGCTTCTCAAAATTACTCATTCCATCCGAGAACCTCATCCCTTCCTCAAGAACTACCCTTGTGCGAGATTGGCTCCATCACGCTGCCATGCCAATATATATGTCACTAAAGTTGCATCTATCATGAAGTGGGTTTTCTAGATGTGCATTAATTTGGTGGGGGTGAATAAATTCGTGCATATGCATGACTTTAAATGCATTGGCATGTCGATGACATGATACATTTGGAAAGGTCTAAGTCTTAAATGCTGACATATCTAGTGATCTGCCAGTTTTTTTTGACGATGTATATGAAATTTTGCTTCTTACTTTTATCTTCACTCCGATCTCTTCTTTTCTTTTATTTTCCTCATATGCCACCTTTCATGACTTGAGGTTTGATTTGATTATAACTTTTGATTTGATGAAATGATTTATTGGTTGATTTATTACATGTTATTTATTCTTGTGGTAGTACAGTGTGTCCACCACACAAAAGACCAGGGTTCAAATCCCACTCTTGCAGTGGTTGTGTTAGGTAGTCGGCGGCCAGCGTAAAAAATAGTCGAATCTTTCAACATGGATTTGAGCAAGAATCCATGTAGCCGATCCTACTTATAGTGGGAGAAGGCATAGCATATTTATTCTTGTCAATTTGACATTAGATTAATCAATTTTTAGTAAATTGCAATTTTTTGTTGATTGGAAATTTTTAAGCATGTTCTATCAAAATAGTAGTTTGCTAAATGTGTAAGGTATCATTGGCTCTTAGTTAGTTATGTCCAACTTACCTTATTATATAAATTTGAAAGTCAATTTTAAACTATTATTAGACAAAGAGTGCGGGAGATGTGACCTCTCTTTCGACAATTGAAACAATGATGTCTTGTACATACCTAGAATTGAGGTAACAAGATAAGGGATCTTTACTCTTGCTTCTCAAAATTACTCATTCCATCCGAGAACCTCATCCCTTCCTCAAGAACTACCCTTGTGCGAAATTGGCTCCATCACGCTGCCATGCCAATATATATGTCACTAAAGTTGCATCTATCATGAAGTGAGTTTTCTAGATGTGCATTAATTTGGTGGGGGTGAATAAATTCGTGCATATGCATGACTTTAAATGCATTGGCATGTCGATGACATGATACATTTGGAAAGGTATAAGTCTTAAATGCTGACATATCTAGTGATCTGCCAGTTTTTTTTGACGATGTATATGAAAGTTTGCTTCTTACTTTTATCTTCACTCCGATCTCTTCTTTTCTTTTATTTTCCTCATCTGCCACCTTTCATGACTTGAGGTTTGATTTGATTATAAGTTATAACTTTTGATTTGATATTTCAATACATGATTTATTGGTTGATTTATTACATGCTATTTATTCTTGTCATTTTGACATTAGATTAATCAATTTTTAGTAAATTGTAATTTTTTGTTGATTGGAAATTTTTAAGCATGTTGTATCAAAATAGTAATTTGCTAAATGTGTAAGGTGTCATTGTCTCTTAGTCAGTTATGTCCGACTTACTTTATTATATAAATTTGAAAGTCAATTTTAAACTATTATTAGACATAGATGCTTATTTTCATCTATATCTATGTATCTATCTACATCTCTGTTCAACTTATTTCTTGTTGACTATTTTGATAATTGAAGTAGCATATGCGCTGGCGATTATTATGGGGTGAGAGGCGATGCGTTGGCGAGAGGAGAGAGGGCGAGAGGGCATGAGGCGAGAGGGAGGTCCCAATCGGAGTGGCGCGAGAAGCGTTGGAAGAGGGACATCGAAAAGGAGCGTGAAAGCAGTGTGGTTTGGTCGGAGGCGACTTTTGGACACGTGGAAGGTTGGGCGCTTGTTTCGCATGGCAAGCGCAGCCCTAGGTGCTTCAGGTGCGACCTTTTCGGACACCGGGCAACGACATGCTCTGCGCCTTCGAGGTGTTTTTCCTGTGGTCTGACAAGGCATTGGTGGATGTCTTGTCCGATCGACCAAGCTGTTCGTGGGCAAGGGAAGTTCCGTAATCGGATGTTGGAGAAAAAACGGGTTCTTCATCCGCCGAGGTAGCAACTATGGTAGGTGAAGGAACCTCCTTTGCAAGCGCCATGAAAGGGGCAGACCGTCCGTCTTACCGGACATCCCTTCTGATTGGTTCGTTGCGGAATGTCGCGCAGGCTTTGTATTGCGCAAAAGCAGAGGTTCGAGCAGCTCTCGGTGAGCAATTCACGGGTGATGTCGTCCCTTTAGAGGAAGGAAAGTGCTGTGTCAGGGGCCTCTCTCCGGCACAAGAGGAGTTGTTGCTTAGCAGGAAGGTTTCAAAGATCGTTATGTGGAGAAAACCGCGTCTTGCAGATGGTGAAGGGCCGGTCAGGTCGTTAAAGGTGGCGCGTGTCCTGGGATTTCCTTTCCTTCTCCGTTCAAAAGAGGTTTGTGGCACCGCCTTGTCTGAGGTTGGGAGGGTCGTGCGCATCCTCTCGGACGGTAGCTGCCCCGATTTAGACCCTTTGTCCACCCTGGTTCTAATGGAGACCCCCTTTGGGATGGGTTCGGAATTTTCTTGGAAGCTCGCGGTCGGATGGTCCTCCTTCCAGCTCCCCGTCAGGTTTCAGAACCCTCCACCGCTCGAGCCATCATGAAGACGCTCTTCAAAATTGAATCACCCTACCTCGACGAAGCCAGCTTTGGAAGCATCGGATCTTGCGGCAGCTCCTCGGAAGTCGGAAGGATTGGATGTCGAAGGGTCATTTTTGGAAGTCAAGGAGTCACAGGCAGCGGTTGAGGAACTTTTGGGCAAGAGTAAGGATTATTCCGATTTAATGCCTTTCGGGGCAGGGCCTTTTTGCAATGGGAGGGCGGCTCGAAGCTTCGCGGAAGTTTCCTGGGACCCGCATGCTTTTGGCTTCTGTTCCATGCTCCTTCAGGTTCTTGAACTCGGTCTCGTGGGTCCATATGGGATCAATGTGAATCCTGTTCTGCTTGTTGGGTCGAGGTACCTTCTGTTGGCCGCGGTGGATCTACTGAGCAACCCGAACTTTGAGCTTGCTAGCGTGGCCGAGCATGGTCCCACTAGCTTTTCTTTGGACTTTCTTCAGGCTCTCTGCTTCTGCTGGGGGGCTCTCTAGGGTAGATCATGGGCCAGGGCCAGCCCGACCCTGTCCGCTGTCCGGTCTGCTCAAGCCCGTCCCAAGCCCACTGTCTAAATGGGTGGGCTTAGGCTGTCATTTTGGCCCATTTATGAAATCGGGCCGCGCTCGGGCTTGAGCGTGCCCGAACCCGAAGCCCCTCGACCCCCCACGACATCGCTCCTCCCTCCCCCTCCTCGTGATTCCGGCCGCCGCCGCGCATGGACCTCGACCCTTCCCAGGCTCCCCTGTGACACCCTTCAACCTCTACCCCTCGCGCCATCGTGCCTCTCCTCCCTCTCGCTCCACGTCTCCGGCCTCCCTCCCTCGCCGCCCACCGCCACCTCGTCCTCCCTCTCCCTCCCTCCATCACCATCCAGGGCCGATGCCACCGTACCACCTCCTCCGCTCCTCGTGCTCCCACTCCCTCCCCTCCTTCCCACCCCCAGGCCTAGCCCAGGCGCCCACTCCCTCCCCTCATTCCTCCCTCTTTACGGACCCTAACCTAGCTGCCCACTCCCTGCCCTCCTTCCTCCCTCCACACGGACCCGACCCAGCTCCCCTACTCCTTGACTCCCTCTCCCTCCCTCTTTGAGGGTTGAGGCCGTCCACACCAAACACAAACATGCCATTGTCATTGCGCGACGCGCCTATGCCTTCCCTCCGTGAACGCATCGTCATGCACATGGCAACCGCATAACTAGCCGGACTCGACTATTCAAGTGGAGGAGGTATACAATGACCTCTCTTGATCCTTTATTCTGAATTTCTGATGTTGTTGTTTTAGATGCGATTGTTGATATTGAATGTGAATCTATTACCTATTTGAAGAATTAGAATCTGAATTTGTAAGATGGGCTATAACCCAACTTTCGTGGGATTCGCGAGCCGACACGACCCATCATGAGTCAGGATGGGTTCGGGCTTGGGCCCAGTTGCTGAAAAATGAGCGGGCCTGGGCCCGACCCGTGGGCCTGGTTTCCTAAATGGGCCTGGGTTGGGCTAGGTCAGGCTTGGCCCGAGCCCGGCCCATGCTTTACCCTAGGCCTCGCCCCCTCAATCTGGAGGTTTTGCTCGGGGCGACAATATCCGCCTAAGGTGAAGCAGATTTTGGGGTCCCACACCTTCTCTCCGGCTCCCCTCTCTCTGAAAGGTGATTCTGTAGCGGGGGTGCGTTCAGTGGGTATCGACTCGAAATGCCTGCAGGGCTTTGGTGACCTCCTTTCGCCGCCTTTTTGGACTGCGAATGCTTCACTTTCGGTGAGGTACTTTGGTGAAGTCCGCATCACCTTGGAAGGGGATGCAACCGATGCTCCTGGGAGGTCCTGTATGCCGGAGCCTCCAGTGGAGCCACCATTGGCGTCAGAGATGGATGCGAGGAAAAAGTGCATGAAGAGATATAGAAGGCGACGTCGATAAAAAACCTATAGCCTGTCAGTTTCGGACTTTAAGTCTTTGGTTGCAGCTATGGCGGGGGCACTCCACACTTCGGGGCCTTCAAACTGTTTTCCATGAAGGTTCTTACTTGGAATGTGAGGGGTCTGGGTGACCAGGAGAAGAAACGGGTTCTGGGGTCGAGGTTCGTTGATTGGGGTTGTGATGTCGTTAATCTCCAGGAGACAAAGCTTTGCTTGTGCTCTGATCTTATTTGACGTTCTTTCGGAGCTGGTTCCCTGTCGATCTTTAAAGCCATTGATGCTGTTGGGTCGACAGGAGGCTTGTTGACAGCTTGGATGGATTCTACATTTTCGCTAATTTCCGAGCTAAGGGTTGCCCATGCTTTTACTATGGCTCTTGAAAGTAGTCAGTCCGGTGCCGTTGTGGTCATCACAAATATCTATGGACCATGCATGCGGGTTGCACGGATGAGCTGTGGACAGACATTAGAGCTGTGAGGGCTGCATACCCAAACTGTGCTTGGCTCTTGGGGGGGGGATTTCAATGTCACTCTTCTCTTTTCAGATTGCCCCGGGCTGGGGGGAGGGGACATGATCCTTGTTATAAGGATTTTACGGATCTGATTGATGATCTGCGACTTGATGTTCTTGACGCTTCAGACATGAGGTACACTTGGAGGAGCTCGGGTTACCGATCTAGGATAGACCGTTTTCTGGCATCGACTGAGCTCTTGGAGGAGCTCGGGTTACCGGTCTAGGACATACCGTTTTCTGGCATCGATCGAGCTCTTGGAGGCTTTCCCGCTCTCATTTCTGTCGTCTAAGCCTCGTGCGAGATCGGGCTACACACCCTTGATTTGGGATGCAGGCACGTCGGGTCTTTTCAGAGGCTTTTTTTTGTTTCGAACGGGCTTGGCTGCATGAGGGATCTTTTAGGGACTTGGTCTCCAATATGTGATATTCTTTTGTGGTGTCTGGTTTTGCCGCTGCTTGTCTGCCCAAGAAGATTGTTTATCTGCGCAAGCACTTGTGCGCATTCAAGGAGAGTAGGGAGGAAGGCCTAGCGCGCAGGGCCGCGGCGGAGGCGGAGGCGGAGTTGGCTTTGATTGATGGATTGGAGGATGTCAGACAACTGAGTGTGTTAGAGCTAGAGCAAAGGGCTACGACCCTGAAGATTATCCTTGCTGAAGATAAGAAGAGAGTGACAGAATGGAGACATAAATCTTGGGTGACATGGCTCAAAGAAGGGAACACGAACATCGCTTTTTTCCACAGGATGGCCAACGGGAGATGTCGTCACAATTTTATCCGTTCCCTTTTGATTGCTGAGGAAACTTTCGTGGGGGAGAGGGAAATGGGGACCACAACCGCTGATCACTTTCGTGCGTTCTACACAAGGGCTTCAGATAGATCGTGGAGGTGGAGTGGTCTGGGGGCAAGCCGAATCTCTGACGCTCATGTTGCACACTTGGTTCAGAATATCACTTTAGAGGAGGTGAAATGTGCGGTATGGAGTTTGAATGCAGATGGCTCTCCCGGACCAGATGGGTTCCCGGTGTTTTTCTACAAGGAGTTCTGGCCTGTGGTAGGGGCAAAGGTACTGGAGATTGTGGAGGAGTGTTGCTGGTGTAATGTCGGTTTCGATACGCTCAACAAGACCCTCATCTTCCTACTGCTGAAGCGTTAGTTCTGTGAAAGGATAGAAGATTTCAGACCCATTACACTATCTAATGCAATCTACTTGATTGTAGCAAAGGTATTTGCAATCAGGCTGAGCAGGGTTATGGACCATATTATTTCTCCTCTTCAGTCATCTTTTTTTCCAGGAAGGCAGATCTCGGACAGCCTGGTGATGGCCACTGAAATCATTGGGGATTGGAAGAGGAATAAACGAAAAGGGCTACTCTAGAAGATAGATTTCTCGAAGGCATATGATACGGTGGATTGGAAGTTCTTTTGGGCGGCTATGCCCAAAGTGGTTTCCCGGATACCTGGGTCTCTTGGATGAAGCGATGTGTCACCACTGTCTCTTTCTCTGTGCTCATCAATGGACGCCCGGAGGGGGGTTTCTTCAACCTCAGCGGGGTGTTAGGCAGGGTTGTCCTATGGTTCCACTTCTTTTTATCATTGCATCTGATGTACTCGCTTGTATGATGGATCATGTGCATTGGGGGCCTTACTGTGTGTTTTTCAATCAACGACATTTTTATCCCTCTCCTACAGTATGCTGATGACACGATCCTATTTATTGAAGGCGGGAGAGATGAGGCGAAGGGCTTGGCTACCACTCTAGAGCTTTTCGGGGAAATGTCTGGCTTAGTACTTAATCATGACAAGTCTACGATTATTCCTTTTGGGATGTTGGAGGAGGAGGCTCTCTCTTTTGGTGAAGAACTGGGCACTGCGTGCGGTACACTCCCTTTGCGGTATCTGGGTTTCCCATTGCATCAGACATAATTAAGCTGGCAGATTGGCTCCAATCATAAAGAAGATGGAGAACAAGTTTTCAGGTTGGAAGGCGTGTGTTCTTTCTCGGGGGGGGGGGGGGGGGGTATGCTAAAGACAGTCCTTGAGGCTATTCCAGTCTATTTTATTTCCTCCCGCATTCTGCCTGCCGGTATTCGACAAAAATGGAGAAGCTTATGTGATGTTTCCTCTGGAACGGTGTTGGCCAGGAAGGTGACGATATTCATCTGGTGAGCTGGGACACAACGACGCTACCAAAATCGGACGACGGTTTGGGGGTACGAAATCTGGATACCATGAATAAGGCTTTGTTACTTAAGTGGGTTGGTAGGTTGTAGGGAGCAAGTAATGATCTTTGCTGCAGACTACTACGTTGCATCTACGACTTGCGTCACCCGGGCCAACATAATCATCTTATGGGCGGGCAAGTGTCACCTTTCTAGAAGGGGATTGTTTCGTTCATGCCGTACTTCCATGATCTTTTTAGATCAATGCTTGGAGATGGTTGCTCTTTTGCATTTTTGACAGATGACTGGACGAGTGATGGGCCGCTATGCAATAGTTTTCCCCACCTTTTTGCTTTGGCTGCAGACCGCATCGCTAGTGTTGTTGACTGTTGGGCAATGGGAATTGGATGCCTTCTTTTTCTGCCAACTTCTCTGACCAACGGTTGGAGGAGTTTCTTACTCTTCTGGAGGCGCTGAGGCAACTTGACAGGCCTTCGTTCGATAGAGATCATTGGGTATGGAAGAGCAGTTCTTTCTCGGTGAAGAAAGCATATGGAGTGATTTGCAGACCACCGCCTTCAAGATCAGATGTTGTTATTAGAGATTGCAACCTCATATGGAGTCTAAAGATGCCGAGGAAAATTGGTTTCTTTTTGTGGCTTCTCAGAAGAAAACGTATCATGACAAGAGATCGTTGTGCCAGACTATTTGCAATTACATCCAATACTTGCCCCCTTTACAACATTCACGTAGAGACCATTGATCACCTCCTCTTCCACTGCTCTCTAACTTCACAGATTTGGTCTGATTACGACCCCGAGATGGATTAATACTCAAAATTTAGAAATATTCTGGACCTCGTTGGTGGAAGCCAAAAGTAGTCCGAGGGTGGAAATTTTGCTATCTTTAGCGGTTGTTTGGGCAATTTGGCTAGCTAGAAATGATGCCTTTTTCCTCGCACCGTTTTTACTGTGAAAATGTAATATCCCACTCAAGGACTATAGTTGAGTCTTGGTTACTGTAAGTTCTTCTCTATTTTTTTAAATAAACTGGAGCGGACACCATAGCGCTTTACCCCCTTTTTGGATCTCAAAAAAATTGAAATATCACACATTTTTAAAGTTGGTAAGTTAGGTACTAGTTGAAACTTGATAAGCAGTTTCAATATGATTTAATGATTTTGTTGGGATGCCCGTTTTTGGTCTCGATGAAACGACATCAATGTCCAACACCTGCCTCTATGTTTTATCTGGCAATATGAGCCGTACTTATCCTAGTAAGCAATTTTACCACATAAATGGATGATAAAATTGGACATTTTCCCCAATATTTTTGACCATTTATGTGCATATTGAAACCAAACTCACATTTAGGAGTTAGCAGGCCAAGAGAGATAATCGACACTTGATGTTGTCTTGCATGGTATATGGTACCTCTCAATATTTTATTAGAAAAAAATGATTAGCATTTTGTATCGAGGTGACATTATTCTCTTCAATAGGCCGTTATCGTTAACTTTCTTTGAAAATAAGTTTTCATTGTTTCCATGTGAATGTGTGGTTGATGATGTTGTATGTATATAAATTTTCTAAAAGGTGGTCATTTGGCGACTTAATGGACAACTATAGTTTTAAAGGCATAAAGTTGCAATTTAACTAGCTTTTATGTTGATATGTGTAATCGACCCTACTTAAAGTGGGAAAAGACTTTGTTGTTGTTTATGTTGATATGTTGCAAAATTCAAAGGATATAACTTAGTAATACATGGGATCAAAAAATTTACTTAGCAATACAACAACAAAACCTTTTCTGACATTAATACTTAGTACACCACCAACAACAAAGCCTTTTCCCACATTAAGTATGGTAAGCTACATGGATTCTTTGCCTCCATTCAGATCTATCTTGGGTCATTCTCGGGCTTTGATCCAAAAAATCAAGATCCCTTCGTATAAGTCTGATTTCAACACTTCGTGGGCCTTCCTCGCCTTTCTTAGCCAGCTCAACATCCCAAAACTCACATCTCCTTATCGGTGCATCAACTGACTTCCTTTGCAAATGGTTAAACCATCTTAAGCGTTTTTCTCGCATCTTATTCTCGATCAGAGCTACACCAACTTTCCTTCTGATTGCATCATTCCGAATTCGATCTTTACATACGTGTCCACACATCCACCTTAGCATTTTCATTTCTGCTACTGCCATTCTCCGCACATGTCTATGGTTCACAGGCATTGTTGTAAAAGTCGCCCGACTGGTCCGACTATTAGGTTCGATTAGTCTAGTTAGTGGGGTGGCCGACCGAGTATCGACTAATTCCGACTAGGCACACTAGTCGATCAATTTTAGCTTAGTGATACCATATTTTGTTGTTTTTCATAAGCAAACTTATTACAATATGCTTAATGTTTTATTTAGATTCAATTACTTCTTTTATTTTATTATGATAGTATAAAAATGTACAAAACCTATGTAAATATATGTATAAAAACGAGTTATATGTTTAAAATCATCATAAAATTCAAAGCCGATTAAAGTCCGACTAAATTCGTTTAGTCGCCCGATTGCCGATTAATCCTTAGTCAGTGACCCGACCGACCGAATACCGACTACCGATTTTTGCAACCTTGTCACAGGTTGACATTCAGATCCATAGAGTATAATAGGTCTCACAGCTGCTTTGTAAAATTTTTCTTTGATTTTCAAAGGATTTTTCTTATCACAGAATACAGTAGATGCTCCTCTCCACTTTATCCAACCTGCATTTATTCTATTAGTAACATCTCCATCAATTTTCCCATCATATTGCAAAATAGATCCAAAATATCTAAAAGAATCTCTCTTCTGAATGTTATCGTCACTAATCTTCATTTCGATTCCATCACCATTGCTTCCATCAAAAGTGCACTCCATATATTCAGTCTTAGCCCTGCTTATACAAAGTTCTTTAGTCTCCAATACATGTCCCCAGATCCCAAGCTTCTCATTCACTCCATCTATAGTCTCATTAATCAACACAATATCATCAAGGAATAAAATACACCAAGGTATCTCATCTTGAATGTGACTTGCCAACTCGTCCATAATTAAAGTAAAAAGGAATGAACTCAAAGCTGAGCCTTGATGCAGACCAATGTTGATACCAAAATAGTCAATCTTCCCAGACTGTATCCTTACACAAGATGAAGCCCTATCATACATATCTTTTATGAGGTTAATGTATAGGACATGTACTCGTCTCTTCTCGAAAACTCTCCATAATATCTCCTGTGGGACAGAATCATAAGTCTTCTCCAAATCAATAATAATTATATGGAGTTTCTTCATTGTATCTCTGTAAATCTCTATTGTTTTCCTCAACAAGTGGATGACTTTAATGGTTGAGCGACCTGACATGAATCCGAATTGATTTTCTTTTATTTTTGAAACTTGCCTCAACCTTCTTTCGATTACACATTCCCAAATTTTCATAATGTGGCTCATCAGCTTGATACCTCTGTAATTTGAACAATTTTGAATGTCTTCTTTGTTCTTATAAAGAGGCACCACGATGCTTCTCCTCCAATCTTCATGCATTTTCTTGCTTCACCAAATAACGTTGTATAATTTTGTAAGCCAAGTCAAACCACGCTCACTTAAAACTCTCCAAACTTCTATAGGAATGTCATCAGGTCCTACATCTTTCTCAGGTCTCAAAACCTTCAATGCCTCCTCTACTTCCTTTGTATTCATCTATAGCTTGTACAATTCAAGTAACTTTCATTGCTAATGCTAGCTAGACCTCCCAGCTAAGATGGTATGGTTTCTTATATAGAGATGGAACCTTAAACTGACAATTTCTTATATTATTCATTTTTTTTTTCAAAATTTCTTCTTCGAGCACCAATTGTGGACTTCTAAACTGACAATTTTAATTAATTGACTCCTAATTAATTAATATTTCCTAATTTGAAATTTTGATCGGTTTCTTAATCCATTTCTATAAGAATTAGTAAATGCAATAAGAGGTATATTATTCTAAAAAAATCAATACCACCTAAAGCTAGAAAAAGAACGAATCATTTTAAGGTCTAGGTGATGCAAGGTGCATTTGATGATGTTATATATGGAAACTCTCAAGGAATGGAAAGCACGTGTTTGGCAGTTAGCAGATAAGGCTGCTTATTTTGATCTAAGCCAAGGTACATCAGTCAGGGTAGATATGTTCTTTGGAAGAATAAAGATGGATATATTTTTAGGAGTGAATCTATTAACCGACCACATTTAATTTGGTGACTCCTGTTAAAATGGGACATGCTTGGTTATGATTTTGGTAACAAAGATACTTCTTAGCGGTTTACATAAATGTAAATATGGGTTTGAAATTAACGTGTATTCTGCTTCACGTGTTAAGTTGGATCCTCGTAATAGTCCGATGCATCATTGTTTATATTTTTAAGCCTGAAGCTTAATGTGATGAGGCATGTGTTTACAGTATTGGGTCATTTGATGTTTAGTTTTCCCCTGCGGCTGTAATTGATGTCTTCAATTGATCTGGAAACTGCTCATTGTTTCTTCGTGCCAGGAATCTTTGCTAGGGGCATCCCAGATAAATCAGCCGGCTATGCTAAATTTTCCCGGCTATGATTTCATGGATATTGACTCTTTGCTGAAGTTGGAGGAACTGAAGGACAAAGAGTTGGAGGAAGCACAGGAGGTCAGGCATAGGTGTGAGCTGGCAGAAAGGCAAGCATTGAAAGCATATCGCGAAGCACAAAGGGCTTTGATTGATGCCAATGAAAGATGTTCTCTTCTCTATAGAAGAAGAGAGTTGTTTTCTGCTCATGTTCGAACCCTTGTAATGGATGGTGGTAATTCTCTACTGTCTCCCGGTTGGTCAAGTAGGGCCAGAGCTCAAATGGAGTCAGCAGAGAGGGTTAACAAAGCAAGTCGTATTCCTTCACCTGCTCAAGGTTACAATATGGTTGGCAAAAACCACAAAGGTAGTCAATCTGATGTTAAAAGTGGAGGCGATGCATGTGAGACTGAACATAGATGTCATCATGTTGAATCGGCAAGTCAACTTCTGCTTGGGCATTCTTCAAAATCTGGACTCCTCTCTAGTCCCAATGTTGGAGGATCAGATACTAGATATAATGGTGTTTTAGTTGGAAGAAGCCATCCTTCCAACTCGCACAATATGCCTATAAGAGATGGGAGATTGTTTTTGGCTTGCAGCGACTCCAATGACAGTAGGTTGGTCTGTGAAGAGGAGAATCTTGGTGGTGAAATGGATTCCTCGAATATAGAAGCTGGAAAGATATCAGCTGGTCAGAACTTGCAAGATTTGGAACTTGAGGCAACCTTGAGATCAAAACTTTGTGCACGTTTTTCGAAAAAGTCTTCCGTTATTGACCATGGTCAGGATAAGGCACCTTTTGATGAATGCAATGGTGATGGCAGTCCTTATATTGAAAAGGAAACCGGTACACAAATGAAGGGACAGGCACACCTCTCCAATGATGTGCCATCGTACGAAAAAAGTGGTACATCACAGATGAAGGGACAGACAAACTTCTCCACTGATGCACCGTCAAACGAAAAAAACAGTATTTTGATAGGTAAAGTAATATCTAATTTCAGCGTCATTTGTTTTATGGGCATTCTTTATGATCGCTGGTCTTAAGTAACTGCGATTTCCCATTTTGAAAACAATGCTTTCTTAGGTCATTTTTTAATTAACTTGTGGATAAATTACATTAAAGTTTCCAATGGTTGTGGTGAATATAAAAAAGGCCTTGATAAAAAATTCTGATATTTTGGACCTGAATTTCAATACTATGCACTTTCCTAATGGCACTATTTTCCCATTAAATGATAAAGAGTAATTAACGGGGAAATCTCCAATATTTCCATCCAATCTCCATGTGGTCTCTAAACTCACAAATGCAATGATTTGAGTCCCAATTTTTTTAAAGGTAACAATGTGGTCCCCCTTCGACCCAAAAGACATTGCACGAATTGAATTGTAGAGGACCTGTGAAGGACCACATTGTTACCTTTACTCTCCTTATGAATCGAACTTTTCTTGTCATGATGTTCGGTTCCTACTATTATTATCAATAATACAATTCATATCCTAGATTAGAAATATAAGAAGGTGAGTCCATCTTATTCATTGAAAGAAATGAAATTATTGCTGATATAGCGTATAAGACACACACAACAACGAAGCCTTTTCCCACAATTAAGTAGTGTTGGCTACATGTATTTTTTTGCCTTCATTCAGATCTATTTTGGGTCATTCTCGGGCTTAAATCCAAATAACTAAGATTCCTTCGGATAGTCTCATTCCGACACTTCTTGGGCTTTCCTTGCCCTCTTTTAACTAACTCAACATCCTAAATCTCGCATCTTCTAAGTGGTGCATCATTCGACCTTCTTTGCACATGGTCAAACCATCTTAGGCGGTTTTCTCTCATCTTATCCTCTATCAGAGCTACACCAACTTTTCTTATGATCGCACCATACATCCACCTTATCATTTTCAGTTCTGCTAATGTCATTCTTTGCACATGTCTATGGTTCACATGCCAATATTCTGAATTTCTGATGCATTGAGCATAGCAAGTCTCACGGCCTTTTTGTAATACCTTTGACTTTCAAAGGGATTTTCTTATCATAAAGAACATAAGAGGCTCCTCTCCACTTTAGCCGACCTGCATTTCTTCTATGAGTAACATCCCCATCAATTTTCCCATCTTGTTGCAAAATAGATCCCAAGTATCTAGAAGAATCTTTCTTCTGAATGTTATTATCTCCAATCTTCATCTCAAGTCCCTCACCGTTGTTTCCATCAAATGTGCACTCCATATATCCAGTCTTAACCTTACTTGTACGAAATCTTTAATCTCTAAGGTATGTCTCCAAACCTCCAGCTTCTCATTTACTCCATCTCTTATCTTATCAATCAACAATATCATTGATGGACAACTTACACCTAGGTATATCATCCTCAATGTGACTAGTCAACTCGTCCATAATTAAAGCAAAAAGGACAGGCTTGTCCCTTTCTCTACTCCGTTGGCGGAGGTCGGGGAGTGCGCGCGGCTTCTGGGTTGTCCTCCGGGCGACCTCCCTCTGGATTATCTGGGCCTACCTTTGACGGTGGGTCGCGCTCGCATCTGTGATTGGCGGGCGGTGGTGGAGAAGATGGAGGCTCGGTTGGCCGGGTGGCGCGCGACTCTTCTTTCCCGTGGTGGTCGGTTAGTTCTACTCAAGTCTGTTTTATCTTCGATCCCAATTTGTTTCTTTTCCGTGCGGGGAATGCCAAAGGGGATCCGTCGAAGATTGGAGACGTGTATGCGGGGTTTCCTCTGGGGTAAGAAGGGGGAGGGGAGAAGGGGAGTGCACTTGGTGGGCTGGGATGAGGTTACGCGACCAAAGCAGGAGGGGGGTTTGGGCGTGAGGCGGGTGGAGGTGGTGAATGAGGCCCTTTTGCTCAAATGGGTGGCTAGGTTATGGGGTCGGGAAGAGAATTTCATGCTCAATTTTTTGAGGGAGGCGGTGGGAGTCGACCGGTTCTTGGATTCACGGGGCCGTGTGCTGGGTCTTTCTTCTTCCTTCTCGCGTGGCGTGGTTGATGCCCTTAGCCGCAACCGATCTCTTTTTGGCCTCAAGCTTGGCGATGGGAATTTGCTTCGCTTCTGGGTGGACGATTGGACCGGAAGGGGTCCTCTCCAGGAACTATTCCCGCGCTTGTTCGCGCTGGCGGTGGACAAAGATTCGGCCGTGGCTTCTTGCTGGGATGGTGCATCTTGGTGCCCCACGTTTGCGGCTAACCTATCTGACCGGCGGCTGGAGGACTTCATCGCTCTCTTGGCTGTTCTCGCGGACGCCTCCACGCCTTCTGAGGGCCGCGATCATCTGTTTTGGAAGGATGGCTCTTTCTCAACCCGTGTGGCTTACCAGGCTCTTCTTCTTCCCTCTGTCGGGGTTGACGCATCCCTCTTGCATGATTGTAGATTTTTTTGGGGACTCAAGCTACCGGAATGCATTGGCATATTCCTCTGGCTCTTTCGGCGCGGCAGACTGTTAACCCGTAGTCGCTGTGCTTCGTTGTTTCCCAACGCCACTTCCATCTGTGGCCTATGCGACATGGAGATGGAAACTATAGAGCATCTCTTCTTCCACTGTGGTCGTATTCGTGGGCTTTGGGCTGACCTGGGCTGGCTCAGCTTGTCGTCATTGGCCTCCTTCTGTGATAGCTTGGTTAGCTCTAGGGGCAGAGCTCGAGAGGACCTGCTGATTCCGATTGCGCGGCTTTGTAGCATTTGGCTTGGAAGAAACGAAGCTCTCTTTGCTCGACAGAGGTTCTACACCGAGAATATACGTATATCGGCCTCGCGCTTCCTTCATGATTGGTGTGCTGGGTAGGGTCTTCTATTTGTAATTGGGGGTATCTCCTCTTCGATACCACCCATTTTGTGTTTTTTGTTGGTTGCTGTACGCCTTTTCCTTGTAAGTATTTCTTTAACTCCTTTATTAATGCACCGGGGCGAGCACCTTTGAATGCCTTCCCCTTTTTGAGCGTCAAAAAAAATTAAAGCAAAAAGGAATGGACTCTATTGGGAAAAGAAAGAAACTTGTCATTCCATGAACCCTATGGCTCTCTTATATAGAGGAGAAACCTATGAATAAATTATATGAGATAGATGAAAAGAAAATAAATAGAGAAAATAATACATAACACAAACATATCTCTACACTCTCCCTCAAGATGTAGCATATATGTCAATCATGCTCAACTTGGTTGAACACTTCTGATACGATCCTCTAGGCAAAGCCTTGGTAAAGATATCAACCATTTGATCTTCTGAACTGACATAAGAGGTAGATTAAAGCCTTTCTGTATTATATCCCATGTATAGTGGCAATCCACTTCAATATGTTTAGTTCTCATGAAATGCATGATTGTTTGTAATAAATAGGGTAGTCTGGCTATCACATTGTAATTGTATAGGAAGAGGTACATCTATATTTGAGTCTTCTAACACTGCTCGAGCCCACATCATCTCTGTACTTGCTTGTGCATAACTCTATATTCAGATTCAACACTTGACCTAGCAACCACAATATGCTTCTTGTTCTTCCAAGAAACAAGAGAACCGCCAACAAATACAGCGAAGCCCGACATGGACTTCCTGTCTTTAGGACATCCTGCATAGTCTGCATCTGCACATGCTGAGATGGTCAGAGTTGCTCCTTTCTTGAATTGTAATCCTGCTCCTGGAAATGACTTTAGATACCTCAAAATCATATAAACCGCATCCATATATACCTGTCGAGGTTGTTCCATGAACTGACTGACCTGACTAACTGCAAAGGAGATGTCTTGCTTAGTAATGGTGACGTAGAGAAGCTTTCCCACCAACTGTCTGTATCTTCTCCTGTCCACCTCTTTTATATCATCATCATATAACATCATGCTGAGATCCATTGGAGTAGTAGCATGTCGACACCTAATCATGCCTGTCTCAACTAGCCAGTCTGTAACATACTTTCTTTGGGTCATCACAAGACCCTGCTGATTCCTGGCGAATTCTAATTTCAGTAAATACTGTAGGGTGTCAAGATCCTCGGTGACAAACTGTCTGCTCAGAAATTCCTTTGTCGTATTGATCCCTTGCACATCATCTCCTGTAACAATATGTCATCAACATATACCATGATAACAACTGTACCTTCGGAAGTTCTCCATACAAGCATGGAATGATCTGTATTCGATCGCTTGAATCTTTGCCTGTCAATCATATCCGAGAGCTTTTGGAACCACACCTTTGGACTCTGCTTCAGGCCCTATATTGCCTTATGAAGTCTACAAACCTGCTGACATCCCCTCCTCCCCCCCCAACAGTAAACCCCGGAGGCTGTTGCATGTAGACTTCCTCCTGGAGGTCACCATACAGAAATACATTTTTGACATCAACATGAAATAAAGACCAATCACGTATCACAACAATAAAAAGAAGAACTCGTAGAGTAGAGTAGCGAGCAACAAGGGAGAATGTGTCCAGATAATCCACTCCATACGTTTGAGTAAAACTACATACAACAAATCTTGCCTTGTAACGATCGAGACTCCCATTTGCATGGTGTTTGAGGTAAACACCCATTTGCAACTGACAATAGACACTCCATTGGGAGTGAGAAAACTCCAGGTACCACACGACTGTAGAGCAACTATCTCCTCTTCCATGGCCAAATACCACCTATTGTCCCTCAAAGCCTCCTGGTCATTCCATGGGATTTCCACGGCATATAGAACAATCGCAAATCTCCTTAGTTCCCCTGTCAAGCAATCAAAGGAAACTTGTGACACGAGAGGATGTGAGGCACATGTAAGCTTCTGTTATTGAAGCACAATAGATACATCCAGGTCATTGGGAATCTCCTCAATCTGTATGCCATGCTTCTGCAACGATTCCTGCAGAGTCACATCTCCAAACCCAGGCACATCACATGAGAGAAAGAGATGTATTAACTTGGATGAAGCGGGGTGGAGGAGGAACTACACTCAACCTTTGAGACATCTTGACTTGAGAACTTTTATCTGAATGTGCTTCTGTTGGTGCAGTTACAGAAAAACCCCTATCTTCATAGGACTACAGAGGATCAAGATCAGATTATAATCGCATTCCCGAACCTCTAGATCAAATATTTGATTGACAACGAGGGCCCGATAAGCACCTTGAGTAGAGAAAGTCATATCGTGCCATGTCCAATAATCACGACCATCCCAGGGTATCTAAAACTAGAGAGATCCTCCGAGAGGTGCAATAAATCATTGAATTGCTACATCTTCCAAGGAAACGAATGGGAGAAATTGATAAACTGGAGCATACTACTCAGAGTCAAATAATTAAAACATACAACAACAACAACAACAACAAAGCCTTTTCCTACAATTAAGTAGGGTCGGCTACATGGATTCTTCGCCTCCATTCAGATCTATCTTGGGTCAATCTCGGACTTATATCCAAAAAGCTAAGATCCCTTAATTAAAACAATAGAAAAAACAAAAAAAAAAGATTCTCCAGACTTGGCACTTAACTGCAGAGGGGAAAGAAATGGGCACGAGGCAGGTTGTGGAGATGGTGGGATGATGGTGTTCGTGTTATCCATGTGAGCCCTGTATGAACTATTTCTATAGTAAATGCTGTTGTAATCAAATATCAATAAAAATTGTTGATTTTCACTCCTAAGATTGTAATTTGTCTATATGCATGCACTTATTAATGGATCCTTTAGTACAAATAGGGTTATGTATCTTGACCATCTCAAAATGTTATTGCTTTTGAACGAATGATTGTATCATAAAAGCTGTTGCTAAGGGATATCTAAAGAGTTAGATTGAGCATTGTTTCAGATTTCGCGAAGCTTCACCGAAATTTTGCTTTCAACATGGGACCGAAATTTTGAGTGAAATGGCGATATGAGGGACTTTTCGGGTCATTCCTTCACAAATGTTGGTCTATATGGTTTCACTGAAATATCGCATCGACACAGTGTCAATACGATAACCTATATCGATATTTAAACTCTTGAGATTGAGGACAGAACTGTCACCATTAAATGATTATCAATAAAGGATCTCTTGCCTGAGAGGGAGATGCCAATACTTTATTCCAAAAGATGACATCTGTCCGACCTCTTGATGCACGTCCTCTGCATAGGATTAGAGATTCGGAGGTGCCAGATGAGTTGAGACAATGAGTTGATTTGCGAGATCGAGAGAACTAAGACCTCTATCATGTACCTTCACAATATAGGCATACATCCTCTGGTCGAAGACAAATTTATCACTAAGTATTTGAGTATGTACATGTGACAGACCATTAGGCTGATGACTTAGTCAAGGTCTATATACCGGCGCGATGTTGTGCATATAGGGGCATATGAGTGATATGGTCTCTCAAAGGTATCATACATGTTCACTACTTAATCGGACGGCATGAGCTCACTCATGAGATATTGGGATAAATTGAATTCCATCGACGGTCATCGTGCTTTTGAACATGCCAAGATTTGAAGATATGATATATGCTTTTGGAAAGCATATGATCGATACCAACTCCTAATGATCGAATGAGAAAACTTATTGATAAAACCTTGAAGGAGACATTCAAATGATATCTCAACTTCGAGTTTAATCACAGTCTTCCATTCTGCAGGATGTACAAGTATTGAGAATACTCGAGGGAAATGTGTTCTTGATTAATTATATACCATCATGCTTCTATTCTGAGTGATGGAACTAGTTCAGATTTTAGTGACTCCGCTCAATAGACTAGTTATCCAATCTTAGTCTAATGGTTGGTCATTGATTTGAATTATATTCAGATACATTGAGAAGATTGGGTACACTGATTGATATGGTCCGACATCTCTGAAAGGTCTTCTAGATTTGTATATGTGATTGGATCTCATGATCCAAGTCACTATACATGGCATATGCATTTGTCCTAATCATATCTTAAAGTATCCGTGGAGAAGGCACACTATCCTGAAAGGAGTTTGATGAATGTTTCTGAAGAGACAAGATCCGAGCAAAGAGGAAAAATTTAGGATGATCAAATTTGATTTAATTTTCCTGGATAACATTATCTCGGATAGTGTTATCCACAATACTCCAAGAATAATGTGGATAAGATTCACATTGTTTTTAGATATATGTAGAGAGGAATCTAAGATAAATAAATTGAATTTAATTATCCTAGATATATTCTTTCAAAAAAATTATCTTGGATAAAACTATTATCGACAGTGCTATACACAATAATCATGGATAGTGTGGATAGGATACATATTATCTTATTGAGACTTGATTATGATGAGTATTCACAGAATTAATATTAATATGGATTAGATTCACATTACACAAACATATAAATTAGATTTACATTTAGTTTTGGACTTATGAATGTGATTCATATTTGGTGGATGGCTTGTTTGTAATTGTCACAAAAAATTTAGAATTATTTGGTGATAATTAAATTCCAAAATTAGTAAACAAATTAAAGATTTGGTTGTTGAAAGATTACAACTGAATAAAAGAAAAAAAGAAAACACATAAAAATGGGGGACGACGGTGGACATCCGCACCGTAGATGTATATCCCCTTTTATTTTTTGATTATCTATTTGTTGACAGATTTGATGGAAGGTTAATTGAAAATTAAGTTGATAATATTTCAACTTTAACCCTCAAGCTATTGAGGATTACAATTAATCCTAACCATCCATTTGGAAATTAGGATTGCAATCATAACAGTTCGAAAATGCATAAAAGGATGGGCATTCCATTCTCTCTAATTTATTCTGAAATTCAACAAGTCTCTCCCTTCTCTCCCTTTCTCCCAAGTCATCCGCCTACCTCACTATAGTCGTCCCCCTACCCCATGGCTGTCCTCCTGCACAGCCAGACCACCCCCTCTTAGTGGCCATCCTTGATGTTATGCTACCCAATCGGTTTGACCGATCTTGCGTGAAGGATCTTCCTCTTCGGTGCTTTGTGCTCTTGAAGTAGGAATATGATTTCATTTGACGAAATCAAGAGCAAGGAATTTCACATCATCTCGTTGGATTGCGGGAGGCACATGGTCCATCCCCATGCCTGCAAGTGCTGCCTCCTTCGGATCAGACTTGGGACATGAGATCTCTTCGCTTAGAGACTCGAAGATCACGTTCACCTATCGAGGTATGGTCTAATCTCGTGTGAACTTGATCATATGGATTGGGAATGGGTCCCAGTCTATGTGGTTTCATCTATTTTTTAAATTTCTGCTGCAATCTCAACTCGTACAACGAGTCCATTTTGATCGGATATAATCCGATCTTCACGTCTCCGTAATGAGCGAGGTTGATCGCCTCCCTTTAATCCGTAGGGCGGAGAAAGAGGGAGAGCTTCCAAGGGAGACGGTTGCGGAAAAGGAGAGAAAGAAGAGAATGTGGAAGAGTAAGAGGGACTTGTGGGGTTTCTTTTCTTTCACTAAAACTATTTGCTTTCCTCCCGCCCTCCCCCCACCATCCTTTTGTAACAATAGGGCCACGCCAATAAAACCCTAGACACAAAATAAAGAACATAAAAAATGACATGCAGACCTTTATGAAATAAAACAACTTTCAGGGGACTAGACTTATTTTAATTGTCAAAAATGAATAATTGCATTCGAACCCTTCCATTCGTCAATGGAAGACCCCAAATAATTAATCGGTAGATCCCACGAGGGGTGTCCATGATAGACGTAGACTCATCAATATTGGGAGTAGAGAGCCAAAAGGGATCAAAAACTAATTTGGGCATGTTAATGGAGAGGTCCGAGACCGAGAGCTCTCTGAAGATGTCAAGAACCATGTACATTTCCTTGACCTTTGAAGCGCCGCCTCATTGATAAAAATAGTGTCATCGACATAGTGTAAAAGGGTATGGAGATTTGTTTCTAAAAATAGCATGAGCTGCCACATCTCTACACCTCTCAGTCCACCATGCATGATAGGAAGAATGTCGACAACCAGAACTAACAACGGATGCTCAAGCGGGCACCCCTATCAAGTCCCCCCTCCGCTGCTGAAAGAATCCATTATCAGGTCTACCATTGATTAGAATCGTGTATGATTCAATAATCATGTAAAACTTCATCTAAATGTTTGGGAAACTCGTCCTCACTAAAGCTAAACACAAAGAATGGTCAATATCAGGTTTACCATTGATTAGAATCGTGTATGATTCAATAATCTTGCAAAACTTCATCTAAATGTTTGGGAAACTCGTCCTCACTAAAGCTAAACACAAGAATGATCAATTTAAACTAACACAAGCTTTGGAGCACAACAATTATATAGGCCACATTAGATAAGGGAATAGGTTTTAAATCCTACGCACATTCGGAGAACCCCTTCTTAGGATGAAGGAAATGGAGGATTTGATTGAGACCAACATTCCCCACAATGACCTCCTCCATTTTCAAAATATCTGAGTAAATTGTATCCCAGAAATCCCCTAAAAAATAGTACATGAAAATTATCAGATCCCGATGCTTCATCAACATTAAGCTAAAAAAACATCGATCATATCTCCTCCACATTGAAGCTCCTTGAGAGCTCATCCTTTTGGTCAGGAGACATGGATGACACACTCGAACTAAGCCATATCCAACCACGATAGATGGGGCGCATGCTCATGGAAGAAAGTAGTTCACCACTGCCGCTCCCACCTCGATATACCAATCAACCCTCACATCAGCCACCAGAAGGCGCCCCTACCATCGGCCACAACATGAAAGAACTTGTTTTTAGCATCCCTCTCCTTAGTTGTCATGCTGCATCCTTCTTCCTATCCTCTTTTCGGATGACTCTCTGGAACCCTACTCAAGCCTCCTACTCTGAGTGCAAAAGACCAGGACCATCTTCTTCCTAGTTAAGTTTGTTAATCTCATCACATGTCTCCTTCCCGTGGATAGCATGTCTCTCATGCTTCTCCATCTTGTATAAGCATAGCCGTCGTCGAAATGCTTCTAAGTTGTGGAAGATCCGAACCATAGGCCAACCATTACACTGGAAAGACGTCCATAAGTAGACACCATCTCCAAGAATTCATCGTAAAGAAGACACGCTTTCTCAAACGGAAGAAAGAGTGAGCCACACCATCATCCCCCTAGGACTAAAACGGGGTTGTATATTTGGATCGCAATAATGAATAAATGCAAGCCAACAAGAAGGCATGTTGAAGCTCCATAGACCAGAACAAATGATCCATGCACGGACGGGACCTCGAAACATGCCAAGTAAAGTGGTAGTCGGTTGCGTCAAGAACCTTCAACTGAGGGTCAACGATAAAATTGTAGTTCCCACTAAGTAGGCGAGGATGTTAAGAAGAGAGAGTATGATGTTGAAATCACTACTAATCAACCAGGGTGCTGTTGGAAAAATCTCCCCAGTCGTACACAAATCCTCCCATATGTGTGGTCTGAATTCTGAGAGCAGCATCAATCGGTACATAAACACATGAAAATAGTAGTAGATCTTCGTCCCACGTGTCCTTAAGCATCACATGACCATTTGCCTACCAATCACCTCTGATCCAACGACAGAAAGTCCCTATTCCAAGCAACTACTAGACCTTTCACGCTACCCACCTTCTCCATCGCCCTAAACTCGGAAAGAAAAATTGACCACCAATCGATTTCCGCATCTGACTTGACCAACCTTGAATCTCGTCTCATGAAGAAATTTATATATCACTCATCCAACATCCTGTAAACCACTCTTCTCTTTTTTGAGTCACATAGACCCTGCACATTCCATGAGATGAACTTGATGGAGAAACTATTACCTTCCCGTGGTCCTTACGACATTTGTATCCCTTCCAATGCTCTTGCATGTCTGTAGCACGCTACTCTACTCTGGCTATGATAACATCTCGGGTTGGGAACCATCAGCAAATACCATCATGGAGCTAAGCTGAGCCATGGGCCCTTCGAAGACCAGAATAGCAAGTGAAGATCCAGTAGGCACCATTTTTTGTCACCTTTTATGAAATACAACCTCATCGAAATGGTTTCCTCAGGCTTGGGTGTTGGGACAACTACAAGAACAGACAACCACCTACTTCCTAGGGCGACGACAAGCATTCTCGTTCATGGAAGGGGGAATTATCAACAGCTGGTATGTTGTAGAAGATATGCCTATGAAAGGTCTCCACAAAAACCTCATTATAGAGATGTGACGGGCTCCCCATTCACTTTCAGCAAGGGGAAGTAGGTATCACTTGAATCCTTGTGGAGGTATCGGAACTGTTGAGAGAAGGGGGGTTCACATGAGAGAGTGGGAATGAGCGAAGGTTTTTCGGTCTCCAACGGACCTAAGTATGGTACAGATATAACAACGTCAACATTGTCCGGATCCATGGAAGGTGCTAGGAGGTTGAGTTTAGAATTCGTCACTTGATCTTCATACTTCATGGTTTCTCGGTAATCGGCCTTGAAAAGGTGGGCCATGAGGACAAGGGCTTGTTATACCATGGGCACCACTCTAAGATCTATGTGACAGAAACTTCATCTGTGATAGAACTCACCATTGGTAGTGGGGGAGGAACCATGACCCCAGCCCATAGCTTGGAAATAAAATGTCCCACCCTCAAAGAGCATTCAAAATTCATGGACATAAGGGGTCTTTCCATGAGTACCATAATAAATGCATTCACGTGAGAAGTTGGCGTACGTCTATCCAACAACATCTCCACCACCTTCCTGGAAGTCCATGAGGAGAGCCTTCAAAAATATGATCCCTAGATGGGGACCCTACAATCTGAAAGATTTGGTATCACACCATCGGCTTCTCGCCGTCCGAGGACCAAGACCTCCATAAAATCAGAACCTCCACCTCCGGGCGAGCTCTCAGCAATCAAAAGCTTCGCTTCCTGCTTTGAGAGGCCCCCCTCACACAAACCAAACAATCTTCCAAGATGACTACATCCCCAAATAAGCTCTAAGAGAGATATCAACCCTACCATTCATGAAGGATTTAATAAGGATCCCCACACAATCCTCAACATTTGGAGCTTGATTTGGACAGTTTGAAGCACTCTTTACTGCCTTTACATAGGTCCTCTCATTGACGTGCTTGGAATGTGTTGAGATTGTTGAGATAATTATGGTAGCTGTTGAGATAATTATGTTAGTTTTTTATTTTTGGTATGTCTCTCTTATGTAATTAACCCAGAGCTTTTCTTCCAATATAAGAGAGCCCTAGGGTCTCTTCTATGGTATGGAAAACGTTTCTCCCAACATGGTATCGGAGCAACGGTCCTAGACCGGGGTTCCCGTATCCCACCCAAAACCCTAACCCTAACCCCCCCCCCCTCCCCCCCCCCCCCCCCCCCCCCCGCCTCCTCTCGGCGCCGCCGTAACCCAGCTAGGGCCCTCCCCCCGCCGACCGCTGCTGCCCTAAGGCAGTCCAGCCCTTCTGGGCCGCTGCCTGGGTTTTCCCCAGCCACCTGCGCTGCTGCCAGGGCCCCTCCAGCCTCCTGCGCCGCCGCCTGGACAGATCCCTGCCATCCCGAGGTGCCGCAAAAGCCCCCCGCCCTCCTGTGCTCGGCTGGGGGTGTCCAGCAAGTGCTGAGTGCGCTCTGGTTGACTTCCCGTGATCTGAAACTGGTATTCCAGCCCCTGTTTTGCAATCTATTGGTCTGATTTTGTTTGTCGGTGGTGTTTTTGGTCTTCCATATCACATCTAAACGCCACTAGACCTTAATAAACTGCATATGAATGGTTTTATAAGTCTACATATACAAGTACTCCTCTTCATGCTTGTGTAGACATTATTCGGTTGATCTACTCCTCAATTGTCCGAGGTTCATTTCATTGATACAATGCCCGGCATTAAAAGCGACATGTTCTCTTCTTCTGGTGCATTCAAAGGACCTACACCAATAGTCAAGATGGATGGGACCAATTATGAACTATGGTCCATGCAGTTTCGCACTCTTATGCAGTGCCATAACAAAGAACACATTATCACCGAATCCGAACCGGCGGACAAAACCGGGGCCAATGCTTCGTGGAAGCAAGATGATGCTTATGGTCGTATTTGGCTCTCCGGGACGTTCACCACGGAGATTGCCAACGATATTGTCAACCAACCCACCGCAAAAGCTATGTGGGATATATTAGCAGCCACATATGGGCAAGCCAATAATGAGAGCAAGATTCTTCAGTTACAGTTTGGCATTTTCTCGACCAAACAGAATGGTCGCCCGCTTCATGTGCATTTTTCTCATCTTCGCGGCATGTTTGAACGTCTACACAGCTTCATGCCTATCACTGCCAGCACCGAGCAGCAACAACAGTATCGGAACGCCACTATGACAGGGGTGTTCCTATCCTCTCTTGATTCCGAATATGATGCATCACGTACACATCTTCTAACTGGAGAGACGATACCCCCTATGGAAGAAGTATACAAGCGACTCAGTCGGATTACCACTACTCCCACTACTGTCGCTCCGAATCCTTTCGCTATGGCCGTCTCACGGGGAAGGGGAGGATCTTCCCAGTTTCGAGGACGTGGTCTTCGTGGTCGTGGTGGTGGCCGTCAGCTGGCCCATGTTCTTATTGCCATCGTCCTGGTCACTCTGAGGAGACATGCTTTCAGAAGCATGGATATCCAGTCTCTGCAAGGGTTGCTGAACAGACAGAACCAACCTTGGCTCCATCCCAGGATGCTCGCCTGGATGATATTGTTTCTAAACTTTGCAAGATGACGTCCCCTCCCATTATTCCGGCTGCAATTTCCTCTGATGCTGCGGTTACTGCCAAAGCCTCGTCTAGCTCCTCAGGTACTACTTATGCTCTTACGAGTTGTAGCAGCTTTGATTTGACTGATTGGATTGTGGATTCGGGAGCATCTCATCATATGTGTGGAGATCGAGCACAGTTTACTTCCTACAACCCGATTGCCTCTGGTCGATTCGTGGTGATTGCTAATGGAGTTCGACTACCTATTGTTGGTCAGGGGGAGATTGTTCTAGCTCCTTTTCATTTGCAGAACGTTTTACATGCTCCAGCCTTTCATATGAATCTTTTGTCTATTAGTCAAATTACAAAAGATTTACATTGTCGTGCCATATTTGATCCATCTTCCCTTGTGTTTCAGGACATACTAACGGGCAGGGTGATTGGATGTGGTAGCCGTGAGCAGCGAGGATTGTACAAGCTTACCATACCATCTCATTCTGGGATCGCTACTATTCCTTCTGGATCTGTTTCACCGTTCATGTGGCATCTATGCTTTGGACATCTTCCTCTTCAGAAGATGTGTCATGTTCTACCTCAATTATCTACTCGTACTACCTTGGATTGTGAAGCCTGTCAGCTTGGAAAGCACCATCGCTCTTCATTTCCGTTTCGTCAGAGTCGTGACAGTAGTCAGTTGTTTGAGTTATTTCATTTTGATATTTGGGGACCTAGTCGTGTTCTTGATCATCAGGGACATCGTTTTTATTTGGTTGCTGTTGATGATTACTCTAGACTATCTTGGGTGTTTTTGTTAAAACATAAGTCTGAAGCTGGTGCTCTAATCAAGTCTTTCCTTATAGAGGTCAAAAACATTTTCTCCGCTAATGTTAAAATTATTCGTACGGATAATGCCTTGGAATTCTCTACTTTACAATTATCTGCATTTCTCAGATCTATTGGTATTATTCATCATACCTCTTGTGTTCATACGTTACAGCAGAATGGTGTAGCTGAACGCAAACAACGTCCTTTTCTAGACGTCACACGGACGCTTTTGATTCAGAGTCGAGCTCCCCATTCTTTCTGGGGAGATGCTGTTCTTACAGCCTGTTACTTAGTAAACAGGATGCCTTCCACCATGCTAGGAGAAAAGGTTTCCTTCTTGATTGCGTTTCCCGGGAAGGACCTATTTTCTCTCACTCCCAAAGTTTTTGGTTGCGTCGCCTTTGTCCACAATTTTGCTCCTGGTCGTGACAAGCTCTCACCCAGAGCGGTCAAATGTGTTTTTGTTGGATATTCTCGTACCCAAAAAGGGTATCGTTGTTTTGATCCTGTAGGACAGAGATATTATGTGAGTGTTGATGTCACATTTTTTGAGTCTATTATGTATTTTTCTCCTACAGGTGACAGATTGTCCAATGGTAGTTCTGAAGAAGATGTGGTTGTTCCTCCACCACCTCCTTCTCCTCCAACTCTGCCTACTCCACCACAAATCTCTCCACCTCCATCTCCATCTCCACCTCCACCTCCACCTCCACCTCAATTCTTGCCACGTGTTTACACTCGTAGGTCTTCTACTCTCCCCACTGCTCATATGCCCTCTACATCATCCAACACGCCTCAGGTATGTCATGAACATATTATTTCATCTGATGGTATTTTGGATGGATCACAGGCTGAGACAATTATACAGAACCGCGTGGATGATGACCTGGAGGTTCCCATTGCTTTGAGGAAGCCTCGTCGTCAGTGTGCTACTTACCCTCTTGCTGCACATGTTAGTTTGGATTATCTTTCAGAAGAGTACATGCGCTTTGTTGTGGGACTATCTACAGTTACTGTCCCACGAACATATCAGGAGGCGTTACAGGACAATAGGTGGCGTATGGCCATGGAAGAGGAGATGACAGCCTTGCAGTCGCGGGGTACATGGAGTCTTGTGCCTGCTCCTTTGGGTGCCTCCGTAGTCGGCTGCAAGTGGGTATTTACAGTCAAGCACAAAGCAGATGGCAGTGTGGATCGCTACAAGGCGAGACTTGTGGTACGTGGGTTCACCCAAACCTATGGGGTGGACTACCAGGATACCTTTTCCCCAGTAGCCCGACACTCTACGCTTCGTATTCTTCTGTCAGTTGCAGTTTCCAAGGATTGGCCTTTTTGTCAGCTTGATGTGGAGAATGCATTCCTATATGGGGATCTATAGGAGGAAGTTTATATGCAGCAGCCACCAAGGTTTGCTACTGAGGGGGAGTCTCAGAAGGTATGCAGGCTCCATAAGGCGATTTATGGCCTTAAGCAGAGCTCTAGAGCTTGGTACCAGAAGCTATCGGAGCTAATAGAGCAATAGGGGTTTGTACGGTCTACTACAGATCATTCACTTTTTGTCCAGAAGACACAGAGAGGTACCATTGCTATTCTTGTCTATGTAGATGATATCATTGTCACAGGGGATGATGAGCATGGCATTCAGACTGCCAAGGAATTCCTTGGTACGCAGTTTGTGATCAAGGATCTTGGCACTCTTCGATACTTTCTTGGACTGGAGTTTGCAAGGAATCGGCTTGGTCTTTTGATGACCCAGAGAAAGTTTGTGATGGATCTGCTTTCTGAGACAGGTATGACAGAATGCAAACCTGCTACTACTCCTATGGATCCAGGTGTGAGATTGTATAATGATGACACTGAAGAGGTTGACAACAGGAGATACATAGAGCTTGTTGGGAAGCTCTTATATGCCACCATCGCCAGACCAGATATTTGCTTTGCAGTGTGCAAAGTTAGCGAGTTCATGGAGCAACCCAGGAAGGTGCATATGGATGCGGTTCAGATGATTTTGAGGTATATGAAGAACTCACCTGGTACTGGTCTTATCTTCAGCATGGATACATCCCTTGAGGTGACTGCATGTGCAGATGCAGATTATGCAGGGTGCCCCAAAGACAGGAAGTCTACTTCTGGCTTTGCTGTTTTTGTAGGCAACTCCCTTGTTTCATGGAAAAGCAAGAAGCAGACAGTGGTTGCAAGATCCAGTGCAAAATCTGAATACAGGGCCATGGCACAGGGAAGTGCAGAGATGATGTGGGTTAGATCCGTATTGACGGACCTTGCTGTTGAGGTTCCTCTTCCTATGCAATTGTTATGTGATAATCAAACAGCTCTGTTTATTGCCAATAATACTGCTTTCCATGAACGAACTAAACATATAGAGGTGGATTGCCATTACACTAGAGACATGTTTCAGAGAGGTCTCATATCCACCACCCATGTTTCTACTGGAGATCAGACAGCTGATATCTTCACCAAGGTACTTACTAGAGGTCCTTTCCAGAAGTGTTGTACCAAGCTGAGCATGATAGATATCTATGCTCCAGCTTGAGGGGGAGTGTTGAGATTGTTGAGATAATTATAGTAGTTGTTGAGATAATTATGTTAGTTTTCTATTTTTGGTATGTCTCTCTTATGTAATTAACTCATGGCTTTTCTCCTATATAAGAGAGCCCTAGGGTCTCTTCTATGGTATGGAAAATGTTTCTCCCAACAGAATGCCCTGCTCTCTCGATAGCATCTCGACCTTCTCCACCCCTTTGATCGTTTTTGTTAAATAGCCCACATGCGTTTCATTGGTACTTGTGTTTGGGTTGGTCCTGAAAAGATGTTCAACTGGTCTTTTAGGCCACGTCAACAAATCTATGAAGGAAATACCTAATGCTTTAGGGCTCACCACCGTCATATTGTCCTCCGCTATCATTGGCTCAAGCTCCTGACATTTGTGGGGTAATACTCAAATGATTCACGTCAGAGAAAGACATCGTTGGCCTCATAGGACACCGTGGCTCTTTTGCCATCTGCATCGCCTGAGGCTGGACAGATTGCAGGTGTCCTCGTGCCACACTAACACCGCCCACGCTTGCCCTGGCTTCAGCCTAGTTTGCGACCCCTCTTCCATTACTCACTGAAGTCAACACCTCCCTCACTGCTTTTAGACCTCAACATCGCTCAGAGAGACCTTATAAGACCCCCACTGCATCTCATCCTTCTTTTATGCTTGGAGATTATCTCATGTAAGCCATTAATTTGATGCATCAGACCAGAGGAAGAACCTTCCTCTCCTAGAGGTAGAACCTTCCTTGCAAAAAATGGGTCCACTTATGTGCTTGTTTCTTGGGTGTGTGATATTTCTCTCTTCTCATTTGCAAAAGTGATAGCTCGAGTGGCCTAACCCCTGTGTACCTAGCTGATCATCCACGGTTGAGGTTCTTGTAGCTCCAATTGGCTTCCTTTCTGACACTCATTCCCTTTCCCATGCTCTTTCCCACCTTATCTCCCCCATCTCACTCTCTTCCTCTCCTTTGTGATTGCTCTCTCTCCGATACTCACTCAACTTGCTCCTACATTTCACACTCACTCCCTTTTTGTCTCCACCTTCTCTCATGCATGCCTTGTTGCATGCCCTTTTTGAAAGGTTTATAAAAAGCAGAAGTTTGTTGAAAATCATACAGCTGTACTTATATAGTTGACAGACCATTGGAAAGGTTTGTAAAAAGTTCATTGAAAATAATAAACATGTACTGAATTAATCAACAATCAGTTTGTGATTTTCACCATGATTTCCATTAAGATCAGGAATGAACCGAGGCAAAATAATTGGCGCATTAAGCAAGGTAGTTCCATATATTTCTCGATGCATTTTTCATTGTTTGAAGTCCTGACTAGGTAATTACGAAGTCTTAACAGGCCGGATTGCATCTAATGTCTTTGTTTGCTTTGGAACCTGTTGACGCATATAGAGTACCTCTTCGTTATTTTATTTTATGTTTCAGTTGTCTTTTTTATGTAATTTACCCATAGGCTACTCTTTATATAAGAGAGCCTAGGGCCTATGGAATAAGTTAAGTCATTCGTTTTTTTCCCAACATGGTATCAGAGCGACGGTCCTAGACCGGAGTTCTTGAAACCCTAACCCTAACCCACCCCACCCGCCGGCCTCTCTCTCTTCTCTCTCTAATCGGCGCCGCCCACTCCCGATCTACTGCGCAAGTCGTCTTCTCCAAATCGCGGCGGTGCTCCAGCCCTGCGCGCCTCCAACCCTAGCGGCGGTGCTTCACGCGCGAGACCTGCGCGTAGCGCATCGCCTGCTCTCGCGCGCAGGCCTGCTTGCCAGTTCTCCACATAGCGCATCGCGTGCGCATGCCCACGTGTGCGCCTCTTCGCGCCCAAGCTTGAAGATCTGATCGTGCACACACGCGCGCTCCTGCGCGACTTCTCCGTGCAGTACTTGCGTGTGTGCCCCAGTTGCACACGCACGTAGCGTGCTCTTGCCGCGCGCAACTGTGCGCCACTGCGCGTGAACATCTGTGCGCCCCTGCGCGTAATTGTGCGCCCCTGCGCGTGAACATCTGTGCGCCAGCCCACAGTTTGCGTGCGTCGTTGTGATTGATTGCGCGTGTCAAGACCGTAGCGCGCACATATTCATGGGGATGGTTGCTTGACGTCTACACATGCAACTAATCCCGTCTATGTCATTGTAGACAAAGATTATCTTCTGTCAATCGCTCCAGTCTTCCGTCTCCAGTATGTCAGAAAGCAAGGCAGATATCCCGTCTATTGGCGCATTTCGTGGTCCAGCGCCCATTGTCAAGATGGATGGTACGAACTATGAACTGTGGGCAATGCAGTTCATGAGTATGATGAAGTCTACAGGTAAGAAGCACATTCTTACCGAACCTGAGCCTGCAGAGAAGACTGGAGTCCATGCCTCATGGGAGGCCGATGATGCATATGCCAAGGTCTGGCTATCTGGTACATTGGCTATTGAAATTGCCAATGACATTCTACATCAACCCACAGCCAAAGACATGTGGGATATCCTGGCGGCGACATATTCTCAGGCGAAGAACGAAACGAAGATCCTGCAACTACAACATGATATATTCACAATAAAGCAGAATGGCCGTCCTTTACATTCTCTCTACACATCACTGAGAGGGATGTTCGAGAAGCTCTATAGCTTCATGCCTCTTACCACCACGCCAGAACAACAGAAGACATACAGGAATGCGACGATGGTGGGTGTGTTTCTCGCTGCACTTGATCCAGAGTATGAGGCAGCACGGTCTCAGATTTTGGCAGACTCGACTATTCCTCCCATGGAGGAAGCCTTTCACAGATTGAGTAGGATCACAGTTACTTCAGCAGCTGCGAGTCAGAATTCCTCAGCCATGGCGGCAAACAGAGGCCGCGGATTTCATCAACAGGGCCGTGGACGTGGACCTCGTGGAAGGGGTGGCCGCACTAGGCCAACATGCACATATTGTCACCGAGTCGGACACAATGAAGACACATGCTATTCGAAGCACGGATTCCCTGCATCTGCACGAGCCACTGAGCAGATAGAGCCCCCATCTGCTGCTACCTTGGATCAACGATTTGATGATCTAGTTGCCCGCCTCAGGGGCATCATCCCACCATCTGGTCTAGCACCAACTACAGAGAGTCATACTGATGCTGCTGCTTCTGCCTCTGCATCTACTAGTACTTCAGGTAGTACACTTGCACTCCACAGTAGTAGATCTGATACACTGCCATGGATCATGGACTCGGGCGCTACACATCATCTATGTGGCGACCAGAGTCTACTTACAGGATACACTCAGATCCCTCCAGGACGGACAGTAGTGATTGCTAATGGCACACATTCCCCTATCACTGGTCAGGGGGAGATTAGATTGACATCTTCTATGCAGCTCAAGAATGTCCTACATGCACCTGATTTTTCTATGAATCTGTTGTCAATTAGTCAGATTACGAAGGATCTCCATTGTCGAGCTATTTTTGATCCATCTTCTTTGATTTTTCAGGACATCCGTACGGGCAACGTGATTGGTCGTGGCTATGAGCAAGGAGGCCTCTACCGTCTGAATCAGACCCCATTTGCCGGAACCACATCCTCTCCTGCTGGACAAGTATCTCCTCTCCTATGGCATCTGCGTTTTGGTCATTACCGCTTCAGAAGTTGCGTCGAGTTCTACCCTATGGTCTCTCTCACACACCTATCCAGTGTGAGGCATGTCAGTTGGGAAAGCATCACATGTCGTCCTTTCCCAGTCGTCCAGGTCGGAGTAGTAACTCCAAGTTTGAGTTGTTTCATATAGATGTCTGGGGTCCGAGTCGTGTTCCCGATCATCAGGGACACAGGTTTTATATTGTATTTGTGGATGATTTCTCGAGAGTGTCATGGGTGTTTCTTATGAAAAATAAATCTGAAGCAGGAAATATTATTATCCATTTTCTTAATGAAATTCAAAATGTTTTCTCCACATCTGTAAAACTTGTGAGAAGTGATAATGCTTTAGAGTTATGCACCCACATTTTGGCCAATTACTACTCCTCAAAAGGGATTATTCACCAAACCTCTTGTGCTCATACATCTCAACAGAATGGGATTGCTGAAAGAAAACACCGTCACCTTCTTGATGTCACAAGATCTCTTCTTATACAGAGTCATGCTCCCTACTCCTACTGGGGTGATGCAGTTCTTACTGCATGTTACCTAATCAACCGTATGCCGTCGTCTGTCTTGAATGAACAGATTCCTTTTTCACTCATTTATCCTGACAAGGATTTGTTCGCTCTTACTCCTCGTGTGTTTGGGTCAGTCGCATTCGTCCATCAGTTGTCGCCTGGTACTGACAAGCTCTCTCCTAGGGCTGTCAAGTGTGTCTTTGTTGGGTACTCCAGAACACAAAAGGGGTACAAGTGTTTTGATCCAGTGCGTCGGCGGTATATGATCAGTGCAGATGTTACATTTTTTGAATCTGTTATGTATTTTTCAGCATCAGGAGACATGCAGCTACCACCTATACCTCCTGATGCCATATTCATGACACCACCATCTCAGTTACCACCAACACCACCGCCACAAACACCACAACCGCCACCACCACCGCCACCGCCACCACCACCGCCACCGCTAATCTCACCACTACCATTCCATTACACCCGCATGCCTCCTCCAGCTCATGGTCCTGACCCGTCAACTAGCTCGCCTATGGTATGTAATGAAAATATTAATGTTGATGGATCTGACGACATTTCTCAGCAGGATGTATTGCAGGAGCATGATGAGAATACAGATGATTTGGATGTTCCAATTGCTCTATGGAAGCCGAAGAGAAGCTGTGCCAAATATCCTTTATCAGCAGCCGTGTCTTTTGAGAGGCTATCTGGAGACTTCAGGACATTTGCATTGGCACTTTCAGCCACAGACATTCCACGGAACCATCATGATGCTTTGCAGGATGCTAGATGGCGGCTAGCAATGGAAGAAGAAATGGCGGCACTTCGGTCCAGAGGCACATGGAGCTTGGTTCCTATACCTCCAGATGTCAGCCCGGTAAGCTGCAAGTGGGTGTTTACAGTGAAGCACAATGCAGATGGCTCTATTGACAGGTACAAGGCACGCCTTGTTGCACGTGGCTTCACACAGACATACGGGGTGGATTACCTTGACACATTCTCGCCTGTGGCGCGTCATTCCACTCTGCGGATCCTGTTATCAATTGCAGTTGCTAGAGACTGGTCGCTTTATCAGCTGGACGTGAAGAATGCATTCCTATATGGCGAACTGCAAGAGGAAGTCTATATGCAACAACCACCTGGGTTTGCTGTTGAGGGGGAGTGTTCCAAGGTATGCAGGTTACATAAGGCCATCTATGGCCTTAAGCAGAGCCCCAGAGCGTGGTTTCAGAAGCTTTCAGATCTTTTTGAGAAACAAGGATATAAACGTTCCAATGCTGATCATTCCTTGTTTGTGCAGAAGACGGCTAGAGGTATCATTGTAATCATGGTTTATGTTGATGATATCTTGATTACAGGAGATGATGAGCAGGGCATTAAGCAGGCAAAAGAAAGGCTGGGAACCGAGTTTGTCACCAAGGACTTGGGAGTCCTTAGATATTTTCTGGGGCTGGAGTTTGCTAGAAATCCATATGGATTAGTAATGTCGCAGAGAAAATATGTTACAGATCTATTAAGTGAGACAGGTATGCTAGGGTGTCGACCTGCTACGACACCAATGGATCCCAGCATGAAGCTCTATGATGATGACACAGAAGAGGTGGACAAGAGAAGGTACAGAGAACTGGTAGGCAAATTACTGTATGTCACGATCACTAGACCTGATATATCATTTGCAGTGAGTCGTGTGAGCCAGTTCATGGAGCAACCACGTCAGGTCCATATGGATGCAATACACATGATTCTGAGATATCTAAAATCATCTCCAGGTGCAGGCCTGCTATTTAAGAAGGGAAAGGAGATCGCTATCACAGCATGCGCTGATGCAGACTATGCAGGATGCCCCAAGGACAGGAAGTCCACCTCAGGATTTGCAGTTTATGTTGGAGATGCCCTAGTCTCATGGAGGAGCAAGAAACAGACAGTGGTAGCTAGATCCAGTGCTGAATCCGAATACAGGGCTATGGCCCAAGCTAGCACAGAAATGATGTGGGTGAAATCTTTACTTACAGATCTATGTCTTGATATACCGCTTCCTATGATGTTGGAATGTGACAATCAGGCCGCCTTGTTCATTGCAAACAACCCAGCCTTTCATGAGAGGACCAAGCATATTGAGGTTGACTGTCACTACATACGTGACATGATTCAGAAGGGGTTCATTGCTACATCTCAAGTCACATCAGAGAATCAGACTGCTGATATTTTCACCAAGGCATTACTTCGAGGCCCATTCCAGAAGTGTGCGTCCAAGCTGAGCATGATTGATATCTATGCTCCATCTTGAGGGGGAGTGTTGACGCATATAGAGTACCTCTTCGTTATTTTATTTTATGTTTCAGTTGTCTTCTTTATGTAATTTACCCATATGCTACTCTCCTATATAAGAGAGCCTAGGGCTTATGGAATAAGTTAAGTCATTCGTTTTTTTCCGAACAGAACCTTTTTGGCCTTTTCTGTCCTTTGGCAATGACTCATCATCCACCTTTTTGTGTTTTGCATTAGTGCAGCATACAGTTGTCTTTTCCTCGTTTTATCTTCTACTGGGTTTGAGACTTTTCCCCATAAGTCTGATTTTACATGTCAGATTTATGCATCAAAATATCAGTCATGGGCCTCATATTTGAAACGTAAGGAAGAGGGATCCGACCTTAGTTTTTTCCCTCAAAAACAGGCTTCTGTAAACTTCCGAAACCCCTTTTATGAAGATGCTAAACCATAAAGTTCAAAATTAGTACTCTTATTATTCCATTTAAAAAATATCCTAATTGAGAATCAAATGGACCCTTTTTGTATTTTTGCCATTTTTTGACACATTCAATGCTACATCTTTATTTAATTTAAAAAACTCGGGCCCGTATGAAGTAGCTGGAAGAGATCACTTCTGTATTGCTCTGATTATTTTTTTTGTGCAAGTACTAAAATACTTACCAAACAAGAAAACTGAGTATTAGAGGTGCACCCTAGGATTATGCAGACTTGATTATTTTAGATTTTCTCAGTTGCATTTGGACATCATGTAAAGGGCTTCTAAAACCTTATAGGTTTCTGTCCTGTTAGGGTCCTCACGTAGAGAAAGGGAAGGAATGGATTCTAATAACTAGCAAGTCTGTGAACCCAGTGCTAGTGGGTACAGGGGTTCAAATTTCTTTATTTGCTAAATCCCCTTATCTGCTTGGCAATTGAGGCAATTATGTACTATCACTGTGTGACTAGGAGGTCACATGTTTGGGTAATGGAAATGGTCTCGTACTTGAAAACTATAAGCATATGAAACATAATCCAACCTTTCATGAAGCACTGCACAGAGATTAGGCTTCATGCACCAATCTTTATGTTTAGTAAACAGCAATTATTGAGTTCTGGATATTGCTTTTATTTCATCATAACTCCCCTTCTGTGTGATGGTTTTATCTGGTATTAGGTGTTGATAATCTGTGTGAGATCAAACATTCACTGTCCATGCCTACAGATCAACAGATAAGTAGCGGCTGCTTTCCGGAAGAAACATGTGAGCCAGATCATACATCTGTTAGCTCGGTATTTCTATCCACCTTAGTAACTGTGTCCAGGCATCTGAAATTCATACTACCCGAGCCAATTTTTATGCATGAAAAACAAACCCATACAAATTCTTCTGACCAATTTGTCAATGCAAAAGATGTTACTTCATATGGTATGAGAATGTCAAGGACGATATCAACTGGTTCCTACCATTGTGATCTTGTGGTTGATCCCTTGTGGCCACTTTGCATGTTTGACCTCCGAGGAAGGTGCAATGATCAAGAGTGTCAGTGGCAGCATCTTAGAGATTGCACAAGTGTTGAGCAAGATATTATCAAACATAACACTTCTAATTCAGGTATTGTTATGATTTATTTTACAATCTTCCAATAACGTGAAATTTGTTTTTTTTAAATGAAATACTTTTCAATTATTTGTCATTTTGCAGATGCATTGAAGAGACGATCTGTTATGAGTGCCTCAAAATCATCACAAGGTTTAAATGGTAGCACAGTTTTCATACCGACATATCGAATAGGTTCCAATCTTGTAAAAGCTGAGAAGTTGCGATTCGAATCTTTGCTTGCTCGTAGTAATTGGCATTACGGGCAAATGCCATTTTCTACTTCCTTCTTTTTGCCATTTTCCATACGAAGGCCTCAACCTTCAGACGCACCATTGCTGCAGGGATTCGGTGATCATGCAGATCATGACAATTCAAAAAGGCAGCTTTTATCACCATTGAATCAAGACAGAATAATGGTAAGAAAAGTTGTTGCTGTCGAATATCTTTTGCTTGATAATTTTTTTGGCCTTATATTTGAGTTTGTTATTATTGTATGAAGCTGATACAGTAAGTAGCTTAATCCAGTTACCCTTTCTGAAGAAATAGAGAAATACATGCTTTGTTCTGTGTCTATATTATGGCCAACAATTCCTTTGTAGCTTTGGCGTCAAAGATACTGTGTTTATTCTATATATTTCTTGATACCTGGGTGCATTTTATCTTTTTCTCATTTATTTTGTGTGTTAGTCTTTGTAGAAAATGATAGTGCGGAAGCATATAAGAGATAAAGAAATATAAACATGGGAAGAACACCATGATTTTACATGTAACCCTACTCTATAAGGTGCGTGATGAAACTACGGGAGAAAGCTTCTCATGTACCGAATATTTTGTATTGCTTTGTCTCTTTATTATCTGTTACAGGTGGTGTATGGCTCATATAGCCCCATCACTAAGACCAATCCCCACTCAAAGTAGATGTGAGACTAAACATACGAATGTGGTAATTTGACCCTGAGGGGATCCAATTACCATATGTACATGTGACACATACTCTAGCACTCCCCTTCAAGCTAGAGCATGCAATGCTCAGCATACAATTAAAAAGAAATCGATCACTCACAATACAAGACACTACATATACTATTGTAAAAGTTGGCCGACTAGGCCAATTAGTCGGTCTGACTAGGCAAGTCGGGGGGGGGGTGGTAGCTGACTCGACTAGGCCTAGTCGATCAACTCGACTAACCGGGCGGTCCGGACCGACTATTCGGTCGACTCTTACATAGAGTTTTTTTTTGCTTTTTTTAAAAGCAAACTTATTCTAATATGCTTAATGTTATATTAAAGTCAATTACTTCTTTTGTTTCATTATGATAGTATAGAAAATATACAAAGCTATGCAAATATATAAGGATATGCGTATAAAAATGATTTATATATTTAAAACAATTAAAAAAAATCAAAATCGACTAATGACCAACTAAATCAGATTATTCGGCCTACTGCCGATTAATCCTTAGTCAGTGATCCCGTCGACCGAGCACTGTCTACCGATTTCTACAACCTTGATTACAGACAATATCGGCCCAACGCCAACTCTGTCGTCTGAGTGCTGATGGCGTTGCTTCTCATACCGTGTTGGTAAGGAGGATCTGAAGAGTTGGAGTGTGAACTGAACTGGATCACCTCCTCAGAGAATATGTGCTTTGTACTGCGTCTGTCAAAGTCAATGAAACTGGAATGAGTCTCCAACTGGAGAACTCTGACATAGAAGGTCATTTCATGATATATTGCTGATATATCGGTTTCGAGATGCAGTGGATATCATTATCAGGGTGCATATCTATTTACAGGGGTATTGATGATATTTGACTGATATGTCGGTGATATATCGCTGACATGAGGAATCTTCCAGCGTGTAAAAGCACTCAAATCAATACCATATCAGCCTATATCGGTGCACTTCGCTCATTTTGCCAATTTCTTCTGCTGTAAGGTCTTCACCAAAGGTACTTGGCTTCCTTCCTTTAAGGTAACATCTAGAATTCCATATCTACTCCGATTTCTTGTGTGAAATTGTGAAATTTGTTAGGGCTTTTGTTCATTATTGTTAGGTGATGCATATTCTTATTTTTTTGGTAAGATTTGAATTAATTAATGAGATATTTGGTGAATTAATTTAGGATTTTTGAGTTATATTGTGAGATTAAGTTAAGTTATGGATGAATGGAGTTGGAGCTCTTCTTTTAGACATATAAAACAAGATTTTATGGTGATTTTTGTTAAGAAAAAACTAGTAATTAGTTAAATCCGTGAATTAAAAATTAGATCTACAATTTAGTGAGATTTTTGGGGAACTAATTTGGGGATTTTTAATATATGTTGTGAGTTTAAGTTAAGTCATGAATGAAGTTGGATCTCTTGTTTAGACATAGAAAACATGATTTTATGTGATTTATGTTAACAAAAAGTAGTAATTAATTAAATCCGTGAATTAGAAATTAGATATATAATTTAGTGATATTTTTGGTGAACTAATTTAGGGGTTTTTGAGTTATGTTGCGAGATTAAGTTAAGTTGTGGATGAATGAAGTTGGATCTCTTGTTTTAGACATAGGAAATATGATTTTATGGTAATTTATGTTAACAAAAGAGTAGTAATTAATTAAATCGGTGAATTAAAAATTAGATCTACAATTTAATGAGATTTTTTGTAAACTAATTAGGGGTTTTTGAGTTATGTTGCGAGATTAAGTTAAGTTATGGATGAATGAAGTTGGATCTCTTGTTTTAGATAGAGGAAACATGATTTTATGGTGGTTTATGTTAACAACAAAGTATTAATTAATTAAATCTGTGAACTAAAGCTAAAAATTATCAACAAATAATTGATTATTCTTCTCACATGTCTCTCGAATATTTGCTGTGTATTTTCTTTGCCGATTTCAGGCTTCAGTAAATCAACATCATGGCACACTCCGGTTCAGAATCTGATGGTTCTGGTGATCAGTTGGACAGTGGAGAGATTGGTTCGATGTATGCCACCGCTTCAGACGGCAACATATCGAAACCACAATGCAACTTATGTGGGAAGTAGCTGGGAGGAGGCATTACGAGACTGAAGCACTGTCTTGTTGGCACTCGTTGTCCAAGAAATGCGAGGGAGTTGGTGAATGCCAACTTGGAGGGGAAAAAGGAGGACATGAGGAAGTCTATGCGGGATGAATTGTTCAAAGAATTCATTTTCGAGAAGGAGTTCAATGTCCTCTCCGATTCAGATGACGACGACTTTGTCTATCCCGCTGAATTTCAGACCGTATCGGAGAGGAGGGCATATATTGTAACATCCAGGTCCAACTAAAATCGAACCGACCCGATTAGAGTCCATTTAACCCAATAAGTTATCGGTCAATATTAAATAACTTAAATCGATCAATTAATTGTAAATCAAAAGTCGTTTGAGCGAAATCGACAAAAAATGGTCGCACTGTAATGCGTGCCACGGAAAAGCCGCGACGCAAATTCGGAAATCACAAAACGAAGACCGTCATAAAATCCGATTCGACGAAACAAGACCAACGGAATAGACCGTTCGTCAATCGGAGATCGTTTGGTATTTTAATTTCACAAAATTAATCTCAAACCGAAACCGTATCTCGAATTGTTCGGGTATCCAAAACCCGATCAAAAGTATATGAATATTATACTCATTGATCGTCGTTCAGAGACGGTCAAAGTAAGATATTGCGCATCGAAATCCGAGACTCGAAGTACGTGTACGATCAACTTTAAGTATCTAATTTTTTTTTAAATTTAAAACCTGGCATTCTGTACGTTTAAAAAAAATAATAGTAATAAATTTAATAAATTAATAAATAATTTTTTACAGGTGTGCGTTACCCTCCCCAAAACCTTCCACGTTACCCTTCCTACTTCTTTAATTCCATCGCCAACTCTTCTTCCTTTCCATCTTTTTTTCGACTCTCACTTTCTACCTCTAATTTTCTTTTCCCCCAAATAGAGAGCTGAACCCGTTACTCCCATCTCCATTTCTTCCACCCGCGCAGGCGCTTTTCTTCTTATCTCTCACTCTCCGACGGGCAGTAACAACCGGCGATCTTCTCCAAAATTTTATTTCTCCATTTCTAGGTCACAAAGGTACGCTCCTATTACCCCATATTGTTGCCATATATGTTTTTGTACAATCTTAATACCTATCTCTTGCTGCCATGCTTGTAAATAAAGTCTCCAAATTATCCCTTGAATTGATGAAAGGATCAATTCTTGCTCAAAATAAAAATATTAAAAGTAACAAAGCTGAATATATATATATATATATAATTGGATTGAATTAAGGGTCTATTGTGTACATGATCCTTCTCCAAATCTGGAGTAAATATAAAGCGACAGTCCTTATTCCACTTTCTCTTGCTACTACTGATAAAGCCCCACACCTTTTGATCCTTTATTTGATTTTTTTACTCGAATGATAAGATGAGTATATGGGAAATTGCTGAAGAGTTCATCTGCTTGTAAAAAAATATAATAACTTAAACTAACAGTAAATCTGCTCTCATTTATCAACTCCAGTATATTATTGAATGGAAAAATTTCCCCGTATTTTCGTATACTTAATGCAATGATTAGTGAATATTGTTTTGCGAATAGGTCATGTGATTGCTTAAGCATTGCGACAGTTGAGACCGCATGAGCAGAATTACCCCACATGACCTGGAGTTAGCGGCAGTTGTTTTCGCCTTGAAGATCTTGCGTCATTATCTTTATGGGTGAATTTTGAGATTTTCACGAACCACAAGAGCTTGAAGTATATCTTTGATCAGAATGAGCTGAACATGAGACAACGCATGTGGCTTAAGCTACTGAAGGATTACGACTGCACGATCTCTTACCATCCCAATAAGGGAAATATGGTGGCAGATGCGCTTAGCAGCAGGTCTCATGCAGAGGGTACGACGAAGTGGTTATACATGTGGGATATGCTTGCATCTTTGATTGATTGGCATCCTCAGGAGAGTGTATTCATATCCACAACCGTGCCTCCACGATTCAACAATCTTTGGGATCGCATTTTCGAAGGCCAGAAGACCGATCCTTGGATTTGAGATTGATACATGCGCGTCGTCAAGGACGAGGTTGATGATTTTGTTGTGACGGAGTCTATTTTATGGAAGGCTGGTCGGGTCATTGTGTCCAACGACGAGCAATTGCGTAGAGATATTCTTGATGAGGCACACGGTTCACGATTATCTATTCATCCGGGCAGCACAAAGATGTATCGTGATCTGCATCGACATTTCTGGTGGGATGGAATGATGCACGATGTTGCGCAATATGTTTGCATATGCATGACCTGTTAGATGATCACGAGCACAAGAGACCACTAGGATTACTGCAGTCTCTCCCCATTCCCGAGTGGAAATGGGAGAGTATCTCTATGGATTTCGCCACAGGATTGTCGACGACACAAGGTGGTCATGATTCTATTTGGGTTGTTGTTGACAGGTTGACCAAGTCAGCCTATTTCATACCTGTCAACATGACTTATATACCATCTTGACGGGCCAGGTTATGTGTGCAGAATATCATCAGACTTCATGGTATACCACGCGAGGTGGTATCTGACAAAGACTCGAGGTTTACGTCACACTACTGGCACCAGTTCATGTCAGCACTACAGATAGAGCTGAAGATGAGTTCTGCTTATCATCCTCAAGCAGATGGACAGAGTGAGCGCACCATTCAGACACTTGAGGATTTACTTCGCGTATGCACTTTGGAGTGGAAAGGATCCTGGAAGGACCATCTGCCTTTGGTAGAGTTCACGTACAGCAACAACTATCGTTCCAGTATTGGCATGGCACCATTCGAAGCCCTATATGGGCGGAGATGCCTCACACCTCTCAATTGGCGTGAGGTAGGTGATCATGCTCTATATTCCGTGAATCTCTTGAAGGAGACTGTGAGAGCTGTTGATCTTGTGAGACAGAAGTTTCTGACGGCACAAAGCCGCCAGAAAAGCTATGCAGACCGTCGGAGAAGAGACTTGGAGTTTCAGGTAATCCAATTCTTTTCTCTTCATTCATTCAATTACGACTTATTTATATTCAACTTAATCTCACGTATAAATGACATTCCTATAAATTACAAGTGGGAGATCCGGTATTTCTTCGAGTGTTTCCCATGAAGGGAATTCAGATATTTGATGTTCGTGGCGAGTTGGCACCACAATATATTGGTCCATTTGAGATTCTGGCTAGAGTAGGGGAAGGTGGCCTATCGGGTATCCCTTCCTCCACATCTTTCGGGTATTCACGACATTTTTATGTATCCCATCTGAGAAAGTATGTGCACGACTCTCGGCACGTCATTAGTTACGAGAATCTTGACGTGAAGCCTGATTTGACATATGGAGAGAGACCAGTGCAGATACTAGACAGTACTGTGAAGAAGCTTCGCAGTACGGAGATTCCATTGGTCAAGGTGTTGTGGCACCGACGCGGCGTTGAACAAGCGACGTGGGAGACCGAAGCCGACATGCGGGCACGATACCTGCAGCTTTTCTCAGGTAATAATCATAACAAATCCTTGTAATTATATACATGTTAAAAGAACTTGTCTTGTTTTCTCTTTGAGGTTTTGATGGGTTCAAAACCCTTTGAGGATTTTATGGCCATATGAAATCCAAACAAGACATCTAATGACCTTGACTCGAATCTCGAGGACGAGACTCCCTTAGAGGTTTTTATATTTGTAACATCCAGGTCCAACTAAAATCGAAACGAATCGATTAGAGTCCATTTAATCAATAAAGTTATCTGACAATATTAAATAACTTAAATCGATCAATTAATCGTAAATCAAAAGTCGTTCGAGCGAAATCGACCAAAAATCGGTCGCACCGTAATGCGTGCCACGGAAAAATCGCGACGCAAATTCGGAAACCGCAAAACGAACCGAGACCGTCATAAAATTCGATTCGACGAAACTAGGCCAAAGGAATCGATCATTCGTCAATCGGAGATCGTTTGGTATTTTAATTTCACAAAAATTAATCTCAAACCGAAATTGTATCTTGAATTGTTCGGGTATCCAAAATCCGATCAAAAGTATATGAATATAATACTCATATTGATCATCGTTCAGAGACGGTCAAAACGAGATATTACGTATCGAAATTCGAGACTCGAAGTGCGCGTACGATCAACTTTAAGTATCTAAAAAAATAGTTTTAAAAAAATAAAGCCTGCTACTACTGTACGTTTAAAAAATATAGTAATAATAATAAATTTAAATAAATTAATCATCAACAACAACAACAAAGCCTTTTCCCACAATTAAGTAGGGTCGGTTACATGGATTCTTCGCCTCCATTCAGATCTATCTTGGGTCAATCCTGGGCTTATATCCACAAAACAAAGATCTCTTCATACGGTCTCTTTCCAACACTTCTTGGGCCGTCCCCACACTCTCTTAGCCGGCTCAACATCCCAACACTCGCATCTCCTAACTGGTGCATCAATTGATCTTCTTTGCAAATGACCAAACCATCTTAAGCGGTTTTCTCGCAAATTATCCTCGATCGGAGCAACACCCACTTTCTTTCTGATTGCATCATTCCGAATCCGATCTTTACGTGTGTGTCCATACATCCACCTTAGCATTTTCATTTCTGCTACAGCCATTCTCTGCACATGTCTATGGTTCACAGGCCAACATTCAGATCCATAGAGCATACCAGGTCTCACAGCTGCTTTGTAAAACTTTCCTTTATTTTTTATAGGAATTTTCTTATCACAGAGAACAACAAATGCTCCTCTCCACTTTAGCCAACCTGCATTTATTCTATTAGTAACGTCTCCATCAATTTCCCCATCATGTTGCAAAATAGATCCCAGATATCTAAAAGAATCTCTCTTCCGAATGTTATCATCACCAATCTTCACCTCAATTCCTTCACTATTGCTTCCATCAAAGGTGCACTCCATATATTCTGTCTTAGCCCTATTTATACGAAATCCTTTACTTTCCAACTCATGTCTCCAGACCTCAAGCTTCTCATTTATTCCATCTCTAGTCTCGTCAATCAACACAATATCATCAGCAAATAGCATACACCAAGGTAGCTCATCCTCAATGTGACTTGTCAACTCGTCCATAATCAAAGTAAAAAGAAATGGACTCAAAGCTGAACCTTGCTGTAAACCAATGTTGATGTCAAAAAGCCAGTCTTCCAAGACGGGGTCCTTACACAAGATCAAGCCCTATCATACATGTCCTTTATGAGGTTAATGCATAGGACAGGCACTTGTCTCTTCTCTAAAACTCTCCACAATATCTCTCGTGGGCCAGAATCATAAGCCTTCTCCAAATCAATAAAGATCATATGGAGGTTCTTCCTTTTAGCTCTATAAATCTCCATTGTTCTCCTCAGCAAATGGATGGCTTCAATAGTTGAACGACCTGGCATGAATCCGAATTGGTTTTCTTTGACGTTGGAAACTTGCCTCAACCTTCTCTCGATTGCACGCTCCCAAATTTTCATAGTGTGACTCATCAGCTTGATGCCTCTATAATTTGAACAATTTTGAATGTCTCCTTTATTCTTATAAAGAGGCACCACGATACTCCTCCTCCAATCTTCAGGCATTTTCTTGCTTCGCCAAATAACATTGAATAGATTCGTAAGCCAAGTCAAACCGCACTCACCTAAAACTTTCCATACTTCTACAGGGATGTCATCCGGTCCTACACCTTTCCCAGGTCTCATAACCTTCAAAGCCTCCTCTACTTCCTTTCTTTGTATCCGTCTATAGCTTGCACGATTAAAGTAACTTTCACTACTAGCTAAATCACCCAAAATGATATCTCTATTTCCTTCCCCAATGAAAAGTTTATGGAAGTACTGCTCCATAAATATAAATTTAAATAAATTAATTAATAAATTTTTTATAGGTGTGCGTTTTCCTTCCCAAAACCTTCTACGTTACCCTTCCCTCTTCTTTAGTTCCATCGCCAACTCTTCTTCCTTCCCATCTTTTCTTCGACTCTCACTTTCCACCTCTAATTTTCCCCCCTAAATATAGAGCTGAACCCATTGCTCCCATCTCCATTTCTTCCAACTGCGCAGGCGCTTTTCTTCTTGTCTCTCACTCTCCGACGGGCAGTAACAATCGACGATCTTTCCCAAAATTTTATTTCTCCATTTGTAGGTCACAAAGGTACAACTTAAGACTCTCCTTTGTTGTCATACATGCAGTCTCCGTACTTTTGATCCCATGTTCACTACGGTTTTCGCATGTGATTTTCCTGTAAGTTGTCTGGAATCATGGGTTATTTGGGGATTCGAGTTTCTTCGAAATTAGGCATATGAGTTGTGTAGTATAGCACTCAAATTTTGAAACCCGGATCCTGTTAGGGATATATTTCTCAGCCCTTATCATCTGGTCATGTCATAATCTAAGAGGATACCATGTAAATTAAAATATGACTCCTCTCTTTGACTTTCTTTAGGAAGACGTTGTGACTTCTACCATTATAGTTTCTGCAGATACCCCATGGCTCATTATAAAAGTTTACCGCAGCAGAAAAATATCAATAGAATCATCAGAGTACTTCAAACATGAAATTTTCCCGATATTGAAAATATATATAACCAATACAATTAGAAAGGCTTTCTGATGGATTTGAACTATAATTTACTTGATTCTTGAGAAGCTCTGTAATAATTTTGTATCCTTTCTTTCTAACTATGTTCGCTAGGGCCTGGTATAGCCATATAAGAAAAACAACAGTTATTACAGAAGAAAAGTCAATATTAATAAATATGTTTAGAAGGCATGTTTGTTCTAAGAAAGCAAGCAATAAAAATATTGGAAAAAACACTAACATATTAAGAATTATAAAGAAATGAAGATGCAAATCTTGAAGATTTATGAATTTCATGACATACAAAAGTTATTGCCTATATTATATTAACGCTACTTGTAACCGTGACAAAGTTTTCTTATTATGCTTTTGTTTAGAATGGCGAAATGTTGAGTAAATTAAGTAAATGCATTTGTTCAACATCCAATTGCATATCCCTCATGGATTAGACCACATTGTCTGATGATGGACTCTGGTATAATGATAAAGCTATATATATAAAGTTCAACACCTATTGTGTTCCTTAGAAAGCTAGAAACGAATGCAAACCATTGGATCTTTTCTCGTGACGTAGGACGGTCCTACGGGAGCATCTTAAAAACTAGGTAACATTGTCCTTACAAGAAAGTAATGATAAATAGTGAATACTAACATGAGAAGTCTAACGACCATGGAATCAAGGAGGTGGCGGCAAGGTGCAATACAAGGATCTCTTTAGATTTGAAAAGTCAACAACTCAAGAAAATGTGAGTTGAATATATAATCGAGTGCATCCATTTGGTTGTGAATAAGCAAGACAAATATGTAGTTGACGAGAATCAGCGATGACAATGCCAGTCATGGTGACCCTTACACATGACTGTGTGAGGGCGCGGTGACCCTCAACTAGGCGGAAGAAAGGAAGCCAGTTTGGGCAGCGACTGTCAAGTGCGCGGGTCTAGGATCCCAGTCTCTTTCACGGATTTTACGCGAGCTCGCAGTGTATTTACGCCTCGTTGGGATCTCGACTTTTGACCATCTCTGCTGACCCTCTGTTTTTAGGATACCCATGCGGGGGATCCTTGATTTTTTTCGTATGAGCTTGTTTGCCCGTACTAGTCGGGCTGGAATCTAAAGCGAATTTTCTGGAGAGTCTCTCTCACCCATCTCTGGAGCGTAGTTTTGGAGTAGACCTTTCCCTTTATTGGACTGCACTTCCAATTAGAGGGCGAGACGGAAGAGTCTCTTAGGAGACTACCTCACCGCATGAGTTTTAGTTACTTTTCTGTCAACAGGCTTGGCGATGTTACATCTGAACCATCTACGGTTGCATTTAAAGGAGTTTCGGTTGAACTCAGAGAGAAGCACTATGGATATTGTCTAAGCGATGAAGTCAATTATAAGTTGTGTTGGCTAGAGGTATTCATAATAAAGTTAGTGGATGTGTTGGGAACATAGTTATGATGCATGACATAACACCGCATGCCTACGGAGGCACCCCAACCCTAAGGCATTACTCACGCCTTAGAGTCATAGTGTGAGGTCACATACATACCAAGACCACAGATTATCCACTAGACTTGAAAAGTAGATAGAATTGAGAACTAGATTGAATCTTATCATCCCATCATCAAGATCAACAAACATGAGATCGAAATGACAAAAGAATAATATACAAGTATGGGCTATCAACTACTATTTAAATGTAATATTTGGAAAATGTTGGGTCAATGGGAAATCACGGGAGATACATTTAGAGTACCTTGAATAATTTGAAAATTTTTTTCTACGCATGTAGTGGTAGATTTTAAATTCATAAATGTCTGTCTTCTTGCTTTCTTTTGAACATCTTAAATGCATGCTTATTTTAATAATATAACATATGAGAAGTACCAGCGTTCGCTGACGTCTTTTCTAACTTTCATGTGTGGCAGGCAAGCAACCTGTGTCTTAGTTGCTGTGGATGATTCCTGGCATTCGGGTTTATACCAGATGGTACAATTGCTCTTGTCAGTTTTTGTTTAGTTCATAATGTAAATGCTTTTCTTTCTCTTTTCTATATATTTTGGGATATATGTATAACTGTCAGCCTCTTTTGTACATGATGTATCAATATGGAAATTAATGAAATATAATATTGGTGGCACTTGTTGTTGCTGGTTCTGTGGTTATTACTTGAACGTGAATGTCATATGCAAACAACGTACCCCGAAAAATTTCCTCGTATTTTTGTATACTTAATGCAATGATTAGTGGATATTGTCTTGCGAATGCAACGCATACATGTACTGGATCCGAAGGCGTCACAATTTGATACCAGAGCCGTGGTACCCTGATACGCATATTTGCAGTATTACAATTCCGATCGTATTAAGTTCTCGAATAGCAACAGTCTTCCAACTTGTCGTGGGTCCGAGAAGGGAAATATGACATTCGAATTCAATAACCACAAATGTCACTAATATCATTAATTTCACATGATATCCCAATAAGAGAAAATGCATATATCATAGTATCTGCGAACAATAAATTGTATGATTAATAATGGTTTTCATGCAGAGCTATGTCGTCCAGAGCTGCTCATGATATGACTGACCGTTTGGAGTGCATCATGATTGCTCTCATCGACCTCTAGTAGAAGCAGACTGGTATGCGAGGTCAGTAGGATCATATACTAGCTCAACAGACTGAGATTGCAGACCGACAGACTGATATGGAGATGAGGTTCGAGGAGCTGTCAGATTACACCTACCATCCATCTCAGGATGGAACCAGACAGGACCAACCTCAGTCGGTTGAATTACAACAACCTCATTTTGATGATCCACATGAGGAGATACCAGAGCATGGAGCAGAGGATGGAGACTATGTCAGGGAGCAGGACCCTGTAGATTTTGCAGAAGAGGATGCACACGAGTACTCAGCTATCCACCGGCATCAATCAATATTCACTTCTTACTAGCGGGCCAATGTGCCCATGTTTGAGGGCACCATGACGTCAGATGTGGCAGAGCAGTGGCTTAAGAGGGTGATGAAGGTATTGAGGATGATTCACATGCTATGAGACTCATGGCTATCATTCATGGAGCATTCACTGACAGATTTTGCAGAGAGATGGTGGGATGCAATAGTTTCTGAGTTGGGTCGCGAGCCTACATGTGATGATTTTGAGACGTGATTCAGATCCCACTTCTTTTCTACGAAGTGGAATGAGTTCCACCGCTGACTTTTCGCAAAGCTTCGTCAAGGACGGATGACAGCCTGGGATTACTTCGTCTGATACATCGGGCTGTCACGACATACATCAGCAGCTGCCGCATTTCTAGATGGGAATATGGAAAAGTTCATCAGAGATATGCGAGAGGAGGTGCATGAGAAGTTGTCCGGATTACACATCTGTCTTGTGATTGTGAAGATTGAATTGAATGTCATGATAGAAAATGAAAAGTGAAAATTTTCTGATTTTCAAAACTTAATGTGGCTACTTGTGAATGTAATAGTGCGAATACGACATAAACGAGTGCCCGGATCCGAGGGCGTCACATACATGAGGGCGACAAAAGAGTCTCGAGAGGAGAGAACTCTGTGGTGCACGTGGCGGATTCCATGGTGCCGCTGTACCGGTGGCAACGGTTCTGGAGGCGCACCAGTACCACCACTCAGCAAAAAACACAAGGCAAAGGGGCTGGAACCTTCTTGATGAGGACTGAGTACATGTAGTACATACTAAGCAAGGATCCAAAGCAAAAGAGGTGAAAGGGATCACCAATGCACAAGAAAGAGTGGGTAAGGCCATCAGCAAGCTCTTCTTTGGGAGGAGCATTCCAATCCACATCGCTAGTGGACCTTTTTTGCAGCACACCATTGATGAGATCGCTGCAGCTGGAACGGGAGTAAAGGCTCCCACATCCAAGGAGATAATGAACAAGCATCTCGTGATGGAGGAGATGAATGAGTACATCTCCGAGATAAGGAGATGGTCAGATTACGGGACGATACGGGATGACTTTGATGTGTGATGGATGGACGAGCTACACGAGGAAGCATATCATCAACTTCCTCGTTGATGCATCTGAATATGTAAAGGACTACAAGTACCTGCTGAAGTTGATGAAGGACGTCATCAAGGATGTTGGGAAAGAGAATATTGTCCAGATAGTCACAGATAATGGTAACAACTTCAAGAAAGCATGTGAAACAATAATGAAGTCTAACATCTACGGTATTTTTTGGACACCGTGTGTTACACATTGTATAGATTTAATTGTAAAGGACTTCAACCAGAGGAAGCTCGTCTCAAGAGTGATGAAGCAAGCACGGACAATCACCACATTCATTTACAACCATTCCAAAGTGTTGGCGTTGATGAGGTGGATGCAAGGTTTTAAAAAGCGTGAGGCGGTCCGAGGCGTTTTTCCTAAAATCAAGGCGAGGCGTAAGCCTCGAGGCGGTCGAGGCGTAAGCCTCAATTTTTTGGAAAAAAAATTAAAATTAAAGGAAAATACATTGAAAAAATATATGATAATATTAAATTTTCCCAAAAACACATTCAAGAATAGTTTAACACTAATAAAAGATGCAATACATAAGCAATGAAGGCATTGTAGTTCAAAAAAGCCACTAATATATGTAATATCAAGTTCCAACTTCAATATTTCTATATGGGTATTGAATTAAAGTCTATACTTAATACTAAAGTATAATAGAAACCATAATTTTTAGTGTTTGAAGTAAAAAAATACTAACACAATAATTATTTTAATTCACATGTTTATTTGCATCCTTGCTTCTTCATATATACGATAACTATTCTAAGATTCACAACTTATACAACCAAATAACAACATCAAGTTGCAAACTTGCAACTAATATATAGAAATATGCAAGGGTTAACATGTAAATAAAAATACAAACATAAAAAATATAATGCTAACAAAAAAATAAGGTCAAGTGCAAAGCACATAACCAAAAATGTAAAAAAAGCCTCATGACTCGAGGCTTACGCCTCCGCCTCGCCTCGAGCGCCTCGCGCCTCGAGCGCCTGACGCCAAGTCAAGGCGCACGCCCCACCCAGAGAACTTGAGGCGTGCGCCTCAGGGCGAATTTGTTGCGCCTCGCCTCGAGTTGTACGCCTTTGCGCCTCGAGGCGGCGCTTTTTAAAACAATGGGTGGATGTACAATGGTGAGCTGGTGAGTCCTGGCATCACACGCTTTGCAACCAATTCTATAGCATTGTAAAGCCTCAAACAACACAAGACAGGGTTGGAGACCATATGTTGTCAAGATGAATGGTTCGAGATATCTGAAGCTCGGACTGAAGATGACAAAAAGTGGAGTCAATCATCAACGATCACAACTTCTGGGATGACGTGACTCGAGTCATGAAGATAATGGAACAGATTGTTTCTGCATTGCGGATCGTAGACGGCGACAAGAAGCCCACCATGAGAGTGATAAACGAGACAATGCACACATGAGAGAGAAGGTCAGAGAAGCAGTTGGGAGATGATTCAAGGCATGGTTGGACATCATAGACGAGTGTTGATCCAAGATGCTCTCACATCCTCTTCATAAAGGTGGTATATAAGAATATATTTTTCCCTTTTTGATAGCACTTTAGAGTTTAGAATATGATTTAAATATGAGAATCATCTGTATTTGTGTCCATCTTATTACTTCAATCCCATGTACCAATACAAGAGTAGTCTTGGTAGAAATACCGACTGTTGTGGTGGAGAAGCTCGTCAAGGATGAGAAGACACATACCTCATGCTTGAATGATGTAAATTTGATTTTGTAATCTAGATTGAGAGTAAAAAATATTCATTATGTAATAATTTACAACATCAAACAATATGCAGGTCAAGTACTTCAGGGATACCTTGGGCTCTTTCAGTAGAATTACCACAGTTCATGGACGGGGCAATACTCTTCCTGATAAGGACTAAGACGAATAAGTCCGTTGACTATGTTGTGATGCATTACAATTATTGATTTATCCTCCTTTTGGATTTTCTGCAGCAGAATGGTGTTTACTGTTCGGGATGGAAACTCCCAACCTACGGAAAGTGGCAGTGAAAATATTATCCCAAACCGCATTTGCTGGTGGCTGTGAGAGGAACTGGAACACATTCAACCTGATACATTCAAAGAAATGGGACAAGTTGGGAGAACAAAAACTCTATGATCTTGTCTTCGTGCACTACAACTTGAGGTTGGAGATGAAACATGCCAGGGAGGAGCATGCTAACGACAACTACACAGACCCTATTGATCTTGCATACATTTTCAAGATGCACAACGACTATGTTGATGAAGATGTTCTGTAGAGGTGGATGCATAGAAGGCCATATCGATATCGATATCGTATCGGTCCGCTCAGAAAAAGGATATATCGGGATATATCGCTGATATATCGACGATATCAGGGGAAATGTCAGTAATGGCTCAAAAAGTCATTTTTGCCGTTTTTTCAAAAATTAAGATCATCCAAGATATTAAAACAACAAATAACCTACAAATACATACTTATATCACATATATCGATCATTTATAACCCATATATCGCACATATCAGTCACATCAAACATATCTTTGTTAATGTTTATTCCTGACATATAGATATTGAAAATAGATTCCATTCAAGTTCTCATAGCATTAAATAACTTAAATTATACACTTAGATGACATATAGATCATCTATAATCAGGGTACTAAATCTCGTGAAATTTCGGTTTCGATGGACTCACTATATCGAAATCCATATACATGTCAATTTCTCGGAATTCGACTGAAATCTCATGAAATATCGCTGATATTTTGTCGTCTCGCCATCTCGTCCAAAAAAGAGAATCTTGTATTAAAAAATCCGCATGTTGTCGAGATGGACCTAAATGTCTGTTGAATTTTCCCATTTCGACAGACACTCGGCTCCTTTAGTTCTCCAAGTCCTTGTTTCACCATTTTCATCAAGGTAAGCCAAAATTGATCAAATCTTCATAAATTTCTTTAATTTTTTGGGGTTTGTTCTTAAGATGTTCTCTCTTGGTGTGATGTTTTTTTTTGAGAGATTTCGAATATATAGCTTGATTTTTCGAGACCAAAATTAGGGCTTTTGTATTTTAATGCACAATAATAATGCGTTATGAATGCATTTACTCAGATCTCATGTATAACATGTAGTAAAGCGTAATTTGAAAATAATTTGTGAGATTTATGGAAAAGAAAATTGGGGCTTTTGTGTTTTAATGTAGAATCATGATGAGTTCTTCAAGGATAAAATCGGGTCTGAAGTTTTGGACTTAGAAAACATGTTTCGGATTTTTTTAGTAAATGAAATATTAAAATAGAGTAATTCTGAAAATCAAACCTTAGATCTATGCGTTATTTTACATGTTTTGTATCTCTTAGATGATTTTTCTCGAAAAAGATCCCCTAATTGTTAGATCTAAGACCCTAATGTATAAATGTAAGGTGTTTTTTTGGTGAAAATCTGAATATTAAAAGTATACTTTCAATTTCAAACACCAATATCTTAACTACTTTGTGGATATTAGGTATTAGAAAAATTAAAATATATTAATTCCGAAAATTAAAATATAAAATAATTAGCTCATTCTTAATTGTTCGCATCGTATGGCTCATGAATGATTGTTCTTCAATTTCATAGGTTTCGGTGATCATCATAATGACACATTCCGGATCATGATCTGACAGTTCTGATGATCAGAGGGGGGATTTAAGTGGGGACATTGGTTGGAGGTATGCCTCCGCTCATGATGGCAACAAAGCGAAACCACAATGCAATTTATGTGGGAAGAAGTTGGGAGGAGGGGGGATCACGAGGATGAAGCAACATCTTATTGGCAACAACAAAAATGTCGCCAAGTGCACGTGTTGTCCCAAAGATGTGAGGGAGAAGGTGAATGCCAACTTGGAAGGGAATAAAGATAGGGAAACAGAGAGGACAAGGAGGGATGAACAATTTAAAAAATTCATATTTGACAAAGAATTCAACATCTTCTCAGATTCATACGACGATTACTTTGTCTACCTTGCTGACATTCAGACTACAACGGAGAGGAGGGCATATAGGAGGGCAATAAAAGAATCAATGAGGAGCGAGTTCGAGAGGAGAGAACTCGGTGGTACACGAGGCAACTTCTATGGTGCAGGTGGCTGTGAGAGTGGTTTTGGAGGTGCACCAGTACCACCCATGGCCTCAAATTTCGCTGAAATTCGACCGAATCTCGGTCGAATTTCGGTTTCGGTGGGTCACCGAAATGTGACCGAAATGGCCTATATCGGCTGAAATTTGGGGGCCTTAGTTCAAAAAATGACCGAAATTTCGGTCGAATTTCGACCGAAATTCGGCCGAAATGTCGTTTCGGTCAGTCACCGAAACGAAATCGAAATCCGACATTTAAGGCCTTGGTACCACCACCCACCTAAAAATACACAGGGAAGGGAATTGAGCCATTTTTGACGAGGAGCGGATCCATGCAATACAAGCCAAATAAGGATCCAAAGCAGAAGACGGTGAAGGACATGTTCAATAATGCACGGGAGAGGGTGGGAAAGGCCATCAGCAAGCTCTTCTTTAGGGAGAGCATTTCTGCCAATGTTGCTAGTGGGTCATTCCTCCAACATGCCATTGATGAGATCGCTGTAGCAGGAATGAGAGTGAAGGCTCCCACATCCTACGAGATAATGAACAAATATCTTGGAATGGGGGAGGAGATGAATGAGTATATCGCTGAGATGAGGAGGAAATTGCCAGAGTATGGAGTGACATTGACGTGAAATGGGTGGACGAGCTACACGAGGAAGCACATCATCAACTTCCTTGTTTACTGCGATTTTTTGAAATCTGTTGATGCATCCGAACATGTTAAGGAACACGAGTACCTACTGAAGTTGATGGACATCATCAAAGATGTTGGGAAAGAAAATATTGTCCAGATTGTCACGGATAATAGCAGCAACTTCAAGAAAGCATGTGAAACAATAATGAAGTCTAGTAGTTATGGCATTTTTTGGACAACATGTGTTGCACATTATATTGGTTTAATTCTAAGGGCTAGTTTGGTTACATGGTTGGGTTGGGGTAACCTCCTGTGAATAGTAGCTGTTTGGATGATTATGAGGGTTGGTAGAGGGTTGGAATAAGGAATATGATGTGATGTTACATTGATTTGTGATGGAATTCCAACCCAGGTTTGTGGGGTGGTTTATCGGGTTACCTTGAGGTAGCCCTGGGCACACCACCAACCAAACGAACCCTAAATGACTTCAACAAGAGAAAGCTCGTCTCAAGGGTGATGGAGTAAGCACGGACGATCACCACGTTCATTTACAACCACTCCAAAGTGTTGGCGTTGATGAGGCAGACATGCAATGGTGAGTTGGTGAGGCCTAGCATCACAAGCTTTGCAATCAATTTTATAGTGTTGCGAAGCCTGAAACAACACAAGTCAGGGTTGAAAACCATGTGTTGCCAAGGTGAATGGTTCGAGATACCTAAAGCTCGAATTGAAGGAGGACGAAAAGTGGAGACATTGATCAATGATCTCCATTTTTGGGATGACGTGACTCGTGTCACGAAGATCATGGATCCGGTTGTTTCTACATTGCGGATCGTAGATGGTGATAAGAAGCCCACCATAGGAGTGATCTACGAGGCAATGCGCCGCATGAAAGAGAAGGGTAGAGAAGCAGTTGGAAAATGATTCAAAGCATGGTTGGACGTCGTAGATGAGCGATGGTCCAAGATGCTCTCACATCCTCTTCACAGGGCTGGTATGTAATGTAATTTATGTCCCGAAAGAGTTCGACATGCGAAGTCCTCCGGAACCTGGGACCTCAAGCTGCTGCAAGAGACCTCGGGACTCCTTAGCCTTCTCGTCCACCTCAGCACAAAGGCCAATTTCGTTAGCATCAGTCTCCTGAAGCTCATTGATCTCTTTCACGACCAAGAGGATCCTTCCCTTTCCTTCTCGGGTCGCCCAATCGATCCGCTACACTCGCTACTATAGAAATATGTTATAAAACCTCGTAACCTCGCACCTCTTCTCGTCCTTAGCCTCTCGTCGTTCTACCCGTAATTAGTTTTTCTATTTTTTATATAACTTTAGAATCTGAGAATTGTGCTTGTTTATGTCCAACTTATTACTTCAATCCTAAGTACCAGTATAAGAATGGACTTGGTACAAATGCTGACCTTCTAGCAGCTGTACAAATTGTGATGGATAAGCTCGTCAAGGACGAGAAGACACAGACCTTGTGCATGAACGAGGTAATCTTGATTTTGGAGCTAGATTGGGAGTGGGGCTGACAGAATATTTTTTAAGAGTATTATGTAACAATTTATGACTTCAACTTATGTGCAGGTGAAGTACTTCAGGGATGTCTTGGGTTCCTTTGGTAGAATTATTGCGGTAAATGGACGGGGCAATACTCTTCCTGGTAAGGACGAAGACAAAAAAGTAAATTGAATGTGTAGTGATGTATTACTAGTATTGATTTATGTCCAGTCGATATTTTCGCAGCCGAATGATGGTTATTGTATGGGATGGAGGCTCCTCACCTACGAAACGTGGCATGAAAGTGTTGTCTCGAAACGCATCTGTTGGTGGCTGTGAGAGGAACTGGAGCACATTCAACTTGATCCATTCGAAGAGATGGAACATGGTCGGAGAACAGAGGCTCCATGATCTTGTTTACGTGCACTACAACTTGAAGTTGAAGATGAAACGTGCAAGGAAGGTCAGGACAAAGAGGACTACACAGATACTATTGATCTTGCATACATTTTCAAGATGCACGATGACGATGCTGATGAAGATGTTCTCCAGAGGTGGATGGATTTCAATGGTGCTCCCGTGCTCAATCAACCGGGTGGAAGACCAAACGAGAATATAAGCCAGCAAATGGGAACAAATGTAGGTGACTATCTGCCAAGATCTGGGCGGATTACAGACCCTCTTGGAGGGTTGGAGGCTGAGGTTGATTCAGTTGTTGATGAAATTCTCTCCACTAGCTCCAAATCCGAATCCAAGTCAAAGGATGACGTTGGAGATGATGATGATGTTGGTGGTCGTAGTGGATCTGGTGATGGCGGGGAAAATACTTAGGTGGGTCAGGAGGGTGTGGTCGTGGACCATAAGATACAAGATTTGAGGAAGGGCTCCACGCATGGCGTGAATATATGGAGCGGCTAAGGAACACACATGGACAGTTTGTCCCAAGTCCGAGCCTAGGACCTATGAATTACGAGTACGGTCGTGGTTATCATCCAATCGACAGCTACATGGATAATTTGATATCATATGTAGGTTTCTTGAGCTGCATGGACATTGACAGCCAATATCGTGGATGAACACCAAGTCCCTTAAGCGGATATGGATCGTCGTACGATGAAGATCACTAGTCGTCTTCCCGGAATACTTTCATGCTCCTCCTCCATGACCTCCTCCTCCTCCTCAAGCGTATGCACCTCCATTATATTCATATGATTACAGTGGGTATGGGGGATATAATAGCTACAACGGTGAGAACTACCAAGGTAGCAACCTGAGCAGAGCCAGGACCGCTTCTCTGGCGATGACTGTTATAATTTCTTCCCTGAGTACATGCCAGTTCCTCCTCCTCCGCAGAGATCTTCTCCTACTCCGTCGTCGTCGTCCTGAGGATCTCAAGCAAGTACTTCGCAGCTTCGTCGTGCCACTCGTGATACCATATCTAGCATTGCTTATCCTCGTCTCGAGATACTCATAAGCATCGATGACCACTAATGCAGGCAGTATGTGATGGATTACAAGGCCATGTACTCGTACATGACATGAGAGAACTACTGTGAGTTCATTGAATCTGTGATGCGTTATGGGAGACAACAAGGAAGGGAGGGCGATTCAGATCCACCGCAGAACTCTTGGTTCTGAACCAAACATATCACCATGTAATATATTTTAATCTTTAATTGCATTAATCATTAATGTGCATGTTCTTATTTACTCTACGTGAAATGCATGTCTTTTCACTTGTTGTAAGACGGTTACTCTGTTATTAAGTATTAAGTATTAATAACGATATGTTCGATATAGTGTGTGACATACCATCATAGTCATAGATGGTGAAATGATCGATACGTATGCTATAAGCCTATAAGTGTCTATCTATTGTTTCATTGTTTGAAGTACTCAGATTAACTCCATTTGTAATATCTAACATATTGTACAATATGACCGATATGTACAATATAAGGGGTATAAATGAGCAATATGTGTGAAATAATTACGTATTTATAAGTTATTTATTGTTTAAATAACTTGGAAGATCATAATTTACAATAAAATTTTTAAAAAATTGACTTTTTGAGCCATTTCCACCGAAATCGTCGAAATTTCCCGAAATAACGATGAATTTTCGGTATTAAGGGTGACCGAAACGAAATCGAAATCGAGATTTCGAACCTTGTCTATAATCCTTATATCGCACATATCGGTTATATCGGACACATAGTAAACGACATCGAGATGAGTCATTTGATTTGATTCAAAAAATGTACTTAATGATTAATGAGACAATGTTTCTTCTGTCTAAAGATTTATCTATTCACAAAAATAAATGAAAAAAATATAAATTAATGCAATATTGTAAAAGAGATTACCTAGAACCAAGATTTCCGTGGAGGATCTGAATCGGCTGCTCTGCCCTGTTCTCTCTCATAGTGGATCGCGGACTCAATGAACTCGCAATAGTTTTCGCATGTCATGTACGCGTACATGGCCTTGTAATCCATGACATACTGCCAGTATTGATGGTTATAAATCCCCATGAGTATTTCGAGACGAGGATAAGCGACACTAGATCCGGTATCACGAGATGCACGACGAGGTTGTGATGTATTGGCTTGAGATCCTCGGGATGACGACGACAGAGTAGGAGAAAATCTCTATGGAGGAGGACCTGGAGGAGGAAGCCCATGCGCATACTCGGGGAAGAAACCAAAACTGTCACCACCAAAGAAGCTACCCTGGCTCAACTCGGGTTGGCTACCTTGGTAGTTCTCACCGCTGTAACTGTTATATCCTCCATACCCACTGTAACCATATCCATGTGATGGAGGAGTATACGCCTGAGGAGGAGGTCCAGGAGGAGGAACATATGCCTGAGGAGGAGGTCCAGGAGTAGGAGCATGTAAATATTCAAGGAAGATGCCAAATGATCTCTCATCTGGTGAAAATCGATATCCGCCCATGGGACTTGGTGTTCCTTCACGGTATGGGTTGTCAATGTCCATGCAACTCAACAAACCTACAGATGATATCAAATCATCCATGTAGCTATCGTAGAACGTTGGTTATGTCATCCATATGCATCGTAATCCATAGGTCCTGGATTGGGACTTGGGACAAACTGCCGATGAGTGTTTCCATGCCGCTCCCTCACCCTGCCTCAATTCTTGTATCATCATGTGGTCCATAACTACCCCCTACTGACCCTGACCCCCCCTGAATATGTCTCTGTCTCCCCATCACCTGATCCACCACGACCACCACCAACATCATCATCATCACTTTCATTGGATTTAGATTTGAATTTCGACTTAGTTGAGAGAATGTCGTCCACAATTGCATCAAGCTCCACCCCTCCAAGAGGGTCTGTGATTCGCCCAGATCAGGCCATGTAGTCACCAACATCTGATCTCATTTATTGGCTTATATTCTAATTGGACCCGCCTCCTGGTTGATCACGTTGTGGAGCATCGTTGCAATCCAACCACCTCTGCAGAACATCTTCATTTGCATCGTCATCATCATCGTGCATCTTGAAAATGTATGCAAGATCGATGGGGTCTCTGTAGTCCTCCTTGTCCTACCCCTCCGTTGCATGTTTCATCTTCAACCTCAAGTTGTTGTGCAGAAAGACAAGATCATGGAGCTTCTGTTCTCCCAACTTGTTTCGTTTCTTCGAATGGATCAAGTTGATCGTGCTCCAGTTCCTCTAACAGTCACTAACAGATGCGGTTTGGGACAATACTTTCATTGCCACTTTCCGTAGGTTGGGAGCTTCCATCCCGTACAGTAACCACCATTCGGTTGCGGAAAATCTAAAAAGAGATAAATCAATAATAGTAAATTGGCTATACTTCACGGACTCAATGGACTTCTTTGTCTTAGTCCTTGCCAGGAAGAGTACTGCCCCGTCCATTAATCACGGTAATTCTGCCGAAAGAACCCAATGCATCCCTAAAGTACTTGACCTGCACAGTGTTTAAAGTCACAATATGTTACATAATGTTCTTAGTGAATATTTTGTTATTCATGCACGAATCAAAATTACCTCATCCATGCACGAGGTCTGTGTCTTCTCATCCTTGACGAGCTTCTCCACCACAACTTGTGCAGTTGCTAGAAGGTTAGCATTTGTACCAAGACTTTCTTGTACTGGTACTTGGGATTGAAGTAATAAGTTGGACACAAACATGTAAAGTTCTCGAATTTTTATCCATCGAAAGTGCTATCAAAAAAGGAAAAAAATATATTTATTAGATAATGCATACCAACCCTGTGAAGAGGATGTGAGAGCATCTTGGACCACTGCTCGTCTATGATGTCCAACCATTCTTTGAATTCTCTCCTAACCGCTTCTCTGACCTTCTCTCTCATGCATCACATTGCCTCGTAGATCACTCCCATGGTGGGCTTCTTGTCGCCATCTACGATCCACGATGCAGAAACAACTGGATCCATTATCTTCGTGACCCTACGTCATCCCAGAAGTGGAGATCGTTGATGATTTACTCCACTTTCCGTCCTCATTCGGTCCGAGCTTCAGGTATCTCGAACCATTCATTTTTGCAACACATGGTCTTCAGCCTTGTCTTGTTTTGTTTGAGGCTTTGCAACGCTATAAAATTAGTTGCAAAGAGTGTGATGCCATGCCTCTCCAGCTCACCATTGCACGTCCGCTCATCAAAGCCAACACTTTGGAATGGTTGTAAATGAAGGCGGTGATCGTCCGTGCTTACTCCACCACCTTGGAGACGAGCTTCCGTTTGCCGAAATCCTTTAGAATTAAATCTATACAATGTACAACACACGATGCCCAAAAAATGCCGTAGTTGCTAGATTTCATTATTGTTTCACATGCTTTCTTGAAGTTGCTACCATTGTCCGTGACAATCTGGACAATGTCATCTTTCCCGACATTCTTGATGATGTCCTTCGTCAATTTCAGCAGGTATTTATGGTCCGTCACGTGTTCAGATGCATAAAAAAATGGTCTTTCCATCACAGTAAACGAGGAAGTTGATGATCTGCTTTCTCGTATAGCTCGTCCTGCCATTGCACATCATCGTCACCCCGTACTCTGGCCATCTCCTCCGCAGCTTGGATATGTACTCATTCATTTTCTCCTTTTCATTCATTTCGAACCTGAGTCAGAGTGTGAACCCATGATCACTGAAGCGTGAAATCTGCAAAGAAATTACACAACAAACATTCGTGGGATATCACCATATGACGAGAGTAATCAATTACAATTTGCAGCTACATGCTATTTATTTTTTGTTTTAATTTTTCAGATTTATTTAAACACTATAGAATCTTGTTTTCTATGTCTAGAACATGATCCGACTTTATTCTTTCATAACTTCACTTAATTTCACAACATAACTCAAAAACCTCATATTAGTTCTCTCAAATATCTCACTATTTATAGATCTAATATTTTATTCACAGATTTAATTAAATACTAATATTTAGTTAACTTAAATCACCTTAGAATCTTGTTTTCTATGTCTAGAACATGAGATCCGACTTTATTCTTTCATAAATTAACTTAATTTCATAACATAACTCAAAAAATCTCAAATTAGTTCTCCCAAATATCTCACCATATTAGAGATTTAATATTTAATACACGATTTTAATTAAATACTAATTTTTAGTTAACATAAATCACCAAGATTCTTGTTTTCTATGTTTAGAATATGAGATCCAACTTTATTCTTTCATAACTGAACTTAATTTCACAACATAACTCAAAATACCCAAATTAGTTCTCCAAATATCTCACTATATTATAAATCTAATTTTTAATTCACGTATTTAATTGATTAATAATATTTAGTTAACATAATCCACCGTAAAACATTGTTTTCTATGTCTAAAACATGAGATCTAACTTTATTCTTCCATAAATTAACTCGATTTCACAACATAACACAAAAATCCCAAATTAATTCCCAAAAAATCTCTCTAAATACTTCAAATCTTACAAAAAAAGAATATGCATTAGCAAACAACTACGAACAAAAGCCCTAACAAATTTCACAATTTCTACTAAAATTTCGAACTAGATCTAGATGTTACCTACCTCAAGGAAGCTAAGCGGGAGCTTTGGAGAAGAAGTTTGATGAATAATGAGGGAAATGTCGATTTGGACCGATATGCACCGAAATGGGGCCGATATCAGTGCATTTACATGCTGTAAGATTCCACCTGTCGACAATACATCCCCAACATGCAATATATCGGCGATATATCGCTGACATATCAACGAAATCCGGTAAAGATATACTGGCTTATAACGATATGCTTGACCCACCAATATTGATATATCGCCGATATATAGCGATATTGCCTTCTATGGATGGATGGATTCCAATGATACTCTTGCGCTTGATCAACCGAGAGGCATGCCAAATCGGAATATAAGTCATCAAATGGGAGTAGGTGTTGGTGACTACATGACCAGATCCGAGCGAATCACGGTCCCTCTTGGAGGGGGGGGGGAACTTGACGTGATTATTGATGACATTCTCTCTACTGGTTCAAAATCCAAGTCCAAATCAAAAGATGACAATGGAATTGATGATGACGATGCTGTTGGCGGTCATGGTGGATCTGGTGATGGGGAGACATATTCAGGGGGGTCAGGGTCAACAGGAGGTTGTCATGGACCACATGCAAGGCCTTAAATGTCGGTTTCGGTCACCATTTCGGTGACGACCAAAACATAATTTCGATGGAATTTCGGTCTAATTTCGATCGGAATTTCGATCATTTCGGTCATTTTTTGTACTAGGACCCCCATATTTCGGTCATTTCGGCTGAATTTCGATTTCGACTGGATATTCGATAGAAATTCGACCGAATTTCGCTGAAATTTGAGGCCATGACCACATGATACGAGATTCGAGGCAAGACGAGAATATATGAAGTGGCATGGAAACACACATGGACAGTTAGTCCCACGTCCGAGTCCAAGACCTATGGATTACGATACATATGGACGTGGCCATCGTCCTACGGGAAACTACATGGACGATTTGATATCATTTGTAGGTTCGTTGAGCTGCATGGACATAGACATCCCATACCGTAGAGGAACACCAAGTCCCATGGTATATGGATCATCACATGATGAGAGATCATTTGATGTCTTCCCAGAATTCTTTCATGCTCCTCCTCCAGAACCCCCTCCTCCTCCTTAGGCGCATACACCTCCATCATATGGGTGCTATGGGTATGAAGGATACAACAGCTACAGTGGTGAGAACTACCAAGGTAGCCAGCCCGAGCAGAGCCAGGTAGTTTCTTTGGTGGTGACAGTTTTGGTTTCTTACCCGAGTACACACCCGTGCCTCCTCCACGGAGATCTTCTCCTACTCCATCGTCGTCATCTCATGGATTTCAAGCTAGTACTTCGCAACCTCATCGCGCCCCTCGTGATACCGGATCTAGTGTTGCTTATCTTCGTCTCGGGATACTCACATGGATCGATGACCATCAATACCGATAGTATGTCATGGATACAAGGTCATGTACTTGTACATGACATGGGAAAACTACTGCGAGTTCATTGAGTCTGCGATCCGCTATAAGAGACAACAGGGTAGGTGGCCGATTTAGATCCTCCACAGACTCTTAGTTCTAGGTTATCTCTATTATAATATTGCATTAATTTTCATTTTCCCATTTATTTTCTCAGTAGATTAATCTTTATAACAAAGAAACATTGTCTCGTTAGTCATTATCATTGTGTACATTTCTGGAATCAAATGTCTCATCTCAATGCCATTCACTATGTGCATGATATGATCGATATGTGCAATATTATGATCATAGATGATCCATATGTGTCATCTCAGTGTATATTTCTAAGCTATTTATTGTTATAAGAACTTGAATGAAATCCATTTCCAATATCTATAAGTCAGGAATCAACATTAACAACGATGCGTTCGATATGATCGATATGTACGATATATAGGGTATAAATGGCCAATATGTGTGATACAAGTGTTTATTTGCAGGTTATTTGTTGTTTTAATAACGTGGATGATCTTAATTTTGGAAAAAAAATAGCAAAAAATAGCTTTTTTGAGTCATTTCCGACATTTCCACCGATATTGTCGATATATCCGGATATGTCCTTTTCCTGGCGGATCGATACGATATTGATATCGATATTTCCTACACTGAATTCTGGCTCGCAACTGCTCCATCTCTCTTAAGGGTCAAACTGGAAAAAGTCATGGAAACATCCTCGTAGGAGTCCATGGTCATTGGATAATGGAGTATGAAAGTCTCCTCGTCGGAGAACTGGATCTCCCCCCTAGACTGACTCAAAGAATGAGATCTCTACTTCAGAGCCCCTATGAATCCACATGAAAATCCTAAGCCCGTAATGGCTCAGAGAATGAGATCTCTTATCTGGAGTCCCTATGGATCGCATGAAAACCTCGACTCCGAATCTAATATGGGAACCTCTCAAATAATTATCGCTCACGTGTGCGCATCAAATTGGTAGAATCTGAAATCTGGACATTTGAATATGAACTAAAGAGTCTGAATCTTTCTCGTATGCTAATTGAAAATTTGGAATAGATGCCATTGATCAAGTTAGGAGAAAACATGAAGATGGGAGAAACAAAAAATCACATAAGTCGGTCTCCCCTCTCTTTTTTCTGACCTTTTCTCTTTCTTTATTTTTCTATGTACGACCTTTTTTTGTACGCTAGACATTTTTTTTTCAAAACTCAGCCAAACTTGAGCCAAATATGCTACTCAACCCATTTGGGCTTACAAAATCGAACCTCCCCCATTTTTCTTGGGCTCACTCCCCTTTTTTTAATAGGCTCCCTTGGCCCTTTAATCAGAACAACAAGGCTTGTGGACTTTTTATAAGAAAAAAAAACCCATCTTTTTTTTATCACTCACACTAACGAGCCCATTGGGCCGAAACAAAACTCCCCTCCCTTTAAAAAAACCAAGCAGACCAGCCCATCCCCCTCTTTTAAACGAGGGGGTATTGGGCCCCTTTTTCTGCTATATCAGCCAGGGTTCCCACAATGGGGAACCCATCTCTTCCTACCGCTCGCATTGACTCTGGATGCCGCCACCACTGCTTGGAAGTAAGATTGGGAAGGGGGCTTGTTGGAGTTGGAGGAGGGCTTGCGAGAGGGTGAAGATGCGCCTCCTCTTCCTCCTCTTCCTTCTCGGTCTTCAATTGGAGATGTTGCAAAACCGTGAATTGCACTGCCACCTTTGCCACATGGACTGTGAATCGCGCATATTTTGCGCAAGAAGGGGCGAAGAGGCGTGTTGTGTTCTTGCACGGTGGAGATATGCATTACCGTCTCACGATCTAGAGGGTGGCATCACGAGGGAGAGGCGCTGGTGATATATGCTGCTTGGACTTGAAGAGGAACTGGAACAAAGGACAGAGGATATGAACTTTATGAGTTGAGTATCATCATCGTGCCGAGAGTACTTTGGGTTATAGGGCTTGATCATTGTTTAAAGATGGGCTGCATGGTAGTGTTGTTCATACCAACTCACGTCGTGGGTTAAAAAAAACCAGGGTTCCAAAGATGAACTTAGAACGTGACAAAACCTAGGGAACTGTGAGAACTACGGTTGGGTTTTGATCTTTCTCTGTCTTCTTCAAGAACTGGGAACCGTGAGTATTGCCATGGTCGCATGCAGCCTGGAGATCTGGACTTAGCAATTTTCTAGGGTTTTCAGAAAATCCTGGATTTTTCCTAAAACTTGGCGATAGAACTTGGCGATTGAATACATCGATAGTCTTTAAAACTTGCTCACAGATTAGGGTTTATCAGAAACTCTAGAACTTGAATGATCAAGAATACGAACATAAATCCTCGAGAATCGAAACCACTCTGATATCATATAGAAAACGATAGTGTGGAAGTGTATTCGAGATAAAGAAATATAAACATGGAAGAACACCGTGATTTTACATGAAACCCTACTCCATAAGGAGCGGGATGAAACTATGAGAGAATGCCTCTCAAGGGCCGGGTATTTGATATTGCTCTGTCTCTCTCATTTGTTATAGGTGGTGTGGGGCTTTGTATATAGCCTTACCAGTAAGACCAAGTCCCAATGCCAGTAGATGTGGGACTAAACCCATGGATGTGGTAATTGGATCTTAGAGGGATCCAATTATCCATCTATACATGTGACACATAGTCTGTCAGTCTTCAATGAAAATGCAAATTTCAAAAATACAATCCTCATTTTTACAATCAAGTCAATTTAAGTTCTGATGCGACTTAAATCTTGATAGATCCCTTAACATTGTGTGCAAACAACGCCCCAGCCCTAAAAAAAACTTGTTTGGTCATAAATTTATTTACCCCATGCCCAGATGGAAGTAACAAAGTTCAGGTAAAAAATCGATTTAAAAGAAATATCTGTCGATTATAGAGATATGGGAGGATTCAACTACTTTGCATTACGAGTGATTGTAACATATGAACATAAAGCACATCATGGAGAAAGGGAGATTTTGAATTATGTAACAAATAAGAATGTGGAATCAATTGCAGTCAAACTTTTGTATCTAAAGAATACTAATGCACCATGGTGTAACATCTGAAGTCATTCTGAAATGTCTTCTAGAATCACTCTAAGCTGATGTTTAGTAGCGTTCAGTTTTTCCCTTCTCTTTTTCTCTTTCCCCTTTTCCAAATTAATGGATAGCCATGCATGAAAGCTTTACTTGCAAAACAAAGTGCAGATAAGTGTATGCATTAAATAGTCATTTTACTAGATTTTTTATTTCCCTCATGCAAGTACATTTCTTATCAATATTTCGTACCTCAGTAGTTAAACCTAGGGGTGCTGGCATCATTTCAAAAAAAAAAAAATTGAACTGCACCTATTCTCATATTTTATCATCATTTATCACAGGTTCATTACGATTTAGGCGATTCATCGGAGCGGGAGGTGGGGGGTAATTACGTGAATTAGTAGTTGCTACAAATTATTAAAGATTACTTTTTTTTCTCATAAGAAGCCAAAAAGGTTGTGCGCATGATGTGAAATAAAAGTTATGATCCTTGTTTTAAGCAACTTATATATCATTTTCTATGGTGTTATTCAGAACTTGTGTAAATATTTTAATGGAGATTGGGTTCTCGCTGCTTTCAATTATATATGTGGCTGCCTTATAAATTGTTGTAAGCCAATTATATGGCGTATGCATCAATGTTTGTGTATCCCTTTGCAAGTATTAAATCTGGAAAATGTGGACAAATAAACGCATGTGGTAGAACATTTGTTATAAAAATCTGATTAGATTTTTTCAACACATTTGATAAATTCCTCTCGTGTATTTTCTTTCTAAAGCAGAAGCTTATTGCTCATGGCATGACTGATCTTGAACAAGCTCTGGAATTGGCGATTGATCTTTTCAACACAAAGACCAATAAGACACTGGGAAGAAGGAAGGTCAGATAGCAGTTATATGTGTGCCTAAAAGCACTTGTACTGAGATCTTTGCACAAAAACAAACAATCACATATAATGAATAGCCATTTTAATGGCATCTGATTGAAAAATTTGTTTTTTCAGGCTCTGTCAGTGCTATCACGATCGCTGGAGGCCAATCCTACTTCTATAGTCCTTTGGATAGCCTATCTAAGTATCTATTATAGAAAAGAGAAGGATCTAGGGGATGATGACATGTTTCTGCTTGCGGTATGTTTCTAATGTGTGTGTTTATAAAGATTAAGTCTGGCATTTTCCCTGAGCTTGCGGATTAATCACAGGCTCGTTTTTTATCACATGCCAATACCAGTATTTATTCTTCCATGGAATTAGAGTTATCCGTATTTTGATTTAGCCTGCTCGGTTTTATTTATGTTTTGAGTTGTCAGGTTAGGGAAGCTTAAATACTTGGAATAGAAATGGCGAGGAGGAAAGATAGTCACATTCTATATCAACGTAAACACACTCGATTTGTTAAAGGAGTAGGTGGTGTAAGCCGACTTTAGCTTTAAATAAAATAAATTGCAGATCAGACCTTCGAGAAGACACTTTCTTTGAGGAAGACCAGAAGAACATATATAAAAAGCTTGCAAGCAAGCTAATCTCTCACCAGACTAGGCATATATGAGCTTATTCATACATTCATAGTTTGATATTTAACTTGAGGGTTTAAATTGTATATCGGTTTATCTAGATTCAACAAGACAGACTGTCGAGATAGACGAGGAGAATCTTTTACTATTTAACAGTATTTTTGGTGATATTTACTTGCATGATGCAGTGAAACATTCTAATTATATCTAAACCTTTGCATACCTTATATTTACATCCTAATCTTCATAAACATATCGTGCCTTAAACAGCTGTCAGTGCGAATCGTCAAATGTAACTAATAAATTAATTTTAACATGTGTTAACTCATTCCAATCTAGGTGTTGGTATATATCCTGTCTCTCTCTCTCCGCTCACTCAGTCTCTTTCTTCCCTCTGTCTTACATTCTCTCTCTTTTGTAAGACACTTGATAAACATGATGGAGAAAGGGTGGGCTGCGGTTGTAGGTGAGGTTGCCATCATTGGAGGTAGGGAGAGGAGGTGCTTGTTGGGACTCGTCGTCATGGGGGGGGGGGAATGTAGTAAAGGTGTAGATTGGGATCAGCAACGACGCGCTAGATTAGGGGCAGGGGGTGCATACTTGATTGTTGATGGTGTGGGAGTGGAGGTGGCTCGCCTTCACCACCATTTACATCGATGCCATCCACAGTGACTGGCAAAACATGGTCAGTTGCCTCAAGCTTGCCACATATAGCTCCTCGACGTCCTCGTTGCCTCCATCTTAATCCCAAACAGCCATTGTGAACCAATCTCATCCTACTCATCTCACATCACGTTGGATTTTTAATATTATCTTCTAGTGATCCAAACAAAACTTGGGTCTCCTTAGCCACTTCATGAAATTCCTCTCCGTGGATAGCAACTCCAAATCTATAGCCAACAGTAGAACTTGAGTTCAGTATGACTTCATTTATAGAACAACATGAAGCTCATACTTGGTTTGTGCCTCGATCTTTATCATCCCGCGAAAGCTAATGAAATTTAGTAAGCATATTTAAGAGGAGACCATGGATTTTTCTAGTATCTCCATGGGGCCATGCATAGGTTGGGGGGCATATACAACATTAACCTCAACAACAACCTTGATTGGGTGGAGGTGAGTCCTTTGTAAATTTCAAGTACTTTAAAGGACATAATATGAAATAACTAGATTCCATCAAATTTAAGAGCCAAATGGATGAAGTTAACTTGCATGGGTTTCAGTGCAGTGCAAGAGTAAAGGACATCACATGGATCAAGATGTAAATGTGAAGTATAAAAGAGTTTAGATATCCGAATATCCATCTCGGGCTATGAGGCACCCATCCAACCAGCCGCTTATAACAGCTACATTTGCTTCAGTTCTGAGCAAGGTCCGCTCAGGGTCAGTACTTTCTAAGTGGGGCTTGGCAACCACTTTCCCACATGTCTTCACGATCAACTTATATCTAGTAAAGGGAATTCCTTTGTAAACTTTAAGTACTTTAAAGAACATATCATGAATTTTTTACTGGATTCCATCAAATTTAAGAGTCAAATGGATGAAGTTAACTTGCATGGGTTTCAGGATAAGAGTAAAGGACATTGCATGGATCAAGATGTAAATGTGAAGTATAAAAGAGTTTAAATGTAATTCTGTTGTTTTGAAAAGTGTTGCTGTATGTAAAAATCATGATTTTTGTTGATTATGTCGAAATGATAAGTTTATCCGCAAACAAGAGGTTAATGACATGTTCATCAGAATCTGAAGGTTTATAAATTGTAAGCTCATTTTTTGCTACTCATTTAAAAAGCATGTTATGGAAAAAAGGAAAGAAGTGAAGAGTAGAGGGGATCTCCTTGCCTTTGATCCTTTTAATAGTGTCAAATTGCATTGACATGTCCCATATTTTAATGGATATGAAGGGCGTATTTGGGGTGCCTTTAATGAGTATTGTAGGTCATTGCACTGTCTTAACCAATTCAAAGCATTTGCAGTGGTCTTCTAGGGAGGATGTTCGCCTGATGTATTTCTTCAAGTTTGAGCGTGCGTGGCTCTTGGAGAGCGGCTTTCGGGATTTTGTTCGCAGCTTCTGGAGAGAATGTCAGCCCGAGGGCAAGGCCTCAAATGTCGGATTTCGGTTTCGTTTCGGTAACCCCGGAAAAGGAATTTCGGTGGAATTTCGGTGGAATTTCGGTGAAATGGCCGGAAATTCTGGAAATGACTTGAAATCTCAATTTTTTTTACGAAATTAGGATTTCTGATGTTGGTAAATCATTAAATGAGTTAGAAATACACATTTTTATTATAATAATAAGTTGTTTTCATGATGAAGGCCTTAAATATCGGTTTCGATCACCATTTCGGAGACTGGCTGGAATTTCGGTGAAATGGCCGGAAATTCTGGAAATGACTTGAAATCTCAATTTTTTATAAAATTAAGATTTCTGATGTTGGTCAAGCATTCTTTGAGATAGAAATAGAAGTTTTTACTATAATAATAAGATGTTTTCATGATCAAGGACTGAAATATCGGTTTCGGTCACCATATCGGTGATTGGCTGGAATCAAATTTTGGAACATATGATGATATTAATTTTGAAGAAGTAAAGAAAAGAAATGATTTTATATGCATAGATGCCTTTCAAATTGAAATATCATATATTCATATTATTATTATACAAGTCCACAACCACAAAACTACGTAACATGACACATGAAATTCCAATCACATAATGTGCATAGACAGATGCACTATCTTACTACTACTAGTAGTCTAGTACCACATTTATTTATCTGGGAGAGTAGGAATGGCATTTAATCATCCAAACCAAGAATTCCGAGGTGGATCCATGTATCCTGTATGATCCCTTCCTCCATAACGTGACCTGATGGTGTCCCTATATTCCACGTAATCCTCCCATGTCATATAGGAGTACATGGTTTTGTAGTCCATTAAATACTCCTTGTATTCATGCTCAGTCACGTGTGCAAGGAAGCCAATCCTAGGATACCTGTCACCCGAAGAGGCAGAAGCCGCAGAATCACGCGGAGGTCGACGCGAGGAGGATGCAACGTGAGAACCTCGAGATGAAGAAGATGGAGCAGGAGCCGCAGGAGGAGAAGCCATCTGAAGGGGTTGAGATGGAGGTACTGCAGGGTAATAATCTGGAAATATACCATATCCTGATCCAGCGCCAATCTGGGATTGGGAAGAGGTATTGGTATATTGTTGTTGATTTCCCGGAAATACCCCATAAGTACCACTGCTATAGCCATATGGCCCATATCCGGGAGGGAAAACATCATATGCATCATTTTGTTGCCCTTGAGATCCATATCCACTGAAGGGGCTTGAAGTTGTCCCGCCAGCAAATATTGAATCTCCAACATCCATACTCAATGATCCCACCGAAGATATGAGATCTTCCATAATGGTGTCATCTTGGACATGTCCCCGAGGGTGCGGGTACGAGGGGTATGGACAGTAATCCATTTGCTCTGCAGATGACTCTCGATTAGGACTTGCAATATATTGACCATGTACATTTGTACGATAGCCTGTGTATTCTTGTAGAGGTCCTGCAGAAAGTCCAGCATGCATTCCTTCAAATCCAGATCCAGTAGCACCTCCACCAGATGTCGCCCCTTCATCTTCTGCTGGAGCAACACCTCCACTACCACCTGATTTGGATTTTGATTTAGACCTGGAGGAGGAGTCATCAGAATCACTTTCCAACCCTCCAGCTGGGTCTGGATGTCTCCCTGATCTAGCCATATAATCTTCGACATTTGCCTCCATTTGCGAGGCAATCTGTGTATTTGGTCTCCCTCCTCTCTCGTCGAGTACGGGAGCGCCATTATCATCCATCCACTTCTGTAAGACGTCTTCCTCATCGTCGTCGTCATCTTTAATCTTGAATATATATGCAAGGTCGATGGGATCTATGTATTCCTGCTTGTCGTGTCCTTCCCTTGCATGCTTCATTTTCAACCTGAGGTTGTAGTGGATATAGACAAGGTCATGTAGCTTTTGTACTCCTAAGGAATTTCGCCTTTTGGAGTGGATGAGGTTGAAGGTGCTCCAATTTCTCTCGCATCCTCCAGCGGACGCAGTCTGCGACAATACCTTCACAGCAACTTGTCGCAAATTAGGTGCATCTAATCCATACAAGATCCACCATTCACCTACAAGCCAAGGTACAAATTATTTTAGTCATGCTATATAAGTAATATTACTGCTTGATACTTCAAGATTATACATTAATACACACCTGGAAGAGTAGTATTGCGACCGTTAACCGCGACCATTCTTCCAAAAGAACCCAAGGACTCCCTAAAGTATTTTATCTACAAGGTAGAAAATAACAGGTTCAATAATAAATTTAAGAAGAGAAGACATCAGATATTAGGAAGATATGATATTGTATACCTCATTCATGCAATGAGTTTGGACGTCTCTTGACTTCACTAATTTCTCCACGACTACTTGAAGGGCTGATAGGAGCTCGGGACGAGTGCCAAGGTTGTGCTTGTAGTGGTATTTTGGATTAAGATAGTACGCTGAAAACAGACAAATAAAGTACTTAAGGATGTGACAATATTAACTTAAACAGCGTAATATACAAAATGCATACCAGCTTGATGAAGAGGATGTGACAACATTTTCGACCAGCGTTCGTCGATGATGCCCAACCACACCTTATAACCTTTTCCAACATTTTCTTTCACTTTCTCCTTCATCACCCGCATGGCTTCGTATATCACACCCATGGTTGGTTTCTTGTCACCATCCACTATTCTCAAGACTGACACAACCGGCTCCATAATTTTTATCGCCCTGGCAATGTCGTCCCAAAAATTGACGTTGTTGATCAAGGTTTCTGCCCTTCTTCCTTGATCGGTGCGAACCTCGGGAATCTCGAACCATTCCCCTGAACAACACATTTGCTTTAAACCAACCTTATGTTGTTGCATGCTTTGCAACGCTATAAAGTTGGTTGCAAATCTTGTAATTCCAGGCCTTACGATGTCACCACCACACATCCTTCGCATCAATGATAGGACTTTTGAATGGTTATAGATGAATGTCGTGATTGATCGTGCATTATCAACGACATTCATGAGGGTTTTCCTCTTTCCAAAATCTTTAAGGATCAGGTCTATGCAATGTGCAGCACAAGGTGTCCAGAAGATGCCATACCTGTTAGAAGACATGATCATCTTACCAGCCTTCTTGAAATTACTCCCATTGTCGGTCACAATTTGAACAATGTTCTCTTGACCGACCTCTTCTATGACATCTTTCAAGAGTTTCAGTATGTACTTGTGACTCTTGACATGCTCAGATGCATCTACAGACCTTACAAATACCGTTTTTCCATCACAATATACGAGAAAGTTGATGATTTGCTTTCTCGTATAGCTAGTCCAACCATCACACATGAGGGTCACGCCATACTCCGGCCACTTCTTCTTCAATTCGGCAATATAATCACCGATCTCCTCTTTCTCCAAGGGAAGATACTTGTTCATTATCTCGTACGGAGTAGGAGCTGTCACGCCTCCTCCTGCTGCAGCAATCTCGTCAATTGCGTGCTGCAAGAAGGGTCCCTTTGCCACATTTGCCGGAATACCCTCTCCAACAAACAACTTTGTAACAGCCCTTCCTACCCGCTCCCTCATATTACCGAACATGCCCTTTAAGGTCTTTTGCTTTGGATCTTTGCTCGGAACATAGTGACCGGAACTGCTCCTTCTCAGAAATGCTTCTATGCCCTTTTGTTTCTTCTTTGGTGGCACCATAGCTGCACCACTTCCACTTCCACTGCCGCTTCCCGATCCAATATTTATCGGGAATCTTGAACTGCCACCGACACGTCCAAGGCCACCACGACCACCGAGTTCCCGCCTCTCATGCTCGCTCCTCATAGAGTCGCGTAATGCCGCCTTATATGCATTTCTCTCAGCCTCGGTTTGAATATCCTGTGGGTATTGGATATCATCATCATCGGAATCAGACAAGACATTGAACTCTCTATGGAACATGAATTCGTTAAACTCCTCATCTCTTCGCCCCTTTTCTTTCTTCTTCTCACTCTTCCCTTCCAAGTGAGCCTTCACTTCAGCTCTGATCTTATTTGGACATGTAGGGCATTTAGCCACATTCACGTAGCCACCAACGAGATGTTGTTTCAGTCTTGTGATTCCCCCTCCTCCAATTATCTTCCCACAAAATTTGCACTGAGGTTTTGACTTGTTGCCGTCAGGAGCAGTAGCATATTTCCATCCAATCTCTCCACCAGCCATTTGAGAGTCGGAACCAGAGTCAGAAGCCATTATCTTCACCTCTTGAGCATTAACAAATTAACAATGTAATATATTATGATATTATGAAGATAAGAGCATGAAAAAATTGATATGTAATATATTATGATCATTTCCGATCATCTTCGATCGTTACCGTTCATTCCCGAGCATCCCCGATCATTTCCGGCAGTGATCGGTGGAGGCTCCCTGCTCATTCCCGATCATCATCGATCAACGTCGATCATTATCAATCATTATCGGTAATGTTCGGTAGAGGCAACCCGATCATTCTCGATCATTCTCGATCAGTACCGGCAATGATCGGTAGAGGCGCCACCGATCATTATCGATCATCCTCGATCATTACCGGTAATGATCGGTAGAGGCCCACCGATCATTATCGATCATCCTCGATCATTACCGGTAATGATCGGTAGAGGCCCACCGATCATTATCGATCATCCTCGATCATTACCGGTAATGATCGGTAGAGGCCCACCGATCATTATCGATCATCCTCGATCATTAACAGTGACAAAATGATCACATTACCGGCAATTATGTATCATTACCGGTAATGTATATCTTCAGCATCGAAAACGAAAATCAACTCATATTTAGAGCAGTGACAAAATGAGAATTAATCTTAGCTACCAACAAAACTATAAGGAAAGTACTTACAAACACGAGAGAGCAAGAGAGCAAGAAGGCTTGTGAGTTGTGACAACTCTTTGTGTTGTGTGTGTGGTGAAATGGTGCAATGGATGCCACCATTTATAGGCCTCCAAAGAATCTTTATGAAGGGCCTACAACCAATATAATATAGCTAGCTCTTCTTTATAGGGGTCTAAATTAAAATATGAAATGACTAAAGTTGGCTAGATTCTTTGAAATTTGGACTCACTAGGACACCTAGCTAGTATTTTAGAGTCTAAAATACTAGCTAGGTGTCCTAGTGAGTCCAAATTTCAAAGAATCTAGCCAACTTTAGTCATTTCATATTTTAATTTAGTCATTTCAGCACTTTGTTTTTCCATTTTGGCCAAAAGTGGCCGACAAGGACCAAATTTCGGCCGAAATTCGAGGACTGCATGTGCATATATTCCATGTTTCGGTCATTTCGGCCGAAAGGTGTCGACATGACCGAATTTCGGTCATATTTCGGCCGATATATGTCGATATCCTGGAAAAAGATATACCAGTATGTATCGATATCGGCTATGGACCGAAACCGAAATTCGACCGAATTTCGGTCGAATTTCGCCGACATTTAAGGCCATGCCCGAGGGTTCTATCGCGGCAAGAATGGAGTCTAAGTTGTTGTCGCTTTGTGGATACTTAATGGAGTACAACATGACCATCTGGGAGCAACGTCAGAGCTGAAGGAATGCGGCACAGGATGACATTGTCCAACTTCATTTGCTGGAGGAGAAGCTGGAGCTAACAACTGCAGAAATTTAACTAAGAACCACACATCTCCAAGAGGTTCTTTTAGAGGATCAGAAGACAAAGGATGAATGGAGGCAGCGATCGAGGCGGAAGTGACTAAAGGAGGGCGACAACAACACCTGATTCTTTTACTCCATTGCTTCTGGGCGGTGATGGCGAAACTACATTCACTCTATCACATTTAATGATGTGGAGGTGCACGGTAATCTCGAGGTTGAACATGCACGTCGAAATCAATTCTATTGTTTCAACAAAAGAAGAAACCGCTTAGGCTAGGGTGGCGTGACAGGGGGATCAAGATGTTATCCCCATTACAAGCGAATACTCTGGTGGACCCGTTCACGGATCTGAAGGTTAGGACAACCTTATTTCCGCTGAATGCAGATGGTGCTTGTGGGTCAGATGGGTTCTCGATATCCTTCTACAGAGAATTCACAGGGATTGGGAATCATGGTTTTGATCAGTTGAACTAGGCTTCGCTATTTCTATTGCTGAAGAAGATGACTAATAGGGTGGAGGATTTCTGGTCCACCACTCTTTCCAATGGATCTACCTCATCATTGCCAAGATTCTTGCAAATCGGTTGAAAAGTGTCCTTGATACGTTTATCTCGCCTGAACAATTTGCATTTGTACCTAGGAGAAGTATGGCAGATAGATGGGTGCTCGCCTTTAAGATGTTGTTAGATTGGAAGAGAATTCAGGAGAAAGGGTTGGCATGCAAGGTGGATTTCTATAAAGCATACGATTGCGTGGATTGACGTTTCATATAGGCGCCCTTGGAAAAGAGAGGGTTCCCGAGATTGTGTATTGCTTGGATGAAGAGATGCATCTCGACGACATCATATGTTGTCCTGGTGAATGGTCGACCTGAGGGGGTTTCTTTCAACCCTAGCATGGGGTTCGACAGGGATGTCCCTTGGCACCTCTAACCTGTATGTTGAAATGTGCAGTTGGTGGTGGGTTTTCCATGGGCTACCACAAAGATGATATTTCAATACCTTGTCTCCAATATGTGGACGACACAATGATCTTCCTTGACGGCAATCTGGAGCATATACAACACGTATCATGTATTATGGATATCTTTGGTGATATATCGGGCCTTCAACTTAACAGAGAAAAATCTGCATTTTTTCCATTCGGGTTGAGTTAGGGGGAGATTAATGAGACGCAAGACGTTAAATGTTGGATTTCAGTTTTGTTTCGATAAGCATGGAAAGAGAAATTCGATAGAATTTCGGTGAAATGACCGGAAATTGAAGAAATTACTTGAAAACTCATTTTCCCATAATTAAGATTTTAATATTCTTTAACTCAATAAATGAGATAGAAATATATAGTTTTTTTGCTAATAGTAAGATATTAACATGATATGCTACATTGATATTCCATCAAATAGCTCAAACAGTAAAAAAAGTAGTATACTACTCAAAATCAAAATTAGATTTGGAACAGAAATTAGAAGCCATTAGTTTCACCTCTTGAATATGAAGAGAATGGTGATATGTGCAATACTAACAGAGAAAAACATAGGCCAACAAAGAGTACTAGCAAAAGATATCTTACATAGGAAATTAAATATTGTAATGATAGGTTAGAATTGTGTCTAACTAAAATGCTTTCAACATAGAAAAATATTTACTTTTAGAAATAAAATAAGGCACGCATACACTCATAAACACAAATCGTTGTAACGTGTACGTCTAATAGATGCATTGCATAGCTTATGATCATAAAATATACGCTATACAAAACACAAACAAATCAACTAACACAAAGAAACTGCATAACATTCACAAGCACATTCTATATCCAACCTGATAGTAGGCAAATACTTACAATCACAAGATTTTGAATATTGCTAACAACCAAGTCCCCACACAACCTTACATACTCCTTGTAGTAGAGAGAAGCCACAAGAAAGAAAAGCCTTAAATTTCGGATTTCGGTTTCATTTCTCCATGTCAGGAAAGAGAAATTTCGGAGAATTTCAATGAAATCGTCGGAAATCTTGGAAATGTCTCTAAACTGGACTTTTTCCCAAAAATTAAGGTTTTTAGTATTCCCAAGTCAATAAATAAAATAGAAATGCACTCTTATTTGTAAAATAAAATTGTAAATATAAGTTTTGAAGAAATATATTATTATAATCATCACACATGTTGACATGGAGAGTAACGTGTTGCCTAGAGTCGGAACCGTATGCTAAACTGGAAGCAAAAGACATTATAATCACCTTGTCAATAAGAATGAGACGACACATATAATAACTACTAATCAAAACATCCCGACTTTAGCTCAGTTGGTAGAGCGGAGGACTGTAGTTAATTGTTGAAATCCTTAGGTCGTTGGTTCGAATCCGGCAAGTCGGATAATGTTTCTTTTGGAGAAACTCATTCAAGGGATGGGGAGCACGCCGCTTGGGGTCTCGGGGGAGGTAGCAGGCGATCGAGGTGGGGCGCCCCCGCCTCCTGAGTGCGGGTGTTCGAGGGAGGCAACAAGTGATTGAGATGGGGCTCCCCTGTCTCCTGTGCCGGGGACTGGGGTTTCGAGGCGCGATCGTGGGTTGCGGGGGAAGACCCCTGTGCGGGGAGGGTCAGCGCAGGGGGTGTTTCAATCGGATTGAGCAAGGGGAGTTGCAAGAAGGACGCGAAACAACTCTGAGAATCGGGGGGATATCCGTGTCCACTGTTGGCTCAATCTCCGGTAGCGGTTGAACTCCTACGGGTTGCAGATGTGGCGGTGGGCCACCCCCTGATTCTGCAAGAAGTTGAAGCGGCGATTGCGGGGCGCGCTTCAGATTCGGGGGGATGGGCTGGCGTTTTGAATTTGAATGAATTGGGCACTGTTGGTCGCCCTGGCAGTTGTGAGGTTGCGGATTCGGGTTGGTCTGCTCCGACTGGGAATCCATCGGTTTGCTCCTCCGGTCCTCGTGGCTCCACCCCGATTTTTGGCTTTGTTTCGACCCATGGCGACTCTCATGTATCATATGGAAACCCATCAGATGTCCCTGTGGTGGGCGCGGCACGGGCCCACGTGTCTGTGGGCGGTCACAGTGCGAATACGGCTGGTTTTTTTGGTGCCTCGGGTGATTCATTGCGGGTGGAGGAGCGGGGCTTGCCTGAGGCTGGGGGCTGCGCTTTGCTTGGCGGCTCGACGAGATCTGGAGGGGAAGAAGCTGGAGGACCTGCGACCCTGCTGTCGGGGTCCTCGTCTCTCCGAAGCTCGCCACTTCGTCATCCTTCCTTGATGGTGGAGGGGATGGGCTGTGGCGTGGAGATCTCTCCTCAGCTGCACGTCCCTCTGGCAGCCTGATGGTGGTCGGCTTTCTTCCAATTGGCGTGAGTCGGTGTGATGCGGATACAGGCGTCAGGGCCGTGTCCCTGAATGGCGACGGTATGTAGACTTTTGATACGATTCCGGGCGCAGCTACGCTATCCCGGAGCTGTAAGATGAAGCAGTGCATTATTGTAGCGGAAGCATCGAGCGGCGGCTATCGCTGGGCAGAGACGACAGAAGGGTGCGGGCCGACCCTCTCCTGATGTTCACTCGTAAGCGGAGGAAACCTGAGGCCAGGATGTGGTTGGAACGGGAGTTGGAGGATAAGGGGGAGATCCATCTCCCTTGTGAAGCGGAGGCTGCTGGCTCATCTTGCCCTCCGGATATGGGGACTCAGAGTTGCGGTGTAGACGATTCGGATCAGTCTGGCTCTTTGGCTGACATTCACATGCGGGTTGTGGAATGTCTTGGGGTATCTTTACCCAACGGAAACCCTCCGAGTGGATCCAAATGAAGCTGGTTTCGTGGAACGTGAGGGGGATGGGGGGTAGGAAGAAGAGGAGGGCGGTGAATGAGCTCTTGGGTGCATGGGGTACAGACGTGGCTTTCTTGTAGGAATAGAAGTTGGAGAGGTGCGACTAAATGTCTTGGAGTTCGGTAGGTGGTTCTAAATTGTCGGAGTTCAGAACAATTGATTCGGTGGGTAGCACTGGTGGTTTGATCTTGGCATGGGATGGAGAGTTGTTCTCTGCTGCTGATGAATATGTTGGTTCCAGATCTATATCGGTGCTACTTGATTGCAGGTCAGGGGATGGCAGAATTTTGTTTACCTCAGTGTACGGGGAACCTGACGTCGTGCGCTTTGAGATTCTGTGGGAGGAGCTGCGGACATCTAGGAGGAGATTTCCGGACGCACCTTGGGTGGTCGGTGGGGATTTCAATGTGACTTTGTTTGCTTCGGATAGGTCGGGTGATCGGGGAGGAAGAGACCCGGGATCGGATGGTTTCGGGAACTGTGTGAGTTTCCTGGGTTTGCAGGTTGTGGATGTTGGTAACAGAAGGTTCACTTGGAGGGGGCGTCTTCGAGATCAAGGTTGGACAGACTCCTGCTCTCTGCTGAGGTTCTGGAGCGGTTTCCTCTTGTTGTGGCTAGGGCTCTTCCTAGGTCGCGGTCTGATCATACACCTATTTGTTGAGATTCTGGTGGGGGGTGACCCCTAGATCGATGTTTAGATTTGAGAAGTCTTGGCTTTTGGGTGCCGGCTTCAGGGACTCGGTCTCTCAGTTTTGGGGCTCTCTACATGTGGAGGGTTCGGCGACGCAGAGACTAGCTTGGAAGCTGAAGCTGTTGCGGGAAAAACTGATGGTTCACAAAAAAGGATTGAGAAGAAATAAAGTAGAGCGGCAAGAGGCGGCAGTGGCAGAGGTTACGAGGTTGGATGGAGTGGAAGACTCTCGTGTCCTGAGCAGTGAGGAGATGATGTTGCGGGAGGCGTGCATCGGGTGGTGGTTAAGGAGGACAGACAGAGGGAGGTGGAATGGCGTCAACGGTCCAGGCAGAGGTGGACAAAGGAGGGAGATGTGAACACTCGCTTCTTCCATGCGGTAGCGAGTGGAAGGATGCGTAGAAATATGATTCATGAGCTCAGGACTGATGATGCTACGATGTTTGGAGATAAGGAGATTGGGAAGGCGCAAGGTTGCAGAAAGCGGTAGTTGGTAGTCGGTCGGTGGGGTCACTGACTAAGGATTAATCGGCAGTCGGGCGATTAATCGGATTTAGTCGGCCATTAGTCGGTTTAGAATTTTTTAATTATTTTAAATATATAAATCATTTTCATACATAGATTTGTACATTTTCTATACTTTCATAATGAAATAAATGAACTAATTGACTTTAAATATAATATTATTGCATATTAGAATAAGTTTGCTTATGTATTATCATCGATTTATACATTTTCTATACTTACGTAATGAAACAAAACAAGTAATTGACATTAAATATTACATTAAGCATATTAAAATAAGTTTGTTGTTACAAAAAAGCAAAAAACAAAAAAAGTATGAAAGCTTGATGTAAAAATCGGTCGATTAGTCAACCGACTAGGCCGACTAGTCGGTCTGACCGACTAATGGCCGACTAGGCCTATTCGAGTCGGCTACCCCCCCCGACTCGACTAATCGGACCGACTAGTCGGCCGATTTTTGCAAGCTTGGGAAGGCGCTTGTGGATCATTATCGAAACTTCAGCAGGCGTTTACCATCGTCTGGGGCTACGTGGTCCGGGAGGGTGCCATATGTCTAAGCCGTGAGCATCAGTTGGTGATGGTGAAGGAGTTTACGAGAACGGAGGTCCGTGAAGCGATTTTTGATATGAATGTTGATGGTTGTCTTGGGTCGGATGGCTTTCCGGTCTCTTTCTTGAGGGAGTTCTGGGATGTCGTGGAAGGCGATGTCATGGTCATGCTATGTGAGTTTAGGAGTGCGAACATGGGTCTGAAGAAGCTTAACAAAGCGTTGCTCTTCTTGCTGTCGAAGAAGGATGGGGCTGTACGAGTGGAGGATTTTCGTCCCATTGCCCTGTCGAACGCTGTATATCTCATTTTGGCCAAGGTGTTAGCCAATCGTCTGCGTGCTGTCTTGGATGACCTTATTCTCCCTCTGCAATCTGCTTTTATTCCTGGGCGTCAGCTTCTGGACGGTGTGGTGATGGCGGCATAAATGGCTGCCGATTGGGAGCAACGGGAGACTAAGGTTTCTATGGAAGGTTGACTTCTCGAAGGCCTATGATAGTGTGTGTTGGAGATTCATTTGAGTCTCCTTGGTCTGAAGAGGTTTCCCGGACATCTGGATTGATTGGATGAAGAGATGTGTCACTACCACATCGTTGTCGGTTCTGGTTAATGGGAAGCAGGAGGGTGGCTTCTTCCAACCACAGAGAGGTGTGCAGCAGGGGTGTCCGCTGGCCCCTTTGTTGTTTGTTCTGACGGCAGATGCATTGGCGGTCATGGCTGGGGTGGCGGAGGAGGGTGGTTTCTTTAGAGGGTACTTTAGAGGCGGTCTATCTGTGTCTCTCCTACAGTATAAGGATGACACCTTATTCTTCGTGGAGGGCGGGGTGGAGGAATGCAGGACTGTAAGGGCGATGGTTGACATCTTTGGCGATCTCTCGGGTCTGAGGGTGAATGGTGCCAAGTCTGCTTTTGTGCCCTTTAATATGTCGGACATAGATGTGACGACATGTAGCGTGGTTCTTGATACACCGCTGAGGTCCCTGCCCATCACATATTTGGGTCTGCCTTTTCTGACTGGAAGATTGCGGCAGATCGATTGGTTTCCTCTGGTGGAGAAATTGGAGAGGATGCTTTCCGGCTGGAACGCGATATTCCTATCTAAGGGAGGACACTTGGTTCTGACTAGGGTGGTTCTGTTTGCAATTCCGATCTTCTTCATGTCTACGGGGGCCCTGCCGGTGGGTGTGCGGTCCAAATTGGAGTCTCTAATGCGCCGTTTCTTCTGGTCATCTTTGCATGGGGACAGAGGTTTACCTCTGGTTGACTGCTCCTCGGTTTCTACTTCGACAAGGGAGGGCGGCTTGGGTGTTCTGAATCTAGGAGATATGAATAGGGCATTGTTGGTGAAATGGGTTGTGAAGATCTGGGGTCCTGGCGTAGATCTGTGCTCTACTCTGATCAGATCAATTTACGGGGTTTCTTTCGGCTTTTTGATCCGTGCAGGGGGGAAGATCTTCATCTGTGTTCTGGAAGGGAGTTTGCTCGGTCCTGCCGGATCTGACGGATCACTTATGCCCGCTGCTCGGGGACGGGCATAGTTTTCTCTTCTGGAGTGACAATTGTACGGACGAGGGTGCTCTTTGCGACCTTTATCCGAGATTATTCGCGTTGGCGACTGACAAGGATCGTAGTGTGGCTGAGGTGTGGACGAACGACTCCTGATTGCCTACCTTCGTTGCCGAGCTGTCGAATCAGAGGATGGAGGACTTTTTGAGTATGTCAGATAGTATGTGCAACCGGGATGGACCAACGGAGGGGCGTGATTCGTGGGGGTGGAGGGACGGCTACTTCTCGGTTCGGAAGGCGTATGGAATGTTGGTGGCCCATCCCCCCAATGCGGAGAACTTGGTCTCTAGGGACTGCGCAATGATTTGGTCCTGGAGGATCCCGTCTAGGATAAAGGTTTTTCTTTGGCTTTTGAGAAGAGAGCGGGTGCTAACGATGACGAGAAGAGCGAGGCTTTTCCCCGGGACTGTGGATATATGCAGTAGGTGTGGTGATTCACAAGAGGATGTCGATCATTTATTTTTTGAATACCCTGGCTCGGCTGAAGTTTGGCAGAGGCTAGCGGTTACGGGCCTTGATTACGCTAACAAAGACAGGTTGTGGGATTCGTGCAAGAGATGGTCAGGCTCGGAGCTGGGAAGGGTGAAGATTTGCACAACGATTTGACGCATTTGGTTGAACAGAAACAATGTGATCTTTGAGGGGTCGAGATTCTATCCTGAAAATGTACTAGGGCATGTCGGGGCCCTCCTTGATTCCTAGCAGGTGTAATTAGTTATTTTATTATTAATATATTTTTTGGATGGTCCTCTCAAGGAGGCCCATCCTACCATTTCTAAAAAAGAACTAGTAATCAAAACACACATGCATATATTAAAATAAAGAAAAAATAAATATAATGCTCTTCAATTAAAATCTTGACTTTAACCCTTAAATCGTGTGGCTAACTTATTTGGCTTGGATTTAGATCTCAAATTTAGAAACTAACTAAAGAAACTTCTTCAAATAACATAAAATGCTCTAACAACTCAACATCGATTAATAAATAAATTAAAATTCATTAATATATGCAAATTTCGATGAAAGTGAAGGCTAGATTCCCTTATTTTTTGTTGTTTCGCAGAAACGACATGCAATTTCGATAAAATTTCATTGACATTTCGGTGATATTTCATTGAAATCTTGGAAAAAGAAATAAGGTAGCATTTCGATTTCGGTGACCTGGAGAATGGAAATTTTGGAGAAATTGGGTGAATTTCGGTGAAATTTGAGGCCATGACAAGACGTCCAGAGCTTTGCGATGTCCATGTGGTTCTTTACCTGTCGTCTATCTTGGCCTCTCGCTGGTCGCGAGCCGTCTTCATGCGACTAATTGGAAGATGGTGTTCGATGTGTTGGAAATAAGTTGGTTGGTTGGAAGATGCAGACTCTTTTTAGAGGGGGGAAATGGGTTTTCCTTGAGCACACCCTCTCTACTATTCCTATATTTGTCTGCTTTGCGAGGTTACTTCCTTCTAGGGTGAGGGGAAAGATTAAGGGGTTGATGAGGCGCTTCTTCTGGGTTGATGGGAACTAGGAAAGAAAGTAAATACATCTCGTGGATTGGGAGTTGGTGACGTGCCCGAAGGAGGGTGGCTTGGGGATTTTGAAGATTGAGAATATGAATAAGGTGCTCATGACCAAGTGAGTAATGCAACTGTGGGGGGAAGTGGACGATCTGGTGTGTACACTGTTGCGGAATATTTACGACATCGATGGCTCGTTGATGGTAACTCCTATTCGCTAATGCTCTTCACTTTGGCAAGGGATTACTCACATTATCCCGCAGTTGGAGCAGGTCATGGGATTGGTAGTGGATAATGACGATTCCTTTCGGTTCTGGGTGGATAATTGGACGAGTATGGGGTCTTTGAGAGACCGATATATCCGTCTCTTTGCACTTTCGAATAATTAAGATTCTCGGTTACGCGGTGTTTGGACGGTTGTATGTTGGAATCAACTGATGTTGGAGGGCTAACTGGGGGATAGATCATTTCATTTGGAGCAGTGGCAAATTCTCGGTTAAGAAGACATACCTGTTTTTTTCCCGCAGTGAGATCACAATCCAAGACGATTTCATGCGTGATTGCGGAATTATTTGGAGCTGTCAAACCCGCAGAGTATCAAGGTCTTTCAATGGCTTTTTAGACATGGACGCTTTCTCACTATGATTCGAAGAGATAGATTGCTACACACTGCAACTTGAGATGCGATAGATGCAGAGAACAGTCTGAAGATTTAGACCACTGTTTTTTACATACATAACTTCGATGTATGTTTGGGAGGGGGCATGCATTAGTTTGCTTAGGACTGGCGACAACACATCATTTTGGATCTCTATCAGATTGTTTTGTGGAAACTCGTAGGAGGACGCATCTTCTGCTTTTATCCTACTGTGGATTATTAGTGTGCGAGTATTGAACTGATTTTTAGGAATCAACGATTTTATTTTTTTGAGAAAACGGTGAGATGGGCCTCCTTTAGAGAGCCATCAAAAAATATATTAATTATATAAAAAAATATATTTACAGACGCCAATACTCCAATAGGGCTCCAGCATGCCCAAGTACATTTTCAGGATAGAATCTATATCCATAAAAAATCACACTATTTCTGCCCAACAAGATGCACCATAACAACGCACACATTTTCAGTCTATCGCTCTCCGAGCCACTCCAGCTCCTGCACGAATCCCAAAAGCAGGTCTTGCTACTCCAATCGAGGCCCGTGATAGCCGCTCTCCGCCAAACGTCGACCGAACTAGGGCATTCGAAGAAAAGGTGGTTTACGTCCTCCGCCGCATTACCGCACCTACAACATTCTTCCATAGATTCGGGGAAGATCCTTGCTCTCCTCGTTGCTTGTCAAAATTCTTTGCTTCGGCATGGACTCTTGTATGTCCATACCTGGTTTTATATTCATGCATTTCCTGTGGTAAGTCCCATCTTGGGATCTTACCGTTTTTCTTTTCAAAAAAAATCAAAGCATTTGCAATTGGCTACACGGATAAAGTTTTAGGAGAGAATACATTCATTGCCTTGAAGTATAAGCACTGATAGCACATACTTTCTATGGATGCAAACGGTTACGGATATATCCGTATCCGATCCGTCACCGTATCCGCTTTATACCATTTTTGACACATGTATCCGTATATGTTTTAAAATGGATACGGGTACATCCGTATCCGTATCCGTATATCCGTTTTTGTATATAAATATAGTCATAGATTTATTTTTAACCCTATATAACATAATTCTATGCCTTTTTACCATATTTGTATAATTTTTATGATACAAACTCATTTAGTAAATTTATATCACGTGTTTTCCTTCCAATTCGTATACATTTAAGTCGATTCTATAGAGTATTTCTAACATTACTCGTATGTGATCAGTATCCGTTTTACATCCATACATGTTTTTTAAGGATATGGTAAGATAGTTTTAATATCCGTCAATATCCGTATCCACATCCGTATTCATATTCAAAAAGCAGATAAGGATACAGTAATACCTATATCTGTATCCGTCCCTTTACATCTCTAATACTTTCCCATCGATGATGCGGAGAGGCATGCAAAGCATTACAATAGATCAAGCTTGAGTTATTGACCCAACGTGTGAACTTGTAAGAAACGATGAAAATCCCATAATGCAAATACTCGACGACTCAATACAATTGATAGCCGACCCACATAAACGTTATGGCGGTTGAGTTGGATCCACCACCCAATGACAACTCAATATAATTGTCTTTTCCTTTTTTTAAATACAATTGAACAATTTTCAAGAGCCTGCGGATTTTGTAGTGATTTGCTACATTAACCTTGAAATGAGTTTGCTTTTTTTAATCAGAATATCTTAGTTTCATTTGGGTTTCTAACGAGCCTAAGTACATAAACCTCCTATTTGTCAGTAAATGTATTGCATGTATCTGTTGACTTTTTCTGCTCTTCAGGTGCAGCATAATGGAAATTCTTATGATCTGTGGCTCATGTACATTAACAGCCGTATGCAATTTGACAGACGAATGGATGCCTATGACGAGGCATTGCATGCATTATGTCATAAAGAACAGACTGACAATTCAAAAGATGGATATCTTAGTGCATGCATTTTGGATCTATTTGTGCAGATGGTGGATTTCTTATGTATGTCAGGGAATGCAGAGATTTTGACTCCTAGAATCTATGGACTTCTTGACTCTTTAAAAGATTCGGAGTCTTTGTCGACTATGCTATTTATTGATATTGTTTCATGTTTAGTAACGACCGACAGATGCATCTTTTGGATTTGCTGCATTTATTTCGTTATATATAAGAAACTTCCAGAAGTGATTATTCAGCAAATTGAGTATGAGAAAGACATTCCTTTTGAGATGGAGTGGCCTATAGTTCAGTTGACAAATGATAAGAAGCGCCTGCCCATGGAATTGATGAGGATGGCATTAGATAATCTGGATCTGGCTCCTGACAGTATGGCATCCGGCGATGATTGCTCAGGGAGATCTAATGAGCGGTCAGCACAGTTTATAGCAGTTAGTCATGTTAGGTTTGTTGCTGCAATTGAAGGTTCAGAAAGCTATGTCCCTTTGTTGGATAGATACGTTAACGAGTATCCGACCTGTATTGAGCTTATTAAGATGTCTGCTCACTGTCACAATTTGTTAAGATGTGATTTGAGTTTTGAATATTTCGAGCAGGCTTTGCGTGATTGGCCGAGGAAGACCCCTGGTATACAGTGTTTATGGAACCAGTATGCTGCATATGCACTAGATTGCAATAGGTTGGATGTTGGAGAAGAACTGATGGTTCGCTGGTTCTGCAGTTTTTGCAAATATCAGAATCTGGAAAGTGACAAAGGAGTGGAGAGTGGTTTATCTGGTTCAGTCGGTCATGTTCCAGGAGGCATGAAGAATCATGATTGCAGCTTGTCCAGTTCAGTTGATCTTCCCTTCCTGACATTAGAGGGCGATGGATATAGTTATAACCAGGATGATGTCATGTTTGGATTTCTAAATCTTTTTCTTTATCATGTGATGCAGAATGATAAAGAAAAAGCACGTGCCGCCATTGAAAGAGCTTTGAAAGAAGCACCAACTCACTACCATACACACTGTGTGAGGGAGCATTCTTCATTTCATTTGGCAAATACAGTTTCTTCTGACAGTGTAAACAGTACTAGGGTCCTGACTCTTCTCGATGGATACCTTGGGGATATTCGGTGCTCCCCGCAATCACGACTATTATCGAGAAGATACTGCCAATACCTTAAAAAACCACGCCTCCAGCATTTGATAGAGAGCTTGCTGGGTCCATTTTCGTTAGATTGCTCTCTCTTGAACACCATTCTTTGCGAATACTACGGACCCTCCCTCCTTCCAAAAAAGCTCGTTGAGCCAAAGGCTCTGGTTGATAATGTGGAACACCTGATTGAAGTTTTGCCGGCCAACTACAAGCTTGCCATTTCTGCATATAAATGTGCTGCTAAGGTCTCTGAAGATGCCGGCGTTGGAGCTTCCGGTATAATGTTTTGGGCAAGTACTCTTCTAGTGAATGCCGTCCTCCAGTCATCACCCGTTGCTCCGGAACATGTTTGGCTAGAGGCTGTGGAGCTTTTGAGTAATTTAGAGGCTCACAGAATCTCTGAGAGATTTCTCCAGCAAGGTTTATCAGCATATCCATTCTCGAAAAAGTTGTGGCAGTCTTACTATCGCCTGTCGAAGATTATCGGTGCTGATCCCAACTATGTCGTTGAAGCCGCAAGGGAAAGAGGAATCGACTTGGCATGAAAATCATCAATCTGACTTTTTGAATCATTGAAAAATAACCCGACTTTTATGACGGGTTCTTCCTGTCGACGGATGTCTGTTACACAAGACCTGGTGCTGATTTTGGCAGTTGCAGCGCCAGTGGGCACCGACATTGAGTTGTCTTTTACAGGTTTCTTTTACTTAGAGATAGCGATACAACCACAGTTCATAGTACTCATAATGCAGCAGGGAGAAATTACCGAGATCTGGAGAAAAAGATACACAACAAGCGGGTTGTTTTTTCTTTTTGATCAGTTGAATTTGAAGTCAATGTTGCAGCACATGTAAATAGAACACTGCTGTCTATCGATTAATGTTGTAATATCACCTGTTACTTGTGAATGAAAGACAGGTCAAGCAAGAAAGCTTACAATTGAACGAGTCTCTTTTTATGTTTATGCAAGGCAATATTGTAGTTAGGATAATTATATTGAGATTTCATATGAATCAAGGATCTGAATAACCCTTGGTCTTCAGGAGCATGGTTATTCACTTTCCCAAAAAAGGAAATCATGCTGCTAATGGGTAAACATTAGGAAGATTCTCTTGACTGAATGGTGAAAGCCAATAATTTCCATTAGTTTTGGGGAAATGTATTTAAAAATAATGAAGATTTTCTTCAGTCTACTATTTTCCAGGTATCAAATGGTTAGAAGTGTCGAAGAATGTTTCAACTTTTTAAGTGGTTGATGTTATGGGATTTGTCCTATATAATTTGTTTAAATTTTATGCTGAAGGAGAGATGTCAATGCACTAGTTTGGTAACATGATTGATTTGAGTTAGAGTATCCTTCTTAGAAAGGGTTAGATGGGTAGCCATTTTGTAAATAGCGAACATTTCCATTGATGGGAATGTCTATATATGTTGTGATATTGTTGTATACCATAGTGATTATATTTATGATTAGAATGTTTCTATATTTTGGAAGAGGAAAGGGAAGCTACTCACTCCATGGAGTAGCTAATCTTAGCTACTCCATGGACATTTGTCATTTTTTTATTTTTTAGGAAAATGCCATCGTGTATTTTCATCACTATATCTATCTAATATGTCATTCCAATTGCGTCAGAAACACTCCTATGCCCTCCATCCAGAACATGTAATTTTAACTATCTTAGAATTGCTGTAATCGATGAAGGGCATACGAGACAAAATTGGAATGACATATTAGATGGATATAGTGATGAAAATACATGATGGTATTTTCCCCAAAAATTAAAAAAACAATGAAAAATGTCCATGGAGTAGCTTCCCTTTCCTCATTCTAGAATAAAGATCATTCATTTATCCAATGATGTGTAAACACCTCTATTGACACTTGTGTATCAAGCTATTAAACACAAATCTTGGAGAATAATGATTAAATGATTAAAACACAATAAAAGTTAAGAATTATCCTCAGGCTATTAGACTGCAATATTTTTTACTCCAATTTAAGCAAAATCCACTCTTAGGCTTTTAGATTTTTTTTGCATATGGTAATATTCTTTTGAAGGAAAGCTTAGAAACACTAACTACATGCACATACTGAAATTTAAGAATTGATCATACTTCCTATGTTAACATGATAAAAATCCCTTGTCATCAAGAAATTTCTTCATGTATGCCAATTAAAATGGAAAGTCTATTAGAAAGTCTAAGATATACATTTCTTTATCAACTTTAAAGAAGGTTTAAGATTTGGCTTAAATTAAGAAGATCAAAGAAACATCTTAAATAAATAGAAGCTACAAGTAGTGCTTTTTACGAATAATGGAACAGATTGGGTTGTTTTCATGTGCCATTTAGCGTCCTTTGATATCCTTTATTTCGATAAAAATCTTAGGGTGAGTTCAGTTCGGGAATAAGCAGGAATAAGGATGGGGAATAAGGAGAATAAGAGTCTATTCTTTGTTCGGCTGGAGGATAGGAATAAGGAGAATAAGGTAAAATAAAGGTAGGTAAGGTGGGATAAAGATAGGAATAAGAGTGAAATAAGATGGAATAATAGGAACTGTGTCGGGAGGAGATATGACCCCTTATTCCAAGGCCTATTCTCCAACCAAACAGGGCTTAGAGTCTCATGTCATCTATAATGAGCATCATTGCCTATAATGCGCTTGATTTTATTGTATTGCTGTGATAATTATGATTATCCCTACAATTATCATATAGACTTAATCTTAGGATAAGTATGGTTATCCTCATGATTTTCATGAGAAATAATTGCATCAAGGTAATTATCACTATCCAAAATTATCATAACGTATGAATCAGGAGCATCAGACATATATAGCGGGGATTCTGCTGAACGTTCATAGAACAACTGCAGGAATAAGATCTTGTTGAACGGGCACCTGACCAGGAGCACGGTCGCATGAAACCTCAGAGGTAAGATAGCTATGTTTACAAATGAAATGGTTTGTTGATTTTTTTTTTTTGCAAAAATTTGATGTTTGCAATAACTGATATAGAACTTAGAGTCTTAGATTACATGTGGAGGATATTAGCCTATTGAGGATATTAGCCTATTGTAGCTTCGGAGCAAAATTTTGATCTTTGTGGTATATAGTATTTCATTGATATATTATGTTCCTCGTGGTATTCAAATTAGTTAATCTCGTTATGAGCAAACCCACGTCTCTTAGGGTTCGTTTGGTTGCAGGATTGGATAGGGTTGGGTTGGGGTATCCCTGTGAATAGTAAACTGTGAGGAGGATTGGGAGGGTTGGGAGGAGGGGTACCCCGGGTTAGATTTTGATCATCTTTTTCGATGGACAGGTTCATAGATATACCATATTTCTAATCCATCATCACTGAAATTTGTTTGATCCTTTCTTCCAATGGATGGGAAGGGTTATAGTCTAATTGTTTTGGATAACATCATGTTAGTTGAAGCTTTCGAGATCGGAAAGATACTTTCTCCCAAGCTACTACATGTATACTTTCGAGAATTGTAAGAATGTTGCATTCGATTAATCACTACAACAAAATTGAGCTACAAAAATAATATCATCGTTATATATTTAACAACGGCTAATTTAGTGACAGATTTTAAAAAAAACGCCACTATAGCTCATTTTTATTGTAGTGACGAGACCTCCAATTTTTGATTTGAAGTAGTGAGAGTCCTTCAAAGTGATAGTATTAGATGTTATTGATCACGCATATGCCCACCACATGGAAATACACTAGATGACGGTTAGTTGAGTACGACAATTAAAAATATTTGCATAGAAAAGTAATATAAAAATAAATCAAGCAATTACAAGATGCACATTAATTTATACAAATTTGCCCTCGCAATATGATTATTAATTGCAAGAGCTTGGCCTACTTAAGACTATATATTAAACAACTCCCTGCAAAAAAAAGAAGGTAATTTTACGGTAGCTTAGTAGTCTCTACTACTATGATATTCCAAAGCCTTGTAAGAATATCTTATATTCTCTTACTTACGGATTAAAGCATTTAAAAAAAACAAAACGCAAAGAAGTCCTATAAACCTTAGCACAATAATGTATGATTGAATGCAATGCACTATAGGAAATGGTTTTCAACTATTATTCTCTAAATTGAAAATGCAAAAATAGAATTAAGGCCATAAATTTCAACAAGTTGCTTCATAGAAGGGACCTTAATGATGAAGAGCTCTTTTGGACGCAAAGATTAATTGGTATGGAATGTGTATTGCTTATTATGATAAGGGATGTAGAGCCACATAAACAAATAAACAAGTCACACTAGAGAGTTAAATTGGAAATGAAGGCTAGTAAGAGCTCGCGCATTGGCGCCCTAGACAATGCAGTTCTTGATACTCGAACACGTATTTTTCTTTTCAAAATCCTACTTAAACCTGTCGAATTATACCATGGTCGAAAAAATAGCTTTGTTTAGGTGCATTTTTAAAAGCATGCTTCTCTCTTTCTTCCTCGCGACATGAAAAGATCGATTGACAAAAACATTTGCAAATGAATAAGATGGATATGTAGAACGGTATCTGCTTGTCTTGAGTTTAAGATGGTTTGCGACAATGATCATAAGATGGCGATTGGAGATGGAGAACACCATCATAAGCTCCGTATCAAAAGTCTTTAATGTGACCGCTTGAAGATTAAGGGTGATCGATCAGATATCATCGAGGTTGGGCATTTGAATCATCCAAACCATTGCATTGTTAGGAGTGGCCAACAAGATGTAGATTTTTCGAAAAATGACGCCCCCTGCGAGTACCTTATTTGTTGCAATATTAGAATAGAGCTCCTATTGGTGTTTATCAAATAAAAGTTTGAAAATAAAAAGTGAGGGAATGGAGTCTATTTTGATTCAAAAATAGGGATAAAAATTCAGTTGATACTTTTCAAAATAGAGTTCAGGACACTTCCTCTTTTTACATCTTGGATTTATATCAATTTTGTTAACCAAACGCTATTCTTGTAATTTGTCAAGCAACTCTTTCTCTAAGGTCACTCATGCAATTTTGTTAGACGCTATCCTGCAACTTTTCAAGCAAGACCATCCAACTTTGAGCAACCATGCTAAGCACTTGGAATATGAACCTGCGATTCCTGTTGACTTCCTCCAACTGCAAATCTTTACAAGATTTTTTATAATAATTGGATGGATATAATTATAATAATATTCAACCCCTCAAAAATCGAAATTACATGATCCAGTTAATTTGAAGGGGAAAAAGAGAAGAAAATGTGTTGGTTACAAGTATGGAAATTACAAGTTGCAATAACAATCAACAATCTTTCTAATTATTCCCTATCTATAGCCATTGTATAGTCAAAGACCAGGAGCTGTTGCCAGTTGAGACAAGGGAGATGCTGTAAATAACACATTCAGATATTTTACAGAAAGCCGCCGTCTGACCAGGAGGAGGCACTGGATTTGATGTTCTGATTGTTGTTGGAGCGCGATGAGCTCTGGTATTGGTTTTCGAACTCGTCGTCCTTGCCGTCATCCCAACCCATCCAGTTGTCTCCGCTTTGGCTTTCTTTCTTAGACGATTGCTTCTCTTCGCTGCCCCAGTCATCCCAAGAGCTTTCACTGTGATGATTTCTTAAACTGCCATCTGAAGAACTGCAACCTCGGTTTTCTGAATGAAACTCTCGAAAATCCCCGTTACTCTCAGTTCCACTCCCTTGACAACCTGGACCCTTCCATCCACCAGCATTTTCTTCTTTTGTCAACTCCTCCACCTTCTGTGTGGCTAAAGCCAGAACGCCCTTCATGATTCCCCAAGTTCTCTGGCCAATTTCTGTGGTTTTCGCAGTCACCACGTTTACCGTCTCGTTCACCTTGTGATCATAGCCTCCCTCTTTCATCTGTAAAAATCAATATATTGTGGTTCTAAATATTTAAGAGATGAGATCAAATACCATTACATATAGCCATCAGTTGAGTGCTAGGTCCTACGTTACAAACTTGAGTGAAAATGTGAGACAATATAATACCTGCATTTTTTTAGCTTGGGCAAGGACGATGTTATAACTTAGTACCATAACATCATATATACCATCACATATACTCCTCCCATGATCCCTTGTAACACGATTAAGAATGCATAACACTTGCTATGAGGACATTTGTCCACAAGGACATTGGTCCACTCCTTTGAGGTTTCGAGCCTCCTCCAGGACACATACAAAATGTCCCAAGAGGAGTCTAACAAAAACAATGCAGGGATCCATACAAACATGTCTTATGAATTCATTAAAAGAGATGATAAATAACCTCCTGGTTTCATGAGCTAAACATGGAACATATCTTGTCTGCAGCAGCGCAGCTGCCACTATTGGTCCATCCATACATGTAAACCCAATCTCCATCCTCTTGATCTAGAAAGTAAAATCTTAACTTTAAAAGAATCCCTTGATCTCCAAAGGTTGTGACAATCATAATACAAATCACAAACACTCAGGCTTGCGAACACGTACCCCCGGTCCATCAAGAAAATCCCATCCGATCACACTCCCAATTGTCCATCACAATGTTAAAAAATGCCCTCGCACTCCACTGACGCTCTACACCAAAATATCCTTCTAACCCATAAGGTCTCCATGCATCTAAAAAAGATAAAAGACTATCTCAGCTTATATACTAGAATGTATCAACGAGAAAATAATACTTAAAAGAAACAAGAAATAGGGATGAGAATTAGATCAGGTCGTTACGATCCATGTTGGGTCCAGGTCTAAAGTCATTTAACATTGTGGACTTGGGTCGGACCAAGGCCCATAAAGTTTATCAAAATCTTACCCAAACCCAAGCCTGGCCCAAAATTAATGGGTTGGGTTCGGGGATCAAAAACCAACCCCAATAGCTCATGTGCCTCTACTTGCACCACTAGCAACACTTGGTAATCTACCAAATTCATCATTCAACGCCAAAGCCATCAGCACATAGTCTTTTAATTTGTTATGAAAAGGGACCGAGCTCCAATTTCCTCACACAGTCTCAAATTAAGAAATTAAGGATCTTAGGTTAGTATTATACCAGGATTTAAGTGTCCTAGGTTAGTGTTATAACTTACGCAGTTACTTTGTTGTAGGAAAGGCTACAAGAATCGGAGATCACAATATAGCATGTTCACAATGACTGGGCACTTCCCAAAATGGATGAAGAATGACTCATTAGATTTTTTAAGAGAAAAATAAAACATATATTGCTTAACTATGCTATATATCATTTTTGACATTGCTATTATATCAGGCGTGCAGCTCGAGCAAGACTTGGATTATCCTTAGTGCAAGCTGAACATAATAAAATCATTTGGGGCCATTTTTTGACCCATGCTCAATCCATTTCAATTTTAGGCTTGGGTCAAGTCGGGTTAAGAGGGTTTTGTTTCCCGACACATCCCAATGCTCATCCCTAACAAGAACCCATGATGAGAAAATTGTCCTTCATGGTCCGACCATTAAATCCTCTCTCAGACCTCTTAATGACAAGCCCGCGATAATTCAAGGTAGTAAAAAAATCATGGGTTTACTATGTGCTCATATTTGATCTATTGGTAGCTCCAGTTTAAATCAACCAAATCAAAATTAGAGACAAGTTTAGGCTGTTCGGACCCCACCGCACATATTTACAAACAGTTTACTGGAGGTCTGTTCAGTCGGGTACCCCACCGCACCTCATAGTCGGACCGACTATTCGGTATAGTCGGCCGACTATTGCAACACTGTACTTCATATTTATTCTAACCATGTGATGTCTTTAACTTTTACACTATAATACTTGTAGTTTAACTTGCATCATTTTAGCAGTAAAATTTGATGACAATTGTGAAAACTCTTAAGCATATCAAATGTATAATTACAAGCCCTCCATCCACCCCATCCTCCAAACAATCACAATTACATCCCTCCCTCCTCTTTCCAACATGAGTCGCCCTTCCCTCAAAGTCATCCTACTATCTAGCGTCTTGCCTTCGAGTCCCCATCGAGCCATTAAGTTCGGAGACTCGGTCATCCCATTTAATGACCCATCCTTCAACTACAAGCCTCTTCTTGGGGTCATTGTCATGAAGTCCAAACGGACCCCTCTCTCCAAGTGAATTTTATTCCCCGATTGTTGCACTGCTTAAGCTTCCACGTCCTTCCAACTTCAAGATGTAGAACGACACTACTCCCGCAAGCTACCCACAATGGTGTTCACCTTGTAATTGCTTTATTGAGGAAAAATTCGCCTTGTAATTTCTAAGGAATGCCCTCACTGATCCATGCGAGTATATCCAGCAGTGGTGCCTATTTCCTCACAACCATCCCCTTCTTGCTTCTTGTCACTCACTCAATCCCAACTAGAATACTCTTTATTGAGCTCCCTATGAGATTCCCAATGGTTGGACAAACCACTCATGTGAACTTGTGGTCACAATTCTTAATATTATTTCCCATGGCCATTTTTGCGGGAGCAAATACATTGTTTCAAAATCCAAACATGATGTCTAAAAACAAAGGAAGGGTAGTGGAAATACAACCATAAGTGCATGTCTACACCGATATCTTCGCTTCCCATGCAATGATTTGAAGAGGGGAAAGCGTCAATATATCAACAGGCTCTCTATCTTAAGCTCCTCTATGGAGTGTAGAGCAACCCACTAGATGAAGGGGTGATTTCTATCTTCTCGGCCATGCAAGCGTTCCATTCATTGTTGATTTTGACGGATAGAATATTCAAAATAGGTAAAATATTAGCAACCCATCTAGCTTTAGCTCCTCTACGGATAGAGCAACCCACATAATGAAGGGCCAACATCTTATCTCAACCATAAAAGAGCTCCCACTCATCGTCGAATTTGCCGGATTTGAAAGCTGGAAATCCATCACGATGAGCTCTCCTGCTTTAGGTCATGACAGTGTCTCTAATCTTGTTTTGACCGGTTAAAGCATCTCAACTTGCTGATCAGTTAACAACCAGGCAGTAACTTTTCTCCATCCCCCAAAAAAATGTTGAGGGGGGAACTAATAGCCATTTCTTTTTAAAAATAAACGAGGATTATGACTAAAAGAAAAAATCAGCATGCAACATTCACATTGTGTGATGAAGTCTTAACTGTGTTATCGAGAAGCCACGTTTAAAAGGAAGCCGAAATTATGATGGATTTCTTTTTAGCATACAGTGATAAACAATTGTACCGAGACAGCAAAGGACCCAATAAAATCTACCTTGGAAGTAAGCTCCTTCGTACCCACTTGGACAGCATTAGCAGCAGATTGTGCAGCAGAAGCAGCAACAACAGACAATCGTCCTAAACCCTGGTCAATGGCAACAAGATCTTCAGTTGGAAAAATATATTAAACTAGCATTGCATGGGAGGTTGGTAGACAGTGTTTTCAGATGGATAGGTTTCTCTTGGGAAAAAACATGCCAACATTTTCAGTGGCGGTTGTTGTAACTTATAATATTGTAGCCATGTTCTCCACATGCACCCACAGCTGCTAAGACTTTAAGTACAGAGCAAGTTTTTTAAGATGACTATTGAGAATACCATTGCATGGATCTATGAGAGAATAAATAGATAAAGCAAATAATAGGAAAATGAGAGAATCCATCGACTATCGTGTATAGCAATACAAATGGCAAAAATCTTGGAGGCTTTCAATCCCCGAAATTGTAAATGTCTATAATCAAGCATGTTCATTCTTAACATTAAGCTGGTGTTACTCCACTTTTTAAATATTTTTCATCCCATTAAAATATTGTGCAAAATGAAACAAGAAGGTGCTTGCACATGCCAGACGATTTTTTTATGTGTAAATAAATTTTGAAGTTTGAGGTAAAGCAGAATCTGCGGTTGCTAACATACTAAATACAAGTGCAGACAAAAGCCAGGTCAATGTTAATTGAACAACGCTATTAGACCAAAAAATAAAGAAATATCGTTACAAAGATAATAAAATAAGTTAAAGATTACACACCTTCCCGGATCACTTGCGGGAAAGAACAGCCATTTCCTTAAAAAAATCATTTGTTCATGTTGAGATATTAACTATTTTTAGAGTTTTCTATTTCTTTTTCTTCTGTAATTCATCCAATAAGTCCTCCTATATTAGAGAACCCTTGGATCTCTCATAATGTATCCCATTCTTTTTCCTTAACATGATATCAGAGCGACGGTCCTAGACCGGAGTTCCCATATCCAACTTTGACCCTATCCTACTAGCCTGCCCCCCCTCCCCCCGCGTGCACTCTAGGCCGTCACCCTCTCTTCTCCTGTGCCACTACGTGGCCTTCAGGCGATAGCCCAAGCCATCACCGCCTCCCCCCTATGCCCAGGCTCCCACGATCCATCCTTGCTTCCAGGACCCCGCGCCTTGGCCCCTTGAGGCCGCAAATCACGGTGACCTCGATCCCCAAGATCGGCATCAACCCTTACTTGCGGCTCCGAGCATATCGGCAAATAGTTCTGCGATCTGATTTCGACCGGAAAGCGTGAGTTCGGACCTTTAAGTCACGTTTTCCGATCCTAGCAAGCGACAAGAATTAGCAAGGATGGTTGTATGAGTCTACACGTACAATCAATCCTTCGTATGATTCTGGAGACTCATTTATATCGATCTACTCCCCAGTTGAATTCCGTTATTTGGCTATCTTATCATCATGTCAGACAACAAGGGTGACATCTTCTCGTCCGGAGCCTTCAAAGGCCTGACTTCCATCGCTAAGATGTATGGGACCAACTATGAGTTGTGGTCCATGCAATTTGGCACCCTCATGCAGTGCACCAACAAGGAGCACATCTTGACAGATCCAGAGCCAACGGATAAGACTGGGGCAGATGCATCTTGAAAACAAGATGATGCGTACACGCGTGTTTGGCTTTGTGGGACTCTTACTACATAAATAGCCAATGATATTCTAACTCAGCCCACTGCCAAGGCAATGTGGGACACTTTGGCATCCACCTATGCACAGGTGAAGAATGAGGTCAAGATCCTTCAACTACAGTTTGATATCTACAATACCAAGCAAAATGACCGCCCCCTGCATGTTTACTACTCTTCGTTGCGTGGCATGTTTGAAAAGCTTCATAGCAACATGCTCATTATGATGTCTATTGAGTAACAGAAGATGTATAGGAACTCCACGATGGTTAGCTCTGTTCATGAAAGCAGTCCGAGCAACCACCTCAGCACACCGATTACATGAAGCCCTGCTTTATGCGCCCTTTGCGCATATATGGCCCGCATATGTAGGCTGTGCGGGCGCATATGCGCTCCGTGCGCCCGTTTAAGGACCAGTTGGGTCATCGAATCCGGATCTTAAGATCCATATCTTGTATTATTTTGATTCTATATATTAAATTAGATTATGTAATACTATCTTTGATGACTATGATATTTAGTTGTACTATTTTGAGCTTTACATGAAAACCATTTTTCTTATATCTTCTTTTGGACCACATTTATTCATAAATCCAATTTAGTTGTAGTCACTTTTGTAGATATGTATTTATTTTTAAATAAAAAATAGAAAACTGCTTAGAACCGCATATACCCCGCATATGCCCCTGCATACCGCTTAATCGCTATTCAGTGACCTGTCCGAACGCATACGCATACCGCTTTCCTAAACCTTGATGGTTGGAGTTTTCATGCCTGGACTTGATACAAAATATGATGTGGCACGTACTCATCTTACTGGAGCTACCATTCCCCTATAGAAGAGATCTATAGCCGTCTCAGTCGGATCATCATCCCTTCGACAACCACGTCTTCGCACTCCTCAGCGATGGCCAAGGATGCAAAAAACGGTCTAAACGGTCGTTTAAAACGGTCGTTTAAATGCATGCGGTGCCCGACCGCATCGTTTAATGGAAAATGAGCCACAAACGGCCAGGCCACTTAAATGGTCTTAAACGGTCGTTTAAACAACCTTAAACGACCTTTTAAATAATCTTAAACAACCTTTTAAACGCATTGGTCTATTTTCTTCAAAGGATCACCATTATCCATGACTTTTATGTTGTCTATTTCGACATTTGACTATGAACTCTTGTTGTTTATGTTATATATTTTGAAATTTGGATGAAACATTCCTTGAATTTGATAATATTTGATATATATATATATATTGTGAATCTATGATTATATTTCTTATTTATTTATACTTTTTTTATTAATTATATATATGTAATATTTTTTATTAATTAAAAATGCAAAACCGCATAACCCGTTTAATTTCTGTTTAAACTCCCGCATACCGTTTAATCAGTAATCAGTGACCCTATCGACTGAATACCGCATACCACTTTTTGCAACCTTGGCGATGGCCGCTTCTCGTGGCCGAGGTGGGACGATCCAGTCTAGAGGACGCACACCTCGAGGAAGAGGCGGATGACGCCAACGTGGTCCCTGCACCTACTACCACAAACCTAAATATGCAGACGAGCCCTAGGGTCTCTTATATAGAGAGAAAACCCTTGGGTAAATTACATAGACGTACATGAGATAAATAAGAAATACGTAACGGTACATCATAACCTCTACACTCCCCCTCAAGATGGAGCATAGATATCAATCATGCTCAGCTTGGAAGAACATCTTTGGAAAGGTCCTCTGAGCAATGGCTTGGTAAATATATCAGCAGTCTGGTCTTCTGAACAAACGTGTGAAGTGGAAATCAAGCCCTTCTGGATCATGTCTCTAGTATAGTGACAATCTACCTCGATGTGCTTTGTTCTTTCATGAAAAGCTGGATTATTTGCAATGAACAATGCTGCTTGTTGTCACATTGAAGCTGCATGGGTAAAGAGACATTTTTTTTTTTTTGAAACTCAAGAAACGGGGGACGCACTCGATGGTGCTCACCCCAATTTTATTAAAGGAGAGAATAGAAAAAGAGAAGAGAGAGACTTACAGGGGGGGATACGCAGAGAAAAAGTGAAGGAAAGAAAACAAAAAACACAACCGGACTACATCACAAGATGATACCCCGACAACGCCAAGGAGCAGTTAAGTGCTAGACCAATCACAAACCAGGCGTGAAGCAGAAATGAGGACATTTTCCAAATAGAATCTTTGGCCAGCAAACAGAGCCTCATTCCTAGCAATCCAGATGCACCATAACCGAGCGATGGAGGAAAGAACGTCGATCCTACTCCTTGTCCGAGAACGAGCCAAACAGTCGCAGAAGGAAGCAGCGTTGGAAGCGTCAAGCCAAGTCAGTTCCGACCAAATACGGCGCGTAGAATCGCAGCAGAAGAATAGGTGGTCAATAGTCTCATCCTCCTGATTGCATAGACCACAGATAGGCGAGACCGCAGGGAAGATCACGGCACACCTACTACGAGACAGAAGACGCCCACGACGGAAAAGCCATAAGAAGATGCCAATCCGTTCTGAAACCCTTAGGCCCCAAAAGAATTGGCAATCCCTGAGCAGCGAGTCATCAACCACGACCAAGGGCGGAAGAAGGGCCTTGTAAGCGTCACGGACAGAGAAGGAGCCGTTCTTCCAGCAAAGGTGATCTCGACCCCCCAACGGCGAGGGCGAGACCACGAGGATCTCCAGGAGGGACATAAACTCAAGTTGCCGTTGTTCGGAGAGGTTGGCCATAAATCTCGGCCCCCAAGCAGCGCCATCCCAATAAGAAGCCACCGTAGCGTCAGGATCATCCACCAACGCAAAAAGCCGGGGGAATGCATCTCGAAGGGGACCCCTACCGGTCCAGTCATCGCCCCAAAAACGAGTTAGGGAGCCATCACCCAGTTTGATGACAAATAGTGCGCGGTTACGAACACAAGTGTTGCCAATATCACGCGCGAACTGAGAGGAAGAGGCCATAAACCGGGCATCCATGACCGTGCCCAGCGACCGGTCAATACCAACCGCCCACCTTAAAAAATTAAGCATCAAATTATTCTCTGGCCCATAAAGCCGCGCAGCCCATTTAAGAAGAAACGCCTCATTAACAAGAGCCAATCTCCTAACCGCCAGCCCCCCCTCCTTCTTTGGCCTAGTCACATCATCCCAAGCCACCAAGGGAACACCGCTACGCACCTCCCCCTTCTTACCCCAAAGGAACTTCCGCAAGCAAGAGTCGACCCGCCGATTAATTCCCTTGGGCATCCCCTTAACAGAAAGGAAGTAGATCGGCAGAGAAGAGAGTACCGACTTAAGTAGAACCAGACGCCCGCCCCGAGAGAGGATAGCGGCACTCCAGCCAGCCAATCGGGCAGCCATGCGGTCCAACAATGGCTGCCAATCCCTTAAACGAGCCCGGCCAACAGACAACGGAAGGCCAAGGTAATCCAGAGGAAGAGAGCCCACGTCGCAACGCAATATTCTCGAGTAAGTTTCCACCACCGCCGTAGGAATAGAAAAAGGGACCATAGAGGATTTATTATAATTGATGGTAAGCCCCGAAGCCTCGCAATAAAGTTCCAGAGTGGTTGCCATTCCCGCAATATGCGATTCATCACCCTCAATAAAGCAGATGGTGTCATCTGCAAACTGAATAAGAGGCAAAGAGAAGGGCCCAAACGAGCATCCCCTGGACAGGCCGGCCCTGACAACGTTGGTAACCATAGAAGAGAGAACGTCCGCAGCCAGCACGAAAAGCAAAGGGGCAAGGGGGCAACCTTGCCGAATTCCCCGACGGGTCTGGAAAAAGCCCCCCGCCAATACTTCTGATGGGACTCGTGGGTCACGTCGGGTGGGACGTGTGGCTAGTTATCGGGTAAAGAGACATTTATATTCAAATCTTCCAAGACCGCTCGAACCCACATCATTTCTGTGCTTGCTTGTGCCATGGCTCTATATTCGGATTCAACACTGGATCTCGCCACAACAGTTTGTTTCTTGCTTTTCTAAGAAACCAAAGAGCTTCCTATGAAGATAGCAAATCCTGACGTAGACTTACGATCCTTTGGGCACCCTGCATAGTCTGCGTCTGCACAAGCGGAAATAGACATATCTGTATCTTTTCTAAATAACAAACCTGTGCCTGGGGAAGACTTCAGGTATCTCAATATCATATACAGGGCTTCCATATGAACTTGCCTAGGCTGCTCCATAAATTGACTCACTCGGTTTACTGCAAAGGCAATATTCGGTCGGGTTATGGTGATGTATAGAAGCTTACCCACCATCTCTCTATATCTTCTTTTGTCCATCTCTTCAGTATCATTGTCGTAAAGCCTCATACGTGGGTCCATAGGAGTGCTCGACGGTCTGCATCCAATCATTCTTGTTTCAACTAACAAGTCTGTGACATATTTTCTTTGGGTCATTACCATTCTTTGTGCATTTCTCGCAAACTCTATCCCCAGAAAGTATCGTATCGTTCCTAGATCTTTCGTAATAAACTGACTTCCCAAAAGAGATTTGGTCATCTCGATTCCCCGAGCAACATCTCCTGTGATCAGAATATCATCTACACATACCATGACCACAACCATACCTCTGGGAGTCTTCTGGATAAACAATGAGTGGTCCGCATTTGATCTCTTGAACCCATGTCGTTCAATCAGCTGGGAAAGCTTCTGGAACCATGCCCTCGGACTTTGTTTAAGGCCATAGATAGCCTTATGAAGTCTACACACCATCTGAGTCTCCCCCTCAACAGCAAAACCCGGTGGCTGCTGCATGTAGACTTCCTCCTGTAGATCACCATACAAGAATGCATTTTTGACATCAAGTTGGAAAATAATCCAATCACGTACCACGGCAACAGATAGTAGGATGCGAAGAGTCGAGTTTCGAGCCACTGGTGAAAATGTATCCAAATAATCTACCCCATATGTTTGGGTGAAGCCTCGTGCGACAAGTGATGCGGCGTGGAACCAAAGTATAGGGCCGAATAGTTATTTAATTTTATCGTCGACGCCAAATTTCAATTTGCATCAACAAGTCTGGCCTTGTACCGATCTAAACGCCCATCTACGTGATATTTAACTGTAAACACCCACTTGCTACTCACCACAGAAACACCAGGAGGAATGGGAACTAGGGACTAAGTCCCTCGAGACTGTAGGGCACACATCTCCTCTTCCATGGCTAAACGCCAACAATCAATCTTCATGGCCTCTTGATAAGTTCGTGGGATCTCAACCGTCGAGACAGCTGCTGCAAACCTCTGGAAGTCACCAGTAAGACGATGAAAGGACACTTGAGACGCATCTTCTTTTAATACCAGTAACTGACACGCTTCATAGCGAAATGTAGAATTCGGAGAGATCTGTGGCAGGAGGTGACGCATCTTCTGGAGCGGAAGGTGACCAAAGCGAAGGTGCCATGTGTACGGGGAAACGGATCCCTAAGAGTGTAGTGAGACACCAGCGTAGGAGTTCCGTACTAGACGATAGAGGCCATTGTGCTCAGAACCACAGCCAATCACCCTACCCGTTAGTATGTCCTGAAAATTGACAGAAGATGGGTCAAATATAGCGCGACAGTGCAAATCTTTTGTAATCTGACTGATTGATAATAAATTCATGGAGAACTCTGGTGCATGTAGAACATTCTGTAAGTGCATGGAGGGCAGTAAGAAAGTCTCCCCCTGACCCACAATAGGGGAATGAGTGCCATCAACTATGAGCACGAAACAACCAGACTGAATATCCATGTAGGACTGCAGCATATCTCTATCACGGCAGAGATGATGGGTGGCTCCAGAGTCAACAATCCAACTAGAGAGATCGTGGTTATGACAAAAGGCAGAAGTACTACCCGAGGTACTGGCAGTAACAGAGGTAGTAGCGGACGCAGAAGCCGCAATGTCAGATGTATCAGCACCCTCTGATGATGACTGTGGCATAATATCACGAAGCCGTGCCACTAGCTCCTCGAACCTGTGATCTGGAGTAGATGCTGACGGAGCCTGAACATGATCAACGACACGTGCAGAAGGAGGAAATCCATGCTTGGAATAGCATGTATCCTCATTATGACCAATACGACGACAAAATGAGCACGTTGAACTCACACGACCTCCTCGGCCACGTCCGCCACTTCCTCGGCCACAAAAAGAAGACGAAATACCTCGTCCTCTGGAAACCACCATTGCCGAAGGAGGTGGAGTCGCTGCACTGGAGGGAACTGAGATACGACTAAGCCTCCTGTAGACTTCCTCCATCGGAGGAATAGTGGCATCGGCGAGGATCTGAGAGCAGGCTGCCTCGTACTCCGGATCAAGGGCAGCAAGTAATACGCCTACCATAGTGGCGTTGCGGAACGTCTTCTGCTGCTCGGGGGTGGCTGTGAGCGGGATGGTGCTATATAATTTCTCGAACATCCCATGTAAGGACGTGTACAGAGAATGAAGAGGCCGCCCATTTTGCTTCGTGGTAAAAATATCATGTTGCAACTGCAGCATCTTTGTCTCGTTCCTCACTTGAGAATATGTAGTAGCCAGAATATCACGCATCGCCTTGGCGGTGGGTTGATGGAGGACGTCGTTGGCAATCTCCATCATGAGCGTTCCTGACAGCCAAACCTTGGCATACGCATCATCAGCCTCCCATGAGGCATATATCCCCGTCTTCTCTGCCGGCTCATCTTCGGTAAGAATATGCTTTTTACCACATGACTTCATAAGACTCAGGAACTGCATAGCGCAGAGTTCGTAGTTTGTCCCGTCCATTTTGACTATTGGCGCCGAACCTTTGAAGGCACCTATGGCGGGCATATCAACCTTTTATTCTGACATATCGCCGGAGAAGAAGACCTAGGGATGATAGACAAAAGAACCGGCGCCTACAAAGACATGTTTGGATTCAAGTGCATATGTAGACTTATGCACATGAACCCATCGCTGAAGTGACGCCGACCGGAGAAGAAGAGCCGCGAGTCGCGGCTGTTGTGGTTGGCGGCGGCGGGTGGTGTCGGCCTCGGGAAGAGGAGGCGGCGGCGGGAGGGGGCCTCGGCGGCGGGAGAGGGGCTGGAGAGGGGCGGCGGGGGGGGCCTCGGCGGCGGGAGGCTGTGGCCTCGGCGGCTGGAGAAGGTGGCGGCCGAAGAGGCGGTGGCCGAACGGGAGGGGGGCGGCGGGAGGAGAAAAACCCTAGATTAGGGTTTTGGCTCTGATACCATGTTGGAGCAAATGATACTTTGTTGTGTTATTCCATAGAGCCCTAGGGTCTCTTATATAGAGAGAAAACCCTTGGGTAAATTACATAGACGTACATGAGATAAATAATGAATACGTAACGGTACATCATAACCTCTACAGGATAAATGCTATCAGAAGCATGCATATCATGTTTCTGGTTGAGCAGCAAAGCAGATTGTGTCTTCAGAGACTTCAGCTCCCTAGACTAGATGACATTGTCTCGTATTCGAGAGATCATGACTCCTATTGTCGACACCACCACTACAGATGCTGCAGCAGCAACCAGAGCCTCTTCGAGCTCCTCACCACTTGTGCGAAGACAGAACACAGCTGAGGTCCTACAGGGCTATACCACCTGACAGATGGATTGTCATTGCTAATGGCGACCATTTACCCGTTACACGACAGGGGGAGGTGCATTTGACACCATCCATACGTCTGAAGAATATTTTATATACTCCTATTTTCAGGTGAATTTGCTTTCTATTAGTCAGATCATTAAGGATCTGTATTACCGTGTCATCTTTGACCTATCATCTCTTGTGTTTCAGGACATACTCACGGGCAGAGTGATTAGACGTGGCCGTGAGCAACTGGGACTCTACAGACTAATCCAACCTCCTCATGCTAGTGAATCTAATATACCTACTGGACTTGTCTCTCATTATCTGTGGCACCTTAGGTTTGGACATCTTCCTATGCAGAAGCTATGCCATGTTCTCCCTCAGATTTCTACGAGATCCTCCTTTCAATGTGAGGCATGTCAACTTGGGAAGCATCACCGTTCGTCTTTTCCATCCCGTCAGAGTCGAAGCAGTTCTCAGTTATTTGAGCTCCTTCATTTAGACATTTGGGTTCCTAGTCATGTTCTTGATCACCAAGAACACTGTTTTTATCTTGCAGTTGTCGATGATTTCTCTAGACTTTCCTGGATCTTCTTACTAAAGAAAAAGTCTGAGACTGGATCCATTATCAAGTATTTTATTAATAAAATAAAAAATATTTTTTTCTGTCAATGTCAAATATCTCCGTTCTGATAATGCCTTGGAATTTTGCACTTATAGCTTTCTAAGTTCCTTAGAACTTATGGCATTGTTCACCAAATCTCATGTGCCTACACTTCCCAGCAGAACGATGTTGCCAAGCACAAACATCGTCACTTACTTGACGATGTCCTTACTGCTTGCTATTTGGTAAACCGTATGCCCTCATCTGTGTTAGGATAGAAGATTCCTTTCTCAATTCCATTTCCCAAGAAGGATCCTTTCTCTCTTACACCTCATGTGTTTGGATCTGTTGCCTTCGTTCATGATGTCTCTCCAGGGCATGACAAGCTCTTTCTCCTAGAGCTATGAAGTGCCTATTTATCAGCTATTCTCATACCCAAAAGGGGTATCGTTGCTTTGATCCACTAAAGAGGAAATATTTTGTTAGTGCTGACGTTAGTTTCTTTGAATCCGCCATGTATTTTTCTCCTACAGGTGACAGACTTGCTTCTGACTCTGATGATGAGATATACATGCCACCACCTCCTACAGTTGGTCCTTTACCTTCTTCTACTCCTCTTCCACACCTTCACCACCTCCTCCACTTCCTCCTTTGGTTTAGTTTTTGCCGTGTGTTTTTCCTCACAGGTCTCGCTCTGTTCGCCATGCTTACATGCCTTGTCCATCATCCAACACGTCTCAGGTATGTAATGAGCATATTGTTTCTACTGATGGCACTACTGAGTTGATTGTACAACATGATTCTAAACAGGATGAGCAGGTGCCCTCGCAAGAGGGAAATTTACAGGCCCCGGACTTGGCAGATGATCTTGACATACCGATTGCTCTGCGAAAGCAGAAACGGGTGTGTGCTACTTACTCTCTTGCATCTCAGGTTTCTTTGAGCAGGTTGTCAGAGGATTTCAGGAGATTTACTTTGGCATTATCAACCGTGCATATACCACAGACGTACCAAGAGGCTCTCAAAGATAGCCAGTGGAGGTTATTCATGGAGGAGGAGATGGTTGCGCTACAGTCACGTGGTACGTGGAGTCTTGTTTCTGCTCTTGTTGATGCATCTGTTGTGTGATGCAAATGGTGTTCGTTATAAGGCGAGACTTGCGACATGAGGGTTCACCCAGACATATGGGGTGGACTATCAGTATACTTTTTCTCCAACGTGACACAAGATTGATCCCTTTATCAGCTTGATGTGAAGAATGCATTCCTCTATGGTGATCTATAAGAGGATGTCTACATACAACAACCACCTGAGTTTGTTGCTGAGGAGAAGTGTCAGAAGGTTTGCATGTTACATGAGGCTATCTATGGCCTCAAGCAAACTCCAAGAGCAAGGTTCTAAAAGCTCTCGAACTTGATAGAGTAGCAAGGGTTTGCGAGATCAACTGTTGATCACTCCTTGTTCGTACAGAAGACCCAGAGAGGTACTACAGTCATTCTTGTTTATGTTGATGCATTATTATTACATGGAATGATGAGCAGGGCATTCACGGTGCCAAGGACTTCCTAGGTCAGCAGTTTGTGGCCAAGAACCTTGGACATTTACGTTACTTCCTTGGACTAGAGTTTGCCAGGAACCAACAGGGTCTTGTGATGACCCAGAGGAAGTATGTTATAGATCTTCTTTCAGAGACATGCATGGTAGATTGCAGACCTGTCACTACTCCGCTTGACCCGGGCATGAAGTTCTATAATAATGATACTGAGGTCGACAAGAGGAGGTACAAAGAGCTTGTTGGCAAGCTTCTATATGTAACTATTACCAGGCCCGCCATATCATTTGCTGTGAGCAAAGTAGATCAGTTTACGGAGTAGCCCAAACAAGCACATATGGATGCAATCCATATGATTATGAGATACTTGAAGACTTCACTTGGTACCTGACTTCTTTTCAGCAGAGGCACATCTCTATCAGTTACAGCATAGGTAGATGTAGATTATGTTGAGTGTCCAAAGGATAGAAAGTCTACATCTGGCTTTGTTGTGTTCATAGGAAATTCTCTTGTTTCATGGAAGAGTAAGAAGCAGACTATGCTTGCTACATGCTAGTAGATGATGTGGGTCAGATCCGTTCTTACTGACATGACTATAGAAATGTCTCTTCACATGCACTTCCAATGTGATAATCAAGCTGCTCTTTTCATTAGAAACAGCCCAACCTTTAATGAGAGGACGAAGCACATAGAGGTGGATTGTCACTACACTCGTGACATGATACATAAGGGTATTATCACTACTACGCGTGTCAGTTCTGCAGACCAGACAACATATGTACTTACAAAGGCCCTAACGAGAGGACTTTATCAGAGATGTTACAAGCTGAGTCTTATTGATATCTACGCTCCGACTTGAGGGGGAGTGTTGAGATATTAACTATTTTATTGTTATTTTTATAGTTTTCTATTTCTTTTTCTTCATTCTGTAATTTACCCAACATATTCTTCTCCTATATAAGAGAACCCTTGGACCTCTCATAATGTATCACATTCTTTTCCCTTAACAGTTCCTACTAATTTTTCTCGTCGATTACCAAACACAATGACGAGCTCCGAATAGCATAGAATTAGAATAGACCGTCTAGCTAAAGATTATCCATCAATCATTTTTCCGTTTTCTCTTTTACAGATGACGATAAAGAACCAAGTAGGAATTTAAGCATTATTATAAAACGTATTTCGAGATCAGCACTTTTGCATTATACTCCACTTACCTGAGAAACAACGGAAACCGTGTCCCTGATCACATCACCCTGAGAAGCACTCCTCTGGTGCCCAGACTGTGCCGGCGACGACCCAAACCCCACATACTTCCCTCCCTGAGATGGAGGGACCCCGTCGGGCCTCATCCTGTTCTCCTCCACTCTCCTCGCAAAGAACCCGTCTTTATTACTGGCAGACTCCTCCAGCTGCGCCCGTGTGAATATATCCTCTGTCGACCGCGACCGTGCCATGAATGCACCCGTCCGCCCGTCTCTCAAGTCCCCCACGGATTGATGCCTCTTAAATTCATTGGACCGTGCCTCGTCCGCATCCCAATTATCCCAACCACTATCACCCTTCCCCCAATTGCCCCCTCCCTGTGCCAACGGCGGCTTCCTCGTGCCGATCGCACTGCCAGCACCGGGCGAGATAGTCTCTTTCTCGACAGGGGGGTCGGTCCATGCACGCCCTTCGGCGAGGGCCTGGATGCGGTCGCGGTAGACTGATGCGGCCCTCGTATTGTACTTGGTTACTAGGTCGGTATCCTTCGGAATGCCGTACTGGGAGAAGAAGGAATTGAGGCGGTCGTTGCCGCCGGACTCCATCTTACGGAGCTGGGCGTCGGACCAGGAATCCATGGTGACGGATCGGACGAAGCTGATGTGGACGCCGAGGCCGCGGTGCTTGCCGGAGCACTCGAGGCACATGAAGACGCCGTATGAGACGGACGCCCACTGGGGGTTCTTCTGCGGGCAATCCACGCAGGTCTTATTGCCCGCGAGGGCCTGGAGCTCGCGGAGGCGACGCGCGGCGGCCGCCATTGGAGGGGGAGGAGGAGAGGAAACCCTAGTTTTGGGGAAGAGGGGGAGGCATTGGAGGGGAAAGGGAGGGAGGAGATGGTGTCGGGGGAATGGGGGATTCGGGCGTTTTGGGTATGTTGGGGGTTACTATTTTGAGAGGAGAGTGGAGGAATTAAAAATAGGGGTGGCCGTTTGGGAAGGAGGATTTGGTGGGGTTCTTTTGCAGGGTGTTCTTGGTGTTTCCTAACTTTCTTTTTTGAGGACTTTTACATACGTACCCTTCTAAATTGCTGGAAGTATACTTATACTTCTGCCTTTCTTTGTAATAACACTTGTGCACTTCTCTGTATTCTTACAAAATTAACAGTACTGCCATTATGTTATTATACTTATATGCATGCATTGCATTAACGGAAGGGTATTATTGTAAATTTTGTACAATGATACAAGTGTTATCACAAAAAAAGGAGCATCAGTATAATTGCAGAAACTCATAGGTGAGCTTGCGTAACAATCCATGTTTGGATACTCATTTATCCCTCTATTTTTTAGGGATATCCATGCAAAATAAGAAAAGCATACCTCATTGTTTACGAGAGAAACTCTTTCCTCCTAACTTTATATGTACCATCATGTTGCATAGTATAGTGATACATGGAGGACGAATGACATGTATCGAAACTTTTTTTGTCGACCATATTGTGCACCTGATATCCTCTCCTACTACGACATTGAGCTTCGAGAAAAGGTGCTCTCTCTCTCCCCCCCAATTTTCCATGCCATTACCATATTCCTTACCCTAACACATTCGTCCCTGGAGCTTGTGATAAATCAAATCAGGTTTAAAGTAAGGCGATGTTTGCGATGAGCTTCCCACATGTTGTTCGATGATAGCACTTCCTTTATATCCCGATATTTTGAGGAGGATAAACTCTCTCTCTTTCTCTCACTCTATATGCATGCATGTATGTATGAATATATATATGCGTGCATGCACATGCGTGTGTAAATGTATATGTATGTGTAAGCTTTTTAAGTTGAGCTTCTCATACACTGGTAAGGAGTCAAAGAGCAATCATGAACTACACTCGTAGTAAAGAACCATATGACTTCTCCTCGTGATGTAGATTTGTTTCGGAGATTTTCCAATATGATGGTTATGGATTGGTTCTTCTTTTTTGCGGAAGTCTTTGTCTATAGTTGTTCGGGTCTACTTTTCGATTTTTGCATAATATTGGATGAATGTCTTATGCGTATTGTTGATAATGCATACTCCCTACAATGTTGGGTCTTCATTTGTATGTGATGAATATTGTATATGCTTGTTGTTGATGTTGCATACTCTCGTAGTCATAAAGGTAGGTGTTCTTCCACATAGCTCATGTCTACTATTTATGGTGTGCACTCTCACAATGGCATGTGTTGTTTTACATACGAATGCCTACTATTGATGTTGCCTGCTCTTGCATTGTTGCATACTTGTGCATTCTATTGCAGTGCCTACTATATATTTATGGCTAATGCCGAAAGTATTGAATATTTGTATTCATTTAATGGGATATTGTGTTTTCTATTTATTAAATTTCTTTGACAAAATTGCTTTCTCAATCAAGATTTCGTGTTCTTGTAGTTTCCGGGGGAAGCTATTCCTAATTAATGTGATACTATTAGGGAAGCAAGCGGATGCGGATATATCCGTATTCATTCGTATATGTATCTGTTTTTATGAGGATATGGATGTTTTTTCTAGTTTGGTGAATATGGATGTGAATATGTATGTTGATATTTAACACTCGACAAATAAGAATGCAAATACGGATGCATAATTTGACGAATACAGATACATACATACATACATATGAGAAAAGGGATCCTACTCCATAGAGTAGGCAACTTACCTATTTCATTTTCAATTTTTTCAAAATTTTTTTATTTTTTTTGAAAATTGCTTCAATGGATTTTCATAACCATATCCCTTTAATATGTCATTCAAATTTCATCAGAAACAGAGACTCCTACGACCTCCATCCAGACGGTCATTTTTTAACGGTCACAGATTTGCTGTATTTTTCATGTTCTAGATGGAGGCCGTAGGAGTCTCTGTTTCTGATGAAATTTTAATGACATATTAGAGAGATATAGCTATGAAAATCCATGGGAACATTTTTCAAAAAAAATAAAAATATTTTGAAAAAGAAGATAATGGAGTAGGTAAGTTACCTACTCCATGGAGTAGGATCCCCTCTCTCTCTCTCTCTCTATATATATATATATATGGATAAAATGGGGCTGCCCCCATGGGGGAGCTAAATTGCCCCCCTCCCTCTCGCTCCATTTCGCCCGATTTTTTTATTTTTTTTGAAAATTTCTTCCGTACATTTTCATCAATATATCCCTATATTATGTCATTAAAATTTTGTGCGAAACAAAGACTCCTACGACCTTCATCTAGACAAGGGCATTTTTAGCAATTCTGTTATCGTTAAAAATGACTATCTGGATGGAGGCCGTAGGAGTCTCTGTTTCGCACGAAATTTTAGTGACATAATGTAGGGATATAGTGAAGAAATTTCAAGGAAGAAATTTTTCAAAAAATAAAAAGACTGAGCGAAGTGGGGGGCCAAGTTAGCTCCCCTAGGGGCAACCCCATTAAACTCTCTTTATTTCTCTTTATATATATTCAAAGGAATATGAATACAAATATCCATTTTTGCATTTTTTTAGAAAAAAACGTGTCCGTCGTAAAGATGTACACCCATATGTGTTAATATTTAATTATATAATAATACATAATACCTTCCAAAATAAACCATAATGTTTAATTGAGACAACGAGTGGGCCCCATCCCACTCGCCCTCAAAGGGCCCCCATCCCCGATTGGCAACCTGCGTCCTAATTTCCTAAACCTCTCACACCGAGCCCTACGTCGATCACCTACGACACCGTCACGATGTCGCCTAAACTTCTTGCTGCAGCACCAACCAATCACCAGCGACGTCATTGCCGATTCAGTCCCCAACTCCACCACTGCGACGCCTCCACCGATCCTTGAATCGTCAACGACGTCGTTGCCGATCAGCTACCCAACTCCATTGCTTCCTGCTGCCGCCAAGTGACAATCAAGTCGGCTGTATATGCATCTTTAACTTCCCGCTTCCACACTAGTTTATTTCGACATAACATCAATTTGAAATTTAGTGGAACAAAATAAACGTGGACGTGAATCATATTTTTCTTTTATTGAGAAGATGTCAAGCGAGATCAGATTAAAAATTTAGAATGACTCTAGACTGAAATCCAAAAGGTTTGAATTTGTTTTAGTTATTTTTGGGAACAGAGAATTGTTTTAGTTATTTTTAGGTATGTCTGCTTATTATTTAATCGCCCTTTCTGATGATGATTGTCATAGAAGAAGTGAATATGAATGTTTTTGTACAATTGTTATAAGCATTTTTCATAAAATATGTAATTCAATATATTCGTAGAATAATCCGTATTCGTTTGCCGAAAATATGTATCCGAATTTTGAACATCCACTTACATTCGTATCTGTTTTTTAAGGATATGATTCCATGATCCACGCATTTGTATAACATTCATATCCGTATCCATATTCAAATTCAAAAAATGAATAAAATATGGTATGACATATATTCGTATATGTATCCGACTGTTTGCATCCCTAGATACTATGATTTAGATGTGATTGTGTGGTTTGGATCTTCGGTAAGTTTGAGATGCAATACTTGCGTTAAGGAATATCTTAGATCATGAACAAGGCATGTGTTGTAAAGGTGATTAATAAAATTGATGGTGCTCTTAGGCAAATTTACCTTTCGAGTTTTAAGCGAAGATGTGTCAATTTGAAATGATTGGGCAATGGTCCACAAAAGGATCCATTTCTGTCTGACGATGAGCTATGAAGTGGATGCTTGTCTATACTTATTATTATTATTGAAAACATGATCGTTAAGGTATATTTTAAATAGTAATTAAACAGATTTAAATAAATTAGCAGAGAAGTATTACAGATTAACTTCATGACAATTATGTGTTTCCTATTCATTATTCGATTACATATTACAAACAGGAACCGATCAATTAAACGAAAACATAAATTAGAGCAAGATCCAAGAAAGCTAAAGCAATAAATAATTTGCGGCAAATAAAATGAAAGAAGAATCAGATTAGAGATCACTGAAGCGTCCATGAAATGGACTGTCCATAGAGACGCCCCCCACAATACCGGTACGTAGGGTATGACGGTATACGGTCTTCGTCTGTGCACACTGACAAGACCTTCCTTGAAAGTACCTCAGAGATCTTGCAACTGAGAATAACAGGTCGCAGATGCGGTGCAAGCTCAGAGAACAAAAGCGTCGGCATGAGAGTTTTTCTTGCAAGAGAATAAAATGACGTTGGGGGATGTGTATCCTAGCGCGCAATGCTTTTCGTTTTCCAAAAATACCCCTCAACAGGTGTGTCTCTTCGATTTCTGAAACTGCGGCTATAGCAAGCCGTATGGGTCAAGTTTGACTCCCACTGCAGTCAAATCTAAATTAATCCGTATGATTAATTTAGTCAACCTGTCAAATGAAACCCGCAGCAAAAGTATCGAGATCTGAATTGACTCTCCCAAGCCGGAGCCAAGGACAGAGCGAAGCATGCGCATGCATGTGGTCCTCCATTCCTCCTCTCTTCTATTGCTACAAGAGCTTGAGGTGTGAACTCATATATAAGACCACCAAAGTTTAGAAATACCAGATGCGGTACTAAACTTCCAACCAAGCTATTCCATGTTTCAAATTTAGGAATCCCCAACATTCCCTCCAAACCATTTGAGTTCTCAATTGAAACCAAATTCATTCCTATTGCAATTGTATAGTTTTCCAATTAAAACCTAATTACATACTATAAACACAACATTTACTTACTTTACTTCCACCATCGGAGAGTTGTCGGTGGTTTAAGGAGTTTGTTGGAACAATATATATTAATCGTGGTTTTATCATATGAGATTCACAATTCTGACGTCAATAAGGTAATATGATATTGTCTGCTTTCTCATTATGTAATTCTTCTTAGGCCTTTGTTTTAATTATGCTTTGTCCATTCCATAAGCAACATCATGTTCGAGAAGAAGCTTAAGAATTGTTAGGACAAGCTCATAGTTGCACGCATAAACAGTCGTGTAAGGTAGCCAAGTCTCAATCCTCACATCATGGTTTTTGGCTGGCATGTTTGATGTGTAAATGTTGACTCCATGCATGGAAGGTCATGTCAGTATCGGTATCGATATCTATACTGTGTCGATACGATATATCAACACCATATCATTAATATCGAACCGATTTCGTGAATAAAATGGCATTCCAAGGTCAAATATCGACCATATAGACGATATATCAATCACATGTCGATATCGATATATCGCGATATGACCTTCCATGCTTTATTTCTTGTGATTTTCAAGCTCATCATAGTCCCCGTTGTTTTTTTTAAACCTCCTTAAAAATCCATTTTGACTTGCTAAGAATCTTGTGATGTCAATGTTTGTGCTTATGCAATATTTCACAAAAATCTAGCAGATCTTGGATGATATGCATACGATCAAAAATCCATGCAGTCCCTTATGAATGTGCACCCTGGAGTTTGACATTATGCTACTGGTACTAGACATCGAGAAACTGAAATTCGACAAACTAACTTGGCGATTCTCGAAAATAATGACATCCAATGAAGCGAAGAAGTTCATGCGTAAAGGACTTCGATGCCAATTCTTCATCGCAAATCAAAAATATAAAATAAAAACTTCTTCCCACATATTCGTTGAGAACTAGCACGTACCTGAACTTAAAAGGAAATACCAGTTCCAAGGATGAGTTATTTGAGGGGAGGTTTGCACGGTAGTCCGAGATTTTGAATGGGTAGAGATAACACCCTTCACACAAATGAGTCAATTGTTCAATGTTTATGGGGTATGCTTTGGGAGGAGGATTGCTCTAAGATGACTTTTGATCCGAACTTGTAACAATGATGGGCAAAACTTGGAGAATGTTGATTTCTAAATACTAATTCTCACATGAGTTCCGTCAAACTATTAATCTAAAGGTCGAGTCGAATTCTATTTTCACCTTTTATTCAAGATCTCGATATGGAATCCAATCTCATTTTACCTTCTCATTTTTAGATGCTCGAAGACGAGCAAGGTTTAAGTATAAGGGGTTGATGAATATGTGATTCATCACTCTAATTAGCTAAAAATAAATCTTAATCCTGAGAAATTAGGTGCATTCACTTGCTAATATATAAAAGTTAACTTTCATGCACCTGTACATGATTTGCGTAAATTAGCATTCATTTTTGCATTCCCGATCATCAGGAATGAGTTCTAGAAAGATGCCTTCTGACCTAGTAGCTCAAGCCTCTGTCCCTCCTGTCTACTTCCTTCGATTCCTTACCTCTCCACTCCTCTACCTTTCATTTGGTCGGTAGTTACTGACCCTGCATACATCTCCTTTGAAGGCTCCTCCTACTTTGCTTTTGGCTCAGTCTTGACCTTCACCATAATAACTAGCTTACATTTTCACTTGATTACACCCTTGTTTAATTAATTCTTGATAATTCTAACTGTCATGAAACTGACTCCATTGTGTATACATCACTAACCTTAATCAAAGAAAAAACCCAAAAAAATACTAACTTGCATATATTTGAAATAAGACCAAACCCTAATTTCGAGATAAAGAACCATAAACGATCATGTCTCTCTCTCTCTCTCATACAATGTCCAATTTCACTATACTCACTTTTGAATTAATGTACGTTCAATTGTCTACAGATCAAGATCAAATTAGAATCGTTTGTTAGTGGAAATTGAGTTTCAGGACCTAGCATTGTACATGTTTACTGATTTTGACATGTCATTTCATGTGCATATTGTACTCATTTTGATTATTTTCTTTTTTTCTTTTTTTCTTTTATTTATTTTCAAATTAATTACATAAAAATAAAAATCCAAAAAAATTAGAATAATAATGAAAAAGACTAGTTCCGTCTTAAGCACACCGACCCATTCATATGCATATACATTAAATTTTCTAATTATTTCTAAGTTAAAAACATCCAAAAAATTGCATTCAAGTCCATTGCATCATCTCATAGCATGTTAGATTTTTGCATGCATTATTCATTGATAGGAAATCAAATAAAAATTACAAAACTAAAAAAATGATATTTTATACACATAAAATACCACAAAAAAATTCATGTCTTGCATCCCACATTCTGTTTGCATGTGAGTCCTTCACGTGCATTGTAAGGGCATTTAGATCTACATTTTTTCTTTTATAATTTTTGCATCTGGTTTATTTGCTTTTTTATGTATTTATTTTTGCATTTCTACATTGGTCTAAGTCTAGTCTGGTCAACCTTCGCGGGTCAGGGCTCCATGGGACACCTAAGGTCGTTCGTCAACCCTTCCCTTGCTTGGACTACCTTGTTTGTCCTCTAGCTCCAATGATATGGCTCGTTGGATTGCTTTCGATCTAACAACCACCCTCAACACTGCCTCTTCCAGCTTCTCTTCACGTGCATGGTACGCGAGCTATGTCAATCGTTAGATCACACTCAATCCTACGACATCTGGATCATCCCCCTTCTTCAGTCGCGTCGCTCCTCCACCTTTGTGCCCGGCTGCAACCCACCACCGCAGAGCCACCACACATCCCCTTGTGCCATCTTCCACTCTGTCAATCACCACCTGATCCAACCTCCCCTGAAATCCTCCACAGTTGTGCTTTACACAGCCTTGAACAAAACCACCTCTTCGGCTATAACCTTCCTCACCTTATCCCAATCGTCGATCACCTTCCCGTCCCAACGACCCTTATCCCCTCTAGACTCCATTATCTAATCATTGAACCCAACTGACCTCCGTCATCCCCTTCGCTATCCGTTCACCCCCTCAACCCTAACCATCTGACCTTATCACCATAATCCTCATATCCCCTCTAGATCGTAGCCCTCCTCCGACTCCCTTTCTTCCTCTCTCTATAAAAGTCCATCAACCACCTTCAATTGATATCAATACACCATTATCCATTCATCAATCATAAGAGAGGCATAAAGTTGAGGGAGGCAACCTATGATAGAGGCCTCGACCTTCGATAAAGACCCCTCGAAGGTGTAATCCAGAGGAATCGCATTCCTCTGCTGCTGCTTCATCTCTCGACGAGTGGCCAAGATTACTTGATGACGCGATTTGAGTTAATTATTGGAGAGGGCTTCTATAGCCACTCAACTACCATGCTAACCTCTTCAGCACTTTCTTCCTCTCCATCTTAATCTCATCTTCTCTATGTTCATACTCCAGATCGAATCGACCACCATCTCATTGCGTCCCTCTCTGACCTTCATCTCTATATCATGCAACCTTCCATCGCTTCTGCTTCATCCACCATCGTGCCCAAGGAGCATCTCCCCACCCCTCATCTTCTAGGCAACACCAGACCTTCATCATGTACAACTGATCATCGAAGAAGATAACAGCTCCAATCCCAGCACATACAGAATCCCTTTGATCAAGAACAAGGAAGATCGGGACCATCCATCCATGCCTAAAATTCAGTTGTTGATCTAAGCTCCATCGGGCGGCCCCGATCATCTCTGAACATAGTACCCAAGCTTCACATATCGGATGGAGTCGAAGCAAGGAGGAAGAGCCATGTGGAGGCTTGAATCGAGTCGCCACCCGAGCCTCGCCTTACATACACGCCCACGTGCGATGAGGGAACCTTGCACCCTAGCCCCTCCAGCTTCCTAGAATCACAAATGTGCGTGTTACGTGCTCACCGCACGTGACCTTGAGCAAATTACATCCTGGCCCTTCATAACTCTAGAAAATAAGAAGATAAACCCACACATGAGTAAATTACATAACACTCCCAATGACTTTGGTAAATTACAAAAAGGCGTGGGTATATTTGCGAGTATTTTATTTAATGTATTTACATTATGCCCACAGAACTCTATTCGATCATATCTTAAGCATTCTGTACCTTATTTTTGCGTTCTTGGTATCATTTTGATCCTTTTTGTATTCTCTATCGTCTAGACTATTGAAACATCATTTCTGGAGACGTTATCTGACAATAATGCATTAAGGAGTTTATTTGATCTTTTAAGCACATTTATTTTAATTGATTAATTTATAATTTATCAAGAATTTGTGCATTGATTCGAGGGTACTACTTTTGGATACAATTTGAGATTAATTGACATATTAGTTCTTGGGGCCCATGGATTGAGTTGATTAGCTTAACTCAGGATGAGGTTAACTTATGATGCATTTCACATTTTTCATCATTATTGCATCATTTAAAAATAAAAAATATTGCATATGTTTCTTTATTTCACTCACCACATATCATAATAATATTCTCTTAAAAATATTTTGAAAATCATGCATCATATTTCTCCTTTTAATTGGTTAAAACTTTTGCTTTAAAAATCAATACAAATATGAAAAAGATAAAAACATCAAAAATATTCACTTATCTTGAAAACATAATATCTGAATTATTTGGAGATTGATTCTAAACTTTCATATTACCTCCCTGAGTCCGACCTTGGGACTTACCCAAGTAAAATAAATAACTTGATCGTATTGAGATTTAATCATATATATTATTTCTAAGTGTAGTCATTTTTTATGGTCCCAGATTACCTGGATATAACAACTTCGACATAATTGTTATTAATTAGCAAGGGTTATGCGGACGCTCGTCAATAGGGAGGAACATATTCAGTTTATGACATATTAAGAAGCATGCCCTTTTGAAGCAGCAAGGTATCTGAACATCATTGGAACATGAGCAAGTGAAGGCACTCAAGCCTTCTGAGTTAAGGTATTGGAAGAGAAAGCATACTTGACAATTATGTTAAGCTTGGTAGATGAGATTATCATGGTGGTCGCCCATGAGAAGACCACGACTAGTATGTGGTTGAGACTCAAAAGTCCTTACATGACAAAGTCTCTGACCAAAAAGTTGTTATTGTAGCAATGCTTTTTTCTCTCCACATGTAGGAAGGTACATCTATTAAAGAAAATCCAAATTGCTTAAATACATTGTTGATAGATTTAAGGAACATAACTGTTAACATTAAAGATGAGGATGCTGCATTGATTTTGTTTGTTTTTCTTCTATTAACATATGAGATTTTTTTCAGTTGTTTACCATGGGAAGACAAGAGACATGCTTAGAGGAAGTTCACGGGAGTTTGCAGAAAACTTCAATGGAATATGATTATCGATAAGGACTCTCACACTTTAGGTTTGATTACGACTTATGAAAAAAGTCATGCATATTCTGTCTATGCAAAGAAATGAAAGCATAAGTCCTCATCGAAGAATACCAATTCTAATGATATCTACAACTACTATAATGAACCTAGGCATTGGAAGAAAGGTTGCCTGAAAAATAACAGAAATGCCACACTTGATGTAGGAGCTCGGGAATGTGTATATTCTATAGATGTTTTAATTCTCATTGTCACATATTAGAAGGTGACTAAAAACACATGGAGTTTTCATTCAAGTTGTTCTTACTAATGACTTCCAATAAAGATAGGTTCACTGCCTATGATAATATTTATGGCAAAAACATCATCATTAAGAATGATGCAACATGCAAAATTGTATGGATTGATTTTGTGAAGACCAAGCTGCATGATAGAGTCACGAGGATGGTGATAAAAGTTCACCATGTTCCTAATCTGAGCACGAACATGCATACCTTGGCATTTCTTGACAATAAAGGATATAGATTTAGTGCCAAGGGTGGAGTTCTATAGGTTGATAGGGTTATTTGTCATCAAGGGCAATGAGAAGAAGACCATATATGTCATGTAAGGGACGATCGCTATCGTTTCTATTGTTGTGGCATCCTTAGATGTGAAATCAGAAATAGAGTTGTGGCACATGTTTGGGGAACATGAGTCAGGTGGAGATGGATATCATCAGTCAGAAAGAATTCATCGAAGATCTCAAGGGATCCAAGCTGGAGTCCATGAGCATTATATTATGAAAACAATACGAAAAGAAATTCAGTAAAGCTACTCGCAAGATGGAGATGCTTGATTATATTCATGCTAATTGTTGGGGCCCATTCTTGAATCCCATCTTTTAGAGGTGCCATATAGTTCATATATTTACATTTATGTTTGTAACCCTTTGAGTTCTGTAACCCCCCATTACCTTTCGGGTTCCGTAACTCTCTTTGACCCTTCGAGTTCCGTAACCCCCCGTGACTCTTGTAGTCTATACTCTTTATTCTATTAAGTATGGGAGAAAGGGAGAGCCAGAGATGATTCTTTAGGACGTTTGTTGTCCTACCATGGCTGACAAACCGACACTCTAGACTATTACTGAGATCATCTGTCTTCATCGAGCATCAACTTCTTCATCATGGTGTATATTTCTCTTTTACGACCTGACTTCTACTCCATGTTGGACTTCTTCTACAATGATTCTTCTCCAGGCATGACAGAGATATGTTCCGGTGACCTACAGGCATGACATAGATACGTTCCGGTGACCTGATCGCAATGACTCTACATGCATGGCAGCAATACATTCCGGTGACCTAAAAGCCGTAAACCCGCCCTCGAGCGAGGTTTTCTACCAGCAGTGGACTAAGTTTTTATGATGCATCATGTGAAGATGTGATGTATACTTTTTCTTTTTTTACAAGTTGCAGCTTTCCCAGCTCCAGCTTGAGGGGGAGTGAGAGTTATTATATTTACATTTATGTTTGTAACCCTTCGAGTTCTGTAACCCCCCGACCCTTCGGGTTCCGTAACCCTCTGTGACCCTTTGAGTTCCGTAACCCCTCGTAACCCTTGGGTTCCATAACCCTTGTACTCTCTAGGGTTTTCTCTCTACATAAGAGACCTTAACTCTATGGAATAAACATCTCATTTGTTGCTCTTCTCAGCAATGTTCATTATTGATGACTACTCCAAGGTAGTCTTGGTGTCCATGACAAAGCATGAAAGTGAGGTATTTCACACTTTCAGGCAATGTAAAATCTTGGCAGAGAATCAAACTTATAAGAAAGTGAAGCAGTTGCATATCGATAATGGATTAGACTTCTGTTCATCAGATTCAATGAGTTTTGCATGGAGGAGGCCAGGAGTGTGTTGCAGGACACCACACAATCTGAGATATGCCACAATAGAATAAAGTTGCAAAGCGGATGAACATGATGCTTCTGTAGAGAGCAAGTTGCATGCTCTTAAATGTTATCCTTAGTAGAGCATTTTAGGCTAAAGTTGTGAGTACAACTTATTATTTGGTGTATTGATGAACTCGAAATCCACCTCTTTAAGAATCGATAATTGTAGTATATGAGGCGAAAATCGATCGATTAAAAACTACAATCTTTGAATGTTGTGGAATATTTTTACTTGGCATGTCTACCAATGTCGAACACATGGACTCGAGCTACTTTATTTTATCTATCGAATTTTGGTCGATTAAGAGCATGTGAATAATTCTCATTTCTAAGGTCTTCATGCAGATTACAATGTAGCTAAATGATGCATGCATTTTTAGTTGTTTTTCAATGCAAATGTAGGAATGTGCAAGAAAATAATGCAATGTTAAATGCAAGGGTGATGTATGCAATTGTCTATTTCAAATATGCCCTACAGATATCACTTAAATCGAGCAACTGACTAAAATATGAAATCAGAGTCGAATTGAGAACAAAAATATGAGCAGTCAACTATTCATGGCAAAGACATGTAGAGAAAAAAACTCATCTAACATAAAAATTCACTATATTTACAAAAACCTTCTGGGGTCCTCTGCAAATTTCTCATTGCTCGTAGGGACCAATATGAAATTTTGTAAACCTATGAGGACATCCATGCAAATTACCCAGGCGTACACGTAAGACACGCGTCGGGGACCAAAGTACAATTTCCATAACATGTAGGGTCTGCCTTGTAAATTAACCAGCTCCCACGCACGTGAGGGGGCCAGGCTCGGGTTGACGTGGCTTCAGGCTGTAGCTTCGGGGAATGGCTCGGGTGACCCGAGCCTCTTGCTTCGGTACTACAACATGGGGCTCTCATGGCCGTTGGATGGCTACCGCAAGGGTGCCATCCAATGGTACCTGTGCTTCGTCCTCATCGGAGGAGGAGTGACGTACTTGGAGCTCCGGCGAGCATGCCAGAGCTCTACCGGCTTCCTTCGCGTCCAAGGAAGACCCTTGGAGGTTTGTAATCGTCTTGCGATGTCGGCAGGATCGAAGAGAAGTCATGAGGGTAGCTGTGAAAGGGCATCGATGATGCCTTGCTGGAGAAAAAGCTCGAGGTCGGCGCGATGGTGGAAATTGCGGCCATTGTCGATTCTCGGACCTGCATGGGTTAGAGTATAGCCGAAGCAATGTGCGTGAGAATGTGAGTGATTTGTGAGTGAGTGGAGGGTCGTGGGGCGACAAGAGTGGTGTCCCTGGAGCTTCTTCTCCGGTGAAGTGGAGGAGGAGATGGGTCGAAGCGGGGGAGACTGTGGAGAAGGGAAGGATGGGTATGAAGGGGTCGACGGAGGTGAAGGTGGTCGGGCGGAGGTCTTAGGATGATCGGTGAACGGTGACGGGTGGTATATGCGTCAGGATAATTAGGAGAAAAATAATGGAAATATAGGAGGAAGCACCTGGCCGGAGCGATGATGAATCCACATTTCATCATCTTTATCCTATCATTTTGGCACCAAAAACCCTAGCAAATGCCTGTAAATAGCATTAAAATCATCATCTTAACATTCATGCATGTGCATCATATTAGTGTATAAAATACTGTAATTAAAGCCAAAATTATAGAATAAATAAAGAAAAGAAAAAGAATAAAATATTGTAAATATTTTATGACCCAAAACCCCCGAGACCTAGGCATCTTGATGAATAGGTCGACAAGGAATGAAGTAGGGGGAGATAAGGGCCAAATACCTATATTTATTTAATTCATTCTTTATTCATTTTGGGACCTAATTTTGGTTCCACTTTTTATACATCAAATCAAGAAACTTTGTACATAAAAGTTGTAGATAATTTAATGAAGAAAAATACAAAATTGAGTTCACAGAAAAATAATGTATAGATAGAAAGTTATGGTCTGAATAAAAATCCAGAATCCCAACTTCCCAGACCCGCATCTCACAACTGACAACTCCAAATGTAGCAAACTCACCTTTAATTGTATATATCATAAAATAATCTAATTAATGATGGTGGTTTCGCATTTGGCGGAGCTACGGTTTGAAAGTTGAATTTTGGACCCCTATTGTATACCTGTACTGCATAAAATATTCAATTTATTCTTTGTTCATTATTTTTATATTTTATATTGTTGTAAATATTCCTTATAATCATTGTGTACACTAAAATTAGAATAAAAACCTAAATAAAACTTAAAATAAAAATAAACACATATAGGATATACAGGCATCATACCTATATGTATACCTATACTTTTTATACTCATATTTTATTAAATATACAAAATAAACCAGAAAAATAAAGTAAAAATATATTTATGTATATAAAAGTATCTTATAATTTTATAAAATACTAAATAAAAATAATAGCATTAAAATACATAGAATAAAAATGAAATGCTAAAATGTATAGGTATTATACCTATAAAGGGGTAAAAAGTGAACTTGTAAAAATAAGCCTCATAAAAAAAATAAAATTCATAATAAAATACTTCATAAATTAATAAACAATTTTTATTTTTTAACCAAATTGAAATTCATCTATTTACTATTTTATTTCGATTTTTGAAAATGTTTTTTGAGGATTTTTCCTGGTTGGTCCACGTGGACCAACCAGGTTGGTCTGACAGTTGACCTAGGTCAACTGTCTGACCTTCTCCTCCAGCCTTGTCAGAGACGTTTTGTCTCTTCTTCTCGCCGTTTCCTAGGCTCCACATTGCACCAATCCACTAAGATGCCTTCTGCATTTTTGCTCCTCGATCAATGGTGATTCACGCCCTAGTGAAATCTGGGGCTGAAGACCACTGATCGAGGCGTTCTCGCCCTCGTCTTCCACGCCCATCGTCAACACTACAAAAAGAACCCCCCGACTTCAATTTGAAACTAATCCTTCTTCCGCCATTTTCAATCGCAAACCCCTACTTCTTCGTGCTCCTCGTGACAGGGGGAGTCGAATCGACCCGGGGTTCGAGCTGATTGGTGTAGAATCGAAGTGATTCAGTCCCTCGCCGGAGCTCCACTGCTCCTCGCAGCCGTCGTCTCTGGTGAGTCTCCTTCTCTTTTCTTTTCGTTTTCTGGTAGCATTAGCGTAGAGTAGCTTAGCCTAGTAGCAGTATTCGTCGCCTTCGCGTGAGTCGCCGTGAATCTTCGGTCAAAGCCACGGTGGAGCTGAGCTCCGCCTCCCATTTCCAGCCACTCCAGCCTCCTACCGCCGCCAAAATCACCTCCGTTATCTTTCCCGTCACTCCTTCATCCCACAGCACCCTCCATTCATCTCGATCTCGCTCAGATCGAGTCGACCGAGCTCCCTTCTCCGTCGTTCGCCGGAGCTCATCGCTCGACCCACTCTTCGCCCCATCGGATCACCCGAGACCCCCTTTTTGCTCGCCTGGTTTTTGCGAACTTAACCCGGCAGGTCCGAGCCCCAGAGAGGCTCCATCGACCGTCATCGACCCCAGGCTCCTCTGCCCAGGTCGCCTTCCTCGTCCGGACGCTTCACGCCGCCTCCGCCTCGCCGGAGGCCACCATCTGACGCGGAAGGGACCCAGGATCCTTTTGCCCTTGATCCGGGGGCCGGAGCGGCCGTGTGTCGGCCGCAATCACCGATCGAAGCTCGCCGGGGAGGTGTTCTTCGTGAACCTCCCACTGCCGTCGGATCAGAGGTCTCCTCCAGACGCCATCTACGCCGTCCGATTATCAAGCGCCTCCAGCCGTCCGATCGATCCTCAATGATCTAATCTCAGCCGTCCGCGACGAAGGGGTATACACCGTCAGATGCGCGTCACGTGGATAAGTGGGACGCCATCGGCCGCACGATCGAGCCCGTGGGTATTTTGCATCTCTCACCCACGACCTTTTGTATTTACTTTTTAGTCTAAAAACCTTCGTTTGAAGTTTAAAAAGTTTTGTAATATTTGCACTTAGGCCCTCACAGTTTCACTATTTACACTTTAGTCCACGTCACCTCACGTGACTGGGGTGCGTGACTTTTGGGTATTTTGCAGTTTTGGCCCTGAACGTTTCGTTATTTGCAATTTTATCCCTGTGCGTAGTAAATATAATATGTTTTCGGGAATATTGCATGCATGCCCTGCCGGTTTTTAATATTTGCAATTATGCCCCTATGAATGGTGTTTCACGTATTCTGCGCATGTCTTTTTGGTGAAAATTGCACCTAAGCCCTTGGATGTTTTTATAATTACATTTATACCCCTGTCAGGCTTAGGATTTTTATGTGCTTAGCTTAATTATTTCACGCCTCATTTAATTGCTAAAAATTCTCAAAAAATAGGCTTAAGCTCCTATCGACTTGTGCTTCCATGCTATCAATTTAGTTTTTGATTTTATTTTGTTTTTATATTTATTAAAAATCAAAAACATGCTTTTTATTCACTATCTAGCTTAGAAAATACAAAAAAAATATTAAAACATCTCGAAAAATTCCAAAAAATTCCCTAGTGTCTATTTTATCATATTCTAGTATCAGTCCAAAAATCACTAAAAATCTCAAAAGAAAAACCTTAAAAATTTAAAAACACTTAAAAACTTCAAAAAAATATATAAAATCAAAGAAAACTCCAAAAAATATAAACTCAGTTCCTGTTTGTCCTTTGTTTTGTTCTCTTTAGTTGAAAATTAGTGTGAAAAATTTTGGTTGCTGTTTGCTAATTTTAATTCTCATTTTACTCACAGCCAGCACATTTCCCACTGCTTTGCCTTATTTCAGTATTTAAAAATACTAAAAACACCTTGAAAAATCCCCAAAAATCACAAAAATAGTAAAAAGTCTTAAAAATATCAAAAACATTTCATTTCTGAATTTTTGGGTATTTTTGCACATTTTATTAAATACTTTGTCTTGTCTCTTATTACCTTGTCTTTAAATTCCAATATTGAAAAAGGATTAAAAATATATATATAAAATATAAATTTATAAAAATCAGAAATTTAAAATCAAAATACAAAATTCAATATTCAAAATTAAATAAAAAATATAAAAAGATAAAAACCCACAAAAAAGATTAGATTGGCTAAGTTGTGTATTAGACCTAGGATTGGATTTTTATCTATGCTCTACACCTTTGCTTCTTGAGTTCGACCCCTACTTGCTTGTTGTACATTTTTAGTAGGGTATAATAAATTTTAGTCCTTGCTATTCATTCTTTGATTGATTGTGTGGGTTAATTGTTGAAGATCGTGGAGGCTTGAGTAGTCGCATCAGCGATAGTGAGTCTGACCTGTCAGACCACTATTTAGCGGCTCTCGCTTATCTCGCTTTTCAAATGGCGCCGTTGCCGGGGAGAATCGGCTTGTAGAGTACCTTTTGGGTCTTTTATTTACTTAGCCATTTTTGATTATTTGTCTCTTGTGCATCATTTATTTGGAACTGTCTGACATCTCTTTTGTTTTCTTACGAGGGACCGCTGACCGAGGAGGATCGCCTAGGGGATCCTGTGCAGCCTTGGGAGGAGGAGCCGGCTATTCTACCCTAGCCGGCAGGAGAGAGCAGGAGGGCTAGAGAGAGAGAGATAGTTGCTTTTCATTTTTCGTGAGAGAGTGATTTGTTTAAATTGTAATAATACAGGACTTGGACACTTGAACACTTCGGGCCTAATTTCCGGGTGTTTGTTCACCCGGGGGCTCACCGCGGCTTTCTCGTGTTTTATCGACTGTCATTTTCCGGTTTTGTTTTCCTTTTCATTTCTTTTGTGGATTGAGCTCTTAGATTTAGGTCCTGCTTGATTCGATTAGACTAGGTCCAAACACCCTAATACCTCTTGCATGCTCCTATAGTTCGTATTTGGACTTAGATTAATTAAGTAGTTGATCATTGGCTCTCGATCCGCGCGCCGCGAGCTCACTCCACACAAGCGCTTTCTCCTAACTCAAATGTGTTGAGCAGAGGAGGAGTGAGCCTAGACCGGACACTAGGATTGGGAGTTAGCGGTTAACTCGTGGTTCTTCACGCTAGCAGTTGCCTATCTTAGGACGATTTCCGCATTGCATACCGGCATATAGATTAGGTTTATAAATTTCTGCCTTGCATCCCGCATGGAGAGAGCTGGGATTCGCTGTAAGTCTTCTCACTTTGCATCCATCATTTAGGTACAAAGGTGAGATTTCCATCTTGGTGCCGACTTGCATTGGCTTTTCCCGACTCTTTTCTCCCTCTGATTTTGGATAAATTAGGATATAGAAAATACAAAATCGTTAGGTGCTTATTTGAATCTACTCAAAAGAAGCGATAACACAAAAAAAATTAAAAAAGGGACTGCTAAGAAAACTTTGACCTAAATAAAATTGGTAATTGGACTCATTGATTGGGGAGAGTAACACCCTCACTTGTCTTCAGGTTGCATGGGAAGGTCTCCTTCCAAGTGAGGTGAGCGCTTCGTAAGGATTAGAGCCAAAAACCCAACTTGTGGCTGCCTTGTGTATCGCCTGGATTTCCGAAGTATTGGCGCTACTATCGTACGTAGTCGAGTAGGGCTTGGTCGCCATTGGTGACTCACTATTGTGTGAGCATCGACCTTGTCCGAAGTACCGAGCATAGGCCACGCCTTCACGGGGGTGTCTGTCTCACCAGCTGCGTCCGAGTAGGATCTTGCACGCTCACGGGTGATTCCGTTGTGAGCAAGGTCCGAAGTATCGGTTTCGCCTATCGGCTTCCTCCCTCTATTTCTTTGGCTGAGTAGGGATCCAGGAAGGGTTACAAGGACCTTAAAAAGCGCAAGTTACAGGTTACACAGGAGGAGGAAAAGTACGGGAATACTTTTCCGGCAGTACTCTCGCTCCTATAGGCGTAGCGCTCTAAGGACTCGTTGAAAGATAAATTCCTGAAATCAAGATAAAAATTACAAAGATAAAAGCCGAACCTTCACGGCATCACGCGTTGAGTTGGTGAACTCCCTTGTCTTGTGTTTGATTGCTAGTCACATTTAGGTCAAGATCAAAAATATCGCGTCGTTGCGCAATTTTGTTCCTCCTCTAGTTGACCCTCGCTCATTGTAAGCCTTCTACTGTTTTACATTCCATTTGTTTCTTGTTGACCCCCGTATCTTTCATCCACATCGATCTTCCTCTTGATCTTCGAGATGGCGACGAATGGACAGTTTAGTCGAGGCTCTGTCGGCACCCACGTCAGTTCCATTCGCTTGCCCTCTCCAATAATTCAGGGCGATTCCAGAGAACCTGGTTCAAACCCTATGAACCGATCTCCAGACTCCCTGTCTTCTTCAATAAACCGGGATCACTCTCGTCCTGAACTCTGTCCGTTTTGGATGGCAATTGATTTTACTCCTTACACATCGCCATCCTTAACAAAGTTCTGTGTTGACCTTGACACAGACCGCATCTCTCTATCTGGTGCTGCAATTCAGACTGATCGGGGCATTCTACCATGTGCAGATTTAGAGCCCGAGCCAGCCAACCAAGCAGAATTAGAGATGGCAGGAGGAAGAGGGAAAGGACCACAGGCTCCACCTGAACCTGAGGTCAATACAGGGGAAGGACAATATACCACGCAGGGCGAAGTTAACAGTCAGCTATTGGCTTCCATCCAAGCCATTCAGCAGCAGTTGACTAATCAGGCCCTGGCACAGACAGCCTTCCAGGACATGCCGAACGATCTGAGGAGGAGGGCCGATGCGAGAGACGGCCGACGAGAGGATGATCCGAACTTTGATCCCAATTTCCATGAAGTCAATGATGAGTTTTCAGTGGGACCTGAATATGAAGCAGCAGAAGAAGATCCACCGCAGCCCAAGCCCACACTCAAGGAGACATACAACCCAGGCGCAGGGCGCATCACTGAGTGGATTCAAATTCCACGGATGCATGCTCACTTCGAGTTAAAGCCACAATTTCTGTCATTGCTTCCTACTTTTCATGGGAACACCACTGAAGAACCATATATTTTTCTCAAGAAGTTTGGCCGCATCTGTTCCACTGCTCACTACCCCGGAGCCCCCTGGATGTGGTCAAGATGACCGCGTTCTCTTTCAGCCTTCAAGACAAGGCCCTTTACTGGGTCGACCATCTCGAGAAGGTCGTCACCACCTGGGAGGAATTGAAATCTGCCTTTCTCCATAAATTCTATCCTCTTGGGAGATTAAATCAGATGCGCGCCCGGATCTCCAGTTTCTGCCAGCAGCCCCACGAGACGATCCATGAAGCGTGGGAGAGATTCAAAGATCTCCAGGAAAAGTGTCCCCACCATGAAATACCAAAGACCAGTCTCGTACAACACTTCTTTGGGGGGCTATCATTCGAGAGCCAAAAGCTCGTGGATGCAGCTTGCGGCTGTTCACATTTTAACAAGGACGAGGACGTAGTATGGAACGTCTTCGAAGAAATGGCTGAGGGAGAAGCAGCCCAATCCCCGTCTAGAATTTACATGAAGCCACCAACCGCCATCAGCAAGCCAGTTAACATGGCTTCTCACACCGAGGACAAAGATGAGAGCTCCAACTTGAGCATCATCGGGAGCCACTTGTCTAAAGTGGACATCATTGAGAAGAGGTCGCAGGACCTCGAAAAGCTGGCAGTCATAGAAAAGAGGACCCAAGGTCTGGAGAAGCTCGACCAGATCTACCAGCAGCTGGAGCAGCTCGTCCGAGCATTGAATGCAAACATGTGCAACGCTGTGTCTACCTCTGCAGAGCCGAACGCTGAGAAGAAGGAGCCTACAATGCAGCAAAACCCTCAGCCGACTCCACCGCAGCCCCAGTCTGTCCAGCACGTGTACTACGTGCAGGTTCCGGAGCAGCCACATCAACCTCAGACACAGATGGTTGTATACCAACCAGAGCACCAGCCCACATACTCCGAGCAGTTCTCTTCACCCCCGCCGCTGATCCAGGAGATCAATGGCGTTTGGAACAATGAAGCACAGCTGACCCGTCCTCAGGGACACTCTCAGGGTCAGAACATGGGCAACATGCCCTTCCATCAGCAACAGCAGGGTGGGAGACCCTTCTAGCAGCCTTACCAGTACCAGCCTCCCTCACACGGGAACACTTGGAGGCAGAATTACCAACATGGTCCTCAGCAGTCCGGATATCGAGGACAGGGATACCACCAACAGCTGGCTGCCCAATACAATCAGCACAACTCATAGTACTCCTCTAATTCCCCTCCTCAACAATTTGCACAGGGATACCAGTCACAATCTCAACCGCCATATCAGCATTCTAGACCCCAGGAGGGGGAATCTTCTGAGATCGTGCCGGTCAATCCGGCCCTGGCTTGTTTGGAGCAGTTAATAAAGAACATGGATGAGATGAACCAGAAGATCGACGACCTGACAACAGCAAAAACCGTCATACCAGCCCAGGTCGAAGCTAACCCTAACAATTTCCGACGCAAGGAGCAGGTAGCCGGCAGTGTCCAACCCGAATCAGGTGAAATTAATTGTTTTTTATCTAACGTTGTTACTCTCAGGAGCGGTAGGACACTCCAGCCATCGGCGACGGCGAAGGGAAAACACATTGCATCTGACGGGGAATCGTCAGTCCAGCCAACACCAGGGCCAGCCAGTATTTTGGGAGCAGCACCAGCATTTAGAAAACCACAAAAAAATGAAGAAAATCGAAAAACACAAAAAGATAGCAGCAACCTCGGTGGAGATCAGCCAGCATTGGAGACGCCTGCACCCGCACCACAGCCAGCTCCTGACAGGGGGAGCACAGCACCTGCAGCGAGTCCAACGCCAGCACCTGAAGCCGAGCCTGTCATTTTTGGTCCGCAAATTGTAGATGAATCCATTCTTTTTTGTCATCTACCTGTAAACAACAATATGGACACTATTTTGAAGGATATTGGTGAAGAGTTTGTAAATATTCCTTTTCCTGAAGCAATGAAAAAACACGAAAAAATGGAAAATTTAAAAAGTGCCTTGTCTGACCCTGCTATCATAGAAATCATTCAAAATTTGGTGTTGAATATGCCATTGATGAAAGCTCTTGAGTACATGCCAGCCGTGAAGAAAGGACTTAAAGAGGCATGTACAACCAAGCGCAGGCCTACCCCCCACAATTGCAGAAGCAAAGGTGGCAAGTCCGAAAAGCACATCCTCACAATGGCCACAGTTAACGCCATCAGCAACCTCCCAGATAAAAAGCCAGATATGGGAGCACCTCTTGTACGCTGCCAGATGTTTGATCAGGAATTCGAGCGAACACTTCTCCACAGTGGGTCATCTGTCAATTTGATGCCAGCCTCACTACTCACGGAGTTCAAGTTAGGACCGCTCAAGCCTACTAAGATGATTCTGCAGTTTGTAGACAAGTCAGTCAAGCGGCCTAGGGGCCTGTTGGAGGACGTGATCGTCACGGTTCAGGGAAAGTCATTCCCGGGCGATTTTGTGGTCTTAGATATGGACGTCCCAGCTCCGTTGCTCCTTACCCCGATCATACTCGGAAGACCATTTCTGCGGACATCAAACGCAGTGGTAAACTATGGGACGGGAGAAATCACTTTTGGAGCTGGCAATGAAATTATCTGAGTTGAGACCCTGTCCGAAGGAACACCAACCGAGCAAACATCTACTCCATGTGCAAGAGTGATCGAGTACGCTGACGACTGCGACTTCCTAGCAGAAATTCAAGATACCAACCTATTCCTGGATGACAATGAGATCCATGAACTCCTCTGTCCAGAGGAGGAAGTGGAGACCGCAGTCGAATTCCCCTGTATCAATCAAGATGAGGAACTTGCTGATGTACTACAAGAAACTGTTGTGGGAGTAATGTGCCTTCAGAACCAAGAGCTGAAGTCTGAAGAATCCTTGAATGAAGAAGAAATTATTGAGGAATTCTATCAGGATCTGAGAGAAGAAACGGATCAGAATAAGGTGGACACCGAACAGTTGCATGAATCACCACCTACAATGATAGCTGAAGTCACCACGGAAGCAGCTCAGACCCCACCGGAGCTAAAACCTCTGCCCTCCAACATGAAGTATGCCTTCCTTGCGGGAGAACCTAATATGCATCCGGTCATTATCAATGCCCATCTGACCGAAGACCAAGAATCTCGTCTGATGGAGGTTCTTGAACGCAACCGCAAGGCGATAGGCTGGCGAACTTCTGATCTCCATGGGATCAATCCGTCACTTTGCTCACACCGCATCTTTCTGGAAGAAGATTGCAGGCCCTCTCGAGAACTGCAGAGAAGATTGAATCCGAACCTGCGGGAGGTTGTTATGAAAGAGATCCAGAAATGGTGCGATGCGGGATTTATCTATCCCATCTCCGACAACAAATGGGTGAGCCCGCTGCATGTTGTGCCCAAGAAATCAGGGATCACCATTGTCAAGAATGACAAAGGAGAGGAGATCGCAACCAGGGTAACGACTTCTTGGCGAGTATGCGTAGACTACAGAAGACTCAATCTCGCTACCAAGAAGGATCATTTTCCGCTACCCTTCATCAACCAGATCTTGGAGAGATTGGCGGCGAAGGAATATTTCTGTTTCTTGGATGGGTACTCTGGGTATAATCAAGTTGCCATTGCTCCTGAAGACCAAGAGAATACCACGTTCACCTGTCCTTTTGGTACGTATGCCTTCAGACGGATGCTGTTCGGGCTTTGCAACACCCCAGCCACATTTCAGAGGTGTATGCTTGCAGTTTTTGCCGATATGGTGGGCAGCTTTCTCGAGGTCTTTATGGACGATTTCTCGGTCTACGGGGATTCATTTGATCAATGTCTGGACTATCTAGACCGAGTCCTACGGAGGTGCTGCGAAGTAAATCTTGTGCTCTCCTGGGAGATGACCGAAGGAATTGTGCCGGGTCACGTTGTTTCGAAACGTGGCATGGAGGTTGACCCAGCCAAGGTGGATGTAATTTCAAAACTTGAGCCACCTACAAATATCAAGCAAGTCCGGTCATTCTTGGTCCATCTCGGATTTTACCGACGATTTATCAAAGATTTCAGCAAACTGGCCAGACCGTTGACTGAATTGCTCGGCAAGGACAATGAATTCATTGTAGACGACCTTGTGCTCCTTGCCTTTAATCAGTTGAAAGAGCTCATCACGCAGGCCCCTGTCCTACAGCCACCGATCTGGACTCAGCCTTTCGAGATTATGACCGACGCATCAGATTATGCTATCGGGGCTGTACTGGGACAGAGAAAAGATAATGTGCCATTTGCGATTCACTACACTAGCCGAACGCTCGATGAGGCCTAGAGAAATTACACGGTCACTGAAAAGGAGCTGCTAGCGGTAGTCTTTGCTTTGGAAAAGTTCAGATCTTACCTCCTTGGGTCCAAAGTTATCATTTACACTGATCATTCGGCCATTCGGTATTTACAGCAGAAGAAGGACGCCAAATCACGTCTCATCCGGTGGATCCTTCTCCTCCAGGAGTTTGACTTGGAAATCAGAGATAAACCTGGGGTAAAGAATGTAGTGGCCGATCATCTGTCAAGACTTCCTGAACCAGAGTCTCCTGAGCTGAACCTGCAGCCTATCACAGAGACCTTTCCAGATGAATCGATTCTGTCTGTCGCCTCACTTCCTTGGTATGCGGACATTGTGAATTATCTAGTTGCCAAGAAAATCCCACAGGACTGGCCTAAGTTGAAAATAGACAGATTTTTGTCTAAAATCCATTTTTACCAGTGGGAAGACCCGTATCTGTTTCGTGAGGGAGCAGATTGCATCTGGCGAAGGTGTATTCCTCAGGAGGAAGTTCCAAGTGTCCTCGCTCTATGTCATGATCAAGATTCTGGAGGACACCATTCAGGCAAACGAATGGCAACAAAAGTTCTTCAAAGTGGCCTCTGGTGGCCTTCCTTATTCAAAGATGCAGATAAGTATGTCAAACGCTGTACTGACTGCCAGAAGATGGGCGGAACCATAGGAATGAGAGACACAATGCCTCTGAAATACATTCAGATCTCGGACGTCTTTGACGCATGGGGCATTGACTTCATGGGCCCGTTTCCCAACAGTCAGGGTTACGAATATATTCTGCTTGCTGTCGATTATGTCAGTCGATGGGTGGAGGCTATTCCCGCCCGAGCTGTCGACAGTAGGACTGTCTGTCGATTCTTGAGAGATCACATCATATCACGGTTCGGGATTCCCAAAATTCTCATATCTGACGGGGGTAGTCATTTCATAAATAGGGAGGTGAAGAAGCTGACCCAGGAATTCTGCATCGAGCATCGTGTTGCTTCACCCTACCACCCGCAGTCCAATGGCTTAGCTGAATGTTCAAACAGGGAGATTGATAAACGAGCCCACAGACCACGAGGGTCACCATAAATAAATAATACAAAGGTGTCGCTGCGGCGACCGCTCGCAGACTATGGGGGTCGATCAGTAATTAACCCACAATCCAAAAAAATACAACAATCAAGCTCAAAACAAATGTGAATTAATCTTTATTTACTCTACCATAAAATGTATAGTGACAAGTATGTAGAGGTCGAACCACAGAGAGCAACACAAAATGCAATAGCCTACATGTCAATCACAGTCATCCTTGTGTGGGTTTTTTTTATTTATTAATATTAGTAAAATATAATAATTAAGCATTATATATATAAATGTATATAATACAAATATATGAATTATATATATCTCCATAGAGGGTAAGTATATAACTTATAATACATGTAATATATATATATATATGTATATAAATATAATAAAATAAATATATATGTTTATATATTTTTTTCTTTTTTTTATATTATATTAAGATTACTGAGAATACATATAACTAATTACATATATAATAAATATATATATATTCTTTTCTTTTTTTGGATATATAGATATATATACATAAAAAGGGGGTATTGTAATATTCACAAAAATACTCAAAAATAGTCAAAAATTCAGGGAAAGGGTCTTTTTGGAATTTTCATAATTTTTTTACTGTTTTTAGGATTTTTGGGTATTTTTGTAAACATTTTTAGTATTTTTAACTAGCTAAATAAAAGCAAACAGTGGACTAGGTGCTAGCTGACACAAAAATAGAGAGTAAAAATAGCTAACAGCCTCAAAAATTTTTCACCCTAATTTTCTAATAACGATAATAAAATATAGCATAAATAGGGCCTGAGTTTATATTTTTCTGATTTTTCTTTTATTTTTTATATTTTTTTAAAGTTTTTGGGTATTTTTGAATTTTTAAGGTTTTCTTTTTGAGATTTTTAGGGATTTTTGGACTGACACTAATATAGGTCAAAACACACCATAGGTAATTTTTGGAATTTTTCGAGGCATTTTCATATTTTTTTGGGATTTTATAAGTTAGACAGGGAATAAAAGACATATTTTCGATTTTTAATAAATGCAAAAATGCAACAAAATGCAAAACTAAAAATATGGCATTCAAGCATGACCAAACAGGAGCTTAAGTCTATTTTTGCAAGATTTTTCGAGTTAATATGAAGCATAAAATAAATAGACAAAGCCTTCAAAAATTAAATGGCCTGGCAGGGGTATTGTTGCAAATAAAATAGTTGGCAGGGGCATACATGCAAAAATTACAACAAAAATACACTTTAATTTTTATTTTCAGGACCATTTAATAAATACATGAACCCGGCAGGGTTTAAATGCAAATTTTCACGCGCCTCACATGGGTGCTGCACGTGAGGCACGGAAGGACTAAAGTGCAAATCTTGAAACATCGGGGGTCCTTCAGCAAAATATACATTTTATTTACAACTGAAACTTCTATTTTAGGCATTAAATAATAAATACAAAAAGTACGGGGCTTGGTATGAAATTTACCCCTAAACAAAGCTTTTCATCCTGCGGCGCTGGAGGCGCCACTTATCCACGTGGCGGCCATCGGACGACGGACATCGGTTCGGCGATGAAGGGCCAGGATTAGAACCTCCTAGCTGATCTGACGGTGGATGTACATCTTCATCGAACGGTCGGCGTTCAATCTGGGCCGCTCCTCTCGATCCAACGGTGCGGAAGGCACCTGGAAGAACTGGGAAGAAGCTCGCCCCCGGCAAGCTTCGATCGGGTAGCTCGGGCTCCTCCGGGCACCTCCCGCGCATCTGAAGCTCTCTGATCGTAGCTGGGAGGCGTCCGCGTCGTCTGACGGTGGTCTCATGACTCCTGGGGGTCTGAGTCGATGGAGCGAGGTCGGAGAAGAAAGGGGCCCCCAGGAACCTCTTCCTGGTTCAATGCGAGCCCATTTGGGCTCGATTCTTCGAAGTTCCTGCACAGGAAGAACCGCGGGCGAGAGAGCTTGCTCCTCGACCCGGGGTTTTGAAGCTGCAACGCAAAAATGAGGTGGGCGGAGGGGCTCCGGCGAACGGCGGAGGAGGAGCCCCGATTCGCCAAGACCTAGGGTCTTGGGTTGGACAAATGCGGGCGTTGGATGGAGAAGGCGACGAGGAACGAGTTGGGGTGCATATAGCGGGCGGAAACAGTGAGATTCACGGTGAAGAAGTCGCCGGAGCGGAGCTCCGGCGAACTTCGAATTTTGGATTTCTAACTACGGTGATTAACTAACCACTAATCTAACTACTGGAATGAAATGCTAACATTAAAAGCTAACTAAAAACGCATTAAAAGGGCAGCTCTTATACCTGGGGGCCTCCAGGGAGCAGAGCGGACGCCGGAGCTCCGCCGCGTCAAAATCTCCTCCCTCCGACCGAGTCACGGCGCTGGGTTGCTCCCCCTGTCACGAGGAACACTCCAGGAACGAGATCTAGGCTTTAGGTTGGAATAAAAGTGGCCAAATTCGAGGAAGGAGGCGGAGCTTTTTATTTATAAACATTGGCAAGGGGCCTTATTACCCGGCGATTATTGACGGATCCAATGAACATCTTGTTGATCTCTGATTTTGGCGGGCATCATGGAAGATTAGGGAACAATTCTTGTGAAGGAAGCGTTGTCGATTGATGGATGGTGTGCCCGGGAAAAAGGCATGAAATCGGGGGAGTGGACAGTTCAGAGACGCCAGGCGAGGGATGGGACAGTTGACCTGGGAGTCAACGTTGGTCGGCGCCTCATTGGGCCACGTAGGCCGCTACGAGACAAAATAGCAAATCTGAAGGAAGATTGATTTATTTGACACCCTAAATGATTTTATTAATTTTTTCTTATAAAATAAAAAATGTGTATTATTTCATCTAGTATTTATTTATGATTTTTATTGAATTTTTCGAGGTGTTTTATTATGATTTTATTTTAATAATGTGTATATGTATGTATTTACATGTATTTTTGGGTATTTTATTTTTAATTTATTTATTTTCTTTTATTATTTTCTTGGCTTATTTTTTAAATTTATAATTTATTTTTGTGAGTATAAAGATATTTTTGTTTGATTTTTATAAGTTTATTTGTATTTTTAAATAAATAGGTCTATGTATATGTAAGTATACTTATAGGTACTTTACCTATATATTTTATACATTGTATTTATTTAATGGATTTTATTTGTTTTTATTTTAGCTTGGTATTTTAATAATATATATAATATATACATTATCATAAAATTATAAAAGAATGAAATAATTAAAGAATGCTTTATGTACATCCTTCTCATAGGTATTTTGCCTATATAGACTTATTTTATTTTACATATTCTTTTTTTTTGGTTTTATTCTAAGGCTAATATGTTTATGAATTATATACATTATTTACAAGATTCTAAAAATAGTAATTTATAAAAATAATGAATAGTGAATATAATGAATATTTTAATCAGGTATCATACACAAGAGAGGCCAAAAACCTAACTTCTGCATATGGACTCCAAAAATTATGGAACCAATTTTATAAAATAGTTTATGAAATGCTATATACAATTAAAGGTGAGTTTGGGTGATTTGGAGTTTTTATTTGCAAGATATGGGTCTGTGAAGTTGAGATTTTGGCTTTTTATTATGTGCATAAAATGTACACTGTGTATTATTTTTACACAAACTCAATTTTGTATTTTTATTTACATTATTATCTACAACTTTTATGAACAAAGTTTCTTTATTTGATGAATAAATAAATATGTACAAAATAGGTGCCAAAAATGCATAAATGGATGAGAAATAAATGAGGTATTTATTGTACTCTTGGCCCTTATCTCCCCCTACTTTATTCCTTGTCGACCAATTCCATGCTGGCCTTGGTCTCGGGGTTAGGGTCATAAAATCTTTGCAATATTTTATTCCTTTTTCTTTTCTTCTCTTTATTCTATAATTTTGGCATTAAAAACCTTATTTTCTGTATAATTAATACAATAAATAATGAATGCTATTATGTACAATTTGATGCTATCTACATGCATTTGCTAGGGTTTTTGAGGCCAAAATGATAGAATAAAGGTGATGAAATGGAGATTCATCACCCCCCTATACTTGCCTTTGCTAGTCCCTAGCAAACACTTATGCAATAAGTGCAAAAGAATAAAGAAAAGAAAAAAAAGGAAAATGAAAGAAATATATAGTGAATAGGGACGCTTTCAGTGCAATGCATGTTCTTACAAAGTCTGAATTTGGAGCTCCTGTCAGACCTTGAGTGTGAAGGTGTGTGGAACCTAGTCGGGAACCAGCTCTAAAATACAACAGCCTTCGATAGTCACAGAACTCGGTTCAACCCACCTCAATAGCCGGGTCAGAACTAGTCTACATCATACGCAAACTCTTATAACTATGAAGCTGACTTGTACGGTGTAAGTGATAGTGGCTCTCCCCAACTGAAATGATAAAGGAACTGACTTCTCCAGAATGACAATCCAATGATTCCCCAATCCAGCAGCTCTTTCCTCGAGGAGCGGGGTATTCCCTTCTAAGTTCAAGTGGCAACCAGCTCAAGAGGAGGGGGTGAAGAGAAGAATGGACGGTAGCCAGTGTAGCTACCTATCCCGGGATGCAAGACCAGTGTAGTCAAGTCATCCAGCTGCAGGCTTACATATTTGACTTTGGAGCTCAAGCTTGCTTATTGACTTTGTACATACTTTGCAGGCATTTTCTTTTTGTACAGGCCTGACCTTTTTTTTTTCAACATACTATTCACAGCAGCATTTACATAAGGAGTTTTTCCTCTTGAGCTAGTAGACTATCCCTCTTTTGAAGCTTTATCGCAACCCACGATCTCCTGTCTTTAGACATCATTGCTATTGGATCCGGTTGGGGTGCACTTCCCTCCCTAGACGAGGACGAATGTTTCCACCCATGTGCGTCTCAGTCTGGCAAATCCAACCCCCTCACCACTCCAACTGAGTTGAGCCAAGGGAAAGGTGCAGGTGTCCAAGTTAGATCACGGTCGGCAAGAGTCATACGTGTGTCTCGAAAAGTTCTAGTTAGTCCACTGAGGTGACTTGAACCCAGCCCTGATTTCTCCAAGAATTAAATCTGTATAGACCTGAGGTACCTTAAACCTAGTTCCCATAAGGTTCCAGTGCAATTAGGTGCGGTAAGGTCTAACCGAGCTCCAATTTGAGGCTTTCTTAGACTGATTCAATCATCAAGCTTCACTCAAAAAGAATATGAATGGTATGCTTATGCTATGCACAATGAATGATGCAATTTTTCACAAAAATTTGAAAGGATCAAAGAATGTTTTTACAAAAAGAATTTCTGCACAGGAAGTACGAACTGAAAATATTTAAAAAGTATATACACTTATTTACACGGGCGTGCTGCTTTATTTTCAAAATTTAGGAATTTTTAGCAACTTTACAGGTGTGAATGAAATAGTTTATTTAAGTATGTCCAGAAAGAATTGTATGTGTCTTGTTTCTGATTTACTAGTATCTGCAATGGTGTTCTTATTAGCTTTTTGAAAATAATTTTACAAACTATAGTACACGATAATTTTTTGCAATCCTTTACACACATTTGAAAACTATTTTTGCAAAGATTTTTCACACTATATGTATATGTATACAATTTTCACCAAAAGTTTGACAAGCATTTTTCAAAACATTTGCACATAGGTTTTTGAAATCCTTTCTTTCACACAACGAAAAGTTTTGCAATCAACACAGTTTCACACATTTGAAATCATTTCACATCAAATTTTTTCAAAACTGGTCACACTATTTTTCAAATCATACTGTATAGGAATCTGATTTATTAATCAGTAAATTCAAAAGAAGAAAAATTGTATTTGATGTACAATATGGTTTCAGTTCTTATAGACTTTATTTGGCTTATTCCTTATTTACAAATGAGAGATTTTTGTGCAGATTCCTCAGACTTACTCGAGAATCATTTTCACAAGGGTTTTTGAAAACTCTAGTCCAAAATAATTTTGCAACATGTACACGCATTTGAAAATCCTTTTACAAATGTTTTACACAACATAGATAGATTTTTCAAAACACTTTTCACAATCAACTTTTCACAATCATTTGCACACTAATTTTCACAAAGTTTTTGCTTTCACTCAAAGAAAATAGGTTTTACACACAAACTAATTTTTCAAACGTTGAATACTTGTTCACGCTATTTTCAAACGAATTTCACAAGATTTTTCAAAGGAAAATGTTTCGTACAAAACACTTTTCTGACTCACTAGTCAGTATAATTACAATGAGTCTGAGGAACTCACAATCATCTTTCATTATTATAAAGCTACTTTTTACATTTTATTTTGTGTTGTAGTGATATTTAATTTTTCAGTATGAGTTATGGCTTTTAGTATATACATGGTATATACGACCCCCCTATACTTAGCTTGAGCTATGTCCGCATAGATCGAAAGGAAAAAGCAAAGACATAACTCGTACTGAGTATAGACAGATGAAAGAAATGAATGAATGAGAAGTTGACCGTCCCCCCTATACTTAGGATCAAATAATCCTAAGTATAGCAGACTGTACAAAAAGCAGGGAGGGTCAAGAGTGGGAATATACTGATCGTGCTCAGATTGTCTCCCCCTATACTTAGGGTAAGATACTCCTAAGTATAGACAAGAAGAGGAGACAATGGAGAAGATCAAACCGAAATCAAAAACTCTAGGTGCACATCCCCCTATACTTAGGACAAAGTACGTCCTAAGTTTAGGAAACTGACTACAAAGGCGGCACCTTTTAGATAGAAAAAGAAAATAGAAAAGGAAAAGAAGAAAAGAAGAAAAGAAGAAAATCAGAGAAATAGTGGTTGGAGTACATCGTCTGAATCTTTTAATGCTGCAGGTGTTGTGGCGGTGTCATCGTGGTGTATTAGTTGAATAGAGTCAACAATGGCCAAGAATGCATCGGGTTCCAAGTAAGGATTCAGTAGTTGGCCGTTGACGACGAAGGGCTGTGCGTCAGGGGACAATTCTGATATCGCAATGCTTCCGTTGTCACGCACTTTACATACTCGGAATGGCCCTGTCCACTTACTTTTTAATTTACCTGGGAATATCCGCAACTTTGCATCAAACAACCACACTTTCTGCCCAACGTCGAAGGTCTTTCGTCTGATGTGCCGGTCATGCCAGTGTTTCACCTTCTCCTTGTACATCAAGGTGTTATCGTATGCGCAGTCTCGGAATTCCAAGAGCCTGTTCAGATCGTCTTTTCTCTTCTGACCACTTTTTCATGAGTCCAAGTTACAATTACTAATTGCCCAAAGAGATTTGTGAATTAATTCCACGGGCAGATGGCATGGTTTTCCATATACAAGACGGTAGGGCGACATGCCCAAGGGAGACTTGTAGGTCGTACGGTAAGCCCAAAGAGCTGAGTCCAAGAGTTGAGACCAGTCTTTTCTGTTTGGCCTAACAAGTTTCTGCAATATGGTCTTGATTTCTCTATTGGATAACTCCGCCATGCCATTGGTCTGCGGATGATAAGGAGACGCGACACGGTGATCGATGTCGTACTCCTTCGTTAAGTTCTTGACCTCTTTGTTGATGAAATGGCTACCCCCGTCTGAGATGAGAATCTTTGGTATCCCAAACCGCGAAATGATGTTCTTCTTCAGAAACTGGCAAACTGTTTTGCTGTCGGCGGCTCGGGCGGGGATAGCTTCAACCCAACGACTCACGTAATCTACGGCAAGAAGGATGTGCTCAAAACCTTGACTGTTAGGGAAAGGTCCCATGAAGTCAATGCCCCATGCATCGAAAACATCTGCTATCTGAATGATTTTCAGAGGCATTGAGTCTTTGGCGGTGAGTGTTCCTTTCAGTCGCTGACAGTCAATACATCTTTTAACAAATTCTGCTGCATCCTTAAATAAAGTGGGCCACCAGAGGCCACACTGCAATACTTTTGCTACCGTACGATCTCCAGAATGGTGCCCACCAGATTCGAGCGAATGACAATGCTCGAGGACACTAGATTGCTCCGTCTGAGGAATGCACCTGCGCCAAATACAATCTGCCCCTTCTCTGAATAGGAGAGGATCTTCCCACTGGTAGAAGCGGATGGTCGACATGAATTTGTTCTTCTGATTCTTCGTCTAATCCGAAGGTATTACCCCCGAGGCGAGGTAATTGACAATGTCAGCATACCAAGGGAGAGCATCCACAGCTAAGATAGCTTCGTCAGGGAAGGTTTCTATGATAGGTGCATTGCTCACAGGAGGCTCATGCTGCTCAATTCTGGAGAGGTGATCTGCTACCACATTCTGAACTCCAGGTTTGTCCTTGATTTCCAGATCGAATTCCTGGAGGAGAAGGATCCAACGAATCAGTCTGGGCTTGGCATCCTTCTTCTGCTGTACGTACCGAATAGCAGAGTGGTCCGTGAAAATTGTAACCTTCGACCCCAACAAATAGGATCTGAACTTCGCTAAGACGAAAACCACAGCCAGCAGTTCTTTCTCTGTCACTGTATAATTTCTTTGAGCTTCATCTAATGTTCTGCTGGCATAGTGAATGGCATAGGACGCCTTGTCTTTCCTCTGTCTAAGAACAGCTCCGACTGCAAAATCTGACGCATCGGTCATTATCTCAAATGGAAGAGTCCAGTCGGGAGGCTGTAAGATTGGAGCCTGAGTGATAAGCTCCTTCAATTGATTGAAAGCAAGGAGAACCGGCTGATCAACAATGAACTCCGTCTCCTTGCACAAGAGTTCTGTCAGAGGTCGGGCAATGCGGCTGAAGTCCTTGATAAATCGTCTGTAAAATCCCACATGCCCCAGGAATGACCTCACATTCTTTACTGACTGAGGTGGCTGAAGGTTTGAAATGACATCCACCTTGGCTGGGTCGACTTCCATGCCACGTTTGGAAACGACATGGCCCAGCACAATACCCTCTGTGAGTGGCTCTTTTCCCATGAGAGCACTAAATTGACTTCCCGGCATTTCTGAAGCACTCTGTCTAGGTGCTCGAGGCACGAATCGAAACTATCACCATAGACAGAGAAATCATCCATGAACACCTCGAGAAAACTACCTACCATCTCGGCGAATACAACTAGCATGCATCTTTGGAAGGTTGCGGGTGCATTGCATAATCCAAAGGGCATCCTCTTGAAGGCGTAGGTACCGAACGTGCAAGTGAAGGTAGTCTTCTCTTGATCCTCAGGGGCGATCGCCACTTGGTTGTACCCGGAGTACCCATCCAGGAAGCAGAAGAACTCCTTGCCTGCTAATCTCTCTAATACTTGATCAATGAATGGAAAGGGGAAGTGGTCCTTCTTGGTTGCTGCATTAAGACGGCGGTAGTCAACACACACCCGCCAGGATGTCGGTACCCGAGTTGAAATTTCCTCTCTTTTTTCATTTGTGACCACGGTAAGCCCGGATTTCTTGGGAACTACATGCAAGGGGCTTACCCATTTTGAATCGGAGATGAGATAGATGAAGCCTGCATCACACCATTTTGTGATTTCTTTCATAACCACGTCCTGAAGGTTAGGGTTCAGCCTTCTCTGAAATTCGCGGGACGGCTTGGCATTGTCTTCTAGATAGATATGGTGTGAGCACAGAGCTGGATTTATCCCTCGGAGGTCTGATACGCTCCAACCAAGTGCCTTGCGGTTCTTTTCTAGAACCTCGAAAAGTCGAGATTCTTGATTCGGATTCAGCCTGCTACTGATGATGACCGGATACATGTGTTCTTCACCCGCAAGGAAAGCATACTTCAGGCCTGCAGGAAGTGGCTTGAGTTCTGGTTTTGTTCGGTCCACTTTATCTGTCACTTCAGATACCATGCTGGTGGTGGGATGTACCTTGAGACTGTTACCATCCTCAACATCCTGTTGAGATCCCAGTGATGTACCGAACGGTTCTGCGGTGAGCTGATCATGTTCGGTCTGGAGTGAATGCTCAAGAAGATGCGCCTGCATCTGAGAATCTGTCTCCCACAAATCATCGGAGCATATGTTGACTGTGCTTTCCAAGTCCTCCTCAAGAGTGAGGATTTCTCAGGTCCATGGATCGTTCAGCGACAACTCTGAATCTCTGATTTCTGCAATAAAATCACAGTCTACTTCTGCTGCTGCTTGACTCTCATCAGTTGTGACATTCTGCTCCTTGTTCATATTGATTGTGATTTGCTGGGTGTTCGAGCTAAAAGTGATCTTTCCAGACCCGTAATCAACCACGGCACCTGAAGTACGGAGAAATGGTCTGCCAAGGATGATAGGAGTCTGGAGCAGTGGTGCAGGAGAGTCCATATCAAGGACTACAAAGTCAGCTGGGAATTTCATCTCCTGCACGGTAACTATCATGTCTTCCAACAGACCTCGGGGCCGCTTGACGGATCGGTCAGCAAACTGAAGGATCATACGTGTCTGCTTGAGCGGTCCCAGCCCGAATTCTTGCATTATGGACGAGGGCATAAGGTTGATGGAAGAACCACTGTCAAGAAGAGTACGCTCGAAGACCTGATCGAAAATCACACAACTGATCAGAGGTGCTCCTGTATCTTGCTTTTTTTGAGGGAGGTTGGTGATAGCTGCTACTGTGGCCATGGATAGAACGTGCTTTTCTACCTCTCGGCGTCTGTTGTCTTGCGCTGGGCGACGCCTGTTAGTACATGCCTCTTTCAGCCCTTTCTTCACAGCTGGCATGTATTCCACGGCCTTCAGCAAGGGAATCTCAACAGTCAATTTATCCAAAATGTCCACGACACCTGGATCAGACAATGCATTTTTTCTTTTTGCAATTTTTTTGGATTTTTGTATTGCGTGCGGAAAAGGAATATTCACATTACTGGCAGGAAAATTAGAGTTCTTATTTACATCAAAATCATCGCCCATAGAATGTTGTACATCCGGACTACAAAAAGGAGTACAAGCTGGATCTGGATATGCTGGTGCTGGTGGGCGATCAAAAAGGGTAGCATCTGCTCCATCGGCTGGCAAGGGATCGGCTGCTGCTGGCGGCTCCTCCAAAGCTGGCGCGGCTTCACTTCTGCTGCATGCTTCTTTTTGTTGTTTTTGTTTTTGCTGATTTTTTTGTGTTTTTGGCTGAGGCTGATGACATGGCACGACGGCTGGACTGGCTTCTCCTTCCTCTTCCTCCTCACCCGCCCCTGGAGTTGGCACGGCTGATGCGGAAGATGACGATCCACCTGTTTCTTTATTCACCCCACATCTGGTAGCAGGCGAAGGCAAGGCCCTACCGCTCCTGAGAGTAACAGCATTAGAATAAACAGTAATATCATTATCACACGCGGACTGGACATCACATTCTACCTGCTCCTTCTTCTTGAAATTGTTGGGGTTGGCTTCGACCTGCGCCGGAATGGTAGTGCGGGTGGCGGTCAGGTCATCAAGCCGCTTGGTCATCTCCGCTAGCCCTTGAACAAGCTGGGCTAGACACTCCATGGTGGGATTAGCTTGGGGCACATCAGAAGATGCAGCGTGCAGACCACGCTGCTGTTGGTTAGATGAGTGGGGAGGTTGCTGGTGGTGTTGATGTGGTGGAGCAGGAAGTTGAAGTTGCTGGTAGGACGGAGGTGGATACTGCTGGTATGGTTGAGGCTGAGCAGCCGCACACTGGTGATACGGCTGTGGGTGGCGATACTGCGGCTGCTGCTGGTACGGAAAGTTCTGCCTCCATTGGTGTGCGAACTGAGGAGGCTGCTGGTGTTGTTGGTGAGGTTGAGAGGTTTGGCCAAAACGACCACCCTGAGGTTAGTGGTACTGCCGGTTGGCAAATTGCTGACCCTAGAGTTGTCCCTGAGGACGGGTCGGTTGTGCATCATTCGTCCATACCCCGTTAACTTCTTGGATCAAGGGTGGTGGTGGGAAAACTGGATCAGGAATGGAAAGGAACTCTGGCTGGTAAACGACCATCTGCTGCTGCGGCGGGCCCTGGTCGGGCGCCTGCACGTAGTACACGTGCTGGACTGCCGGTGGCTGCTGGCTCGGCTGAGGCTGATGCTGCGGTTGCGGCTCGTCCTTCTTCTCAGCGGGAGCGTCTGATGGTGTAGCCGACTGGACAGAGTTGATTGTACCGACCAACAGCTCTAGGTTCTTGTTGATCTGATCGAGTTTATCCAGGTTCTGGGTTCTCTTCTCGATCACAGCGAGTTTTTCAAGGTCCTGTGATCGCTTCTCGATTATGTCGACCTGAGAGAGATGGCCCCCGATGATGCTGAGGTTGGAGCTCTCATCTCTCTCTGCTTCCTTGGATGCAGCCATGTGCACTTGTTTCTGGAGGATCTGGGGCTGCTTCTGGTACGCCTTGGATGAAGAGAGGGCGGCCTCTCCTTCGGCCATTTCTTCGAAAATCTGCCATACAACATCTTCATCCTTGTTGAAATGGGAGCCCCCACATGCTGCGTCCACGAGCCTTTGACTTTCAATATTGTGTCCCCCAAAGAAATGCTGGACCAGGCTGGTCTTAGGGATCTCATGGTGGGGACACTTCTCCTGCAGGTCAGTAAATCTCTCCCAAGCCTCATATACGGACTCATGTGCTCCTTGGGAGAAATTGCTAATACGGGCTCGCATTTGGTTGAGCCGACCGAGAGGGTAGTACTTGTACAGGAAGGCAGATTTCAACTCCTCCCAGGTCGTCACAACCTTTCCCATGTGATTGACCCAATAGAGGGCCTTATCCTGTAGACTGAAGGGGAAAGCCGTCATCTTGACAATGTCCAGGGGGACATTCGGATAGTGGGTGGTGCGGCAAATGCGGGAGAATTGCTGCAGGTGAATGTATAGCTCTTCATTGGTGTTGCCATGGAATGCAGGGAGAAGGGCTATGAATTGGGGCTTCAGCTCAAAGTGAGCGTGTACCGGTGGAATGAGAATCCACTCGATCATCTGGCTGTCTCCCAGATTGTATGTTTCTTTGAGTGTCGGTTTCGGCGGTGGTGGGAATTCAGGATCATCATTGGGGTCATCACCACCTTCTCCACCTCCACCTCCTCCTCCCCTGCCTCCTCTGCCTCGGCCTCCTCCTCCGTCATTGCGGTTTATCACATCATTCAACATATCCTGGAAAGCGGTCTGTGTAAGGGCCTGCTCAGTCAGCTGCTGCTGTATGGCCTGGATAGATGCCAGCAACTGTGCATTGACTTGGTTCTGATCTGGCACCTGTCCCTCTGGTATGGGTGGCTGCTGACCCTTGCCCTTTCCTCCTGGAGCCATGTCAGGGTCTGAGTCGGACGAGATGAACTCCGGAGTAGACTCCAGGGCTCGCACTGTCTTCTATCTGCATAATGAGATGGTCCGAATCAGATCACTTGCAATTAATGCTCAGCTGCCGTGATGAAGCTGGAATTCAGGTCAACCCCCGCATGTTGTGAATGGAAAAATGATGTAGACTGTAATCGACTCCCATTCGCAACGACGATAGCGGGACAAAAGTGATCCCAGTTTATTGGGTGGCCAAGAGAAAGGTAGAAAACGAGGAGTCTGGAGATCGATCCGCAAAGTCCGGATCGGGTTCTCGGGAATCGCCTCGAAATTATTGGCGAGGTTGAGTCCATGGAATCGATGTAGGTGTCGGCATGGTCCCGACGAAACCATCCATGGATCAACTTCGCGAAGCACAAGAGGGTGTTGGATTTTGGAAGAATGATACGATGGTCAACGAGGAACAAAAGGAGTGTAAAACAGTAGAAAGGCTCGGTTGAGCGGGGTGGTCAAAGGAAGACATAACAAAATTTGCGCAAAGGCGCGGGACTTTGATCTTTGAACCTTAATCTAGATCCATACAAACACAAGACAAAATCGGGTTCACCAACTCACGCCATGTGAAGCCGTAAAAGCTCGGCTATTTATTATCTTTTCATTTTTAGAGTTGTGATTTTCAGGCATATCTTATAACAAGTCCTTAGTACGCTACCCTATAGGAGAGAGAGTACTGCCGGAAGAGTATTCCGTACTTGTCCTCCTCCTGTGTAACCTGTAGTCTGTACTTTTTGGAGTCCTTGTAACCCTTCCTGGATCCCTACTCAGCCAAAGAAAAGAGAGAGGAAGCCGATAGGCGAAACCAATACTTCGGTTCTCGCTCGCAACGGAATCACCCGTGAGCGTGCAAGAACCTACTCGGACGCAGGACGATGAGACAGACACCCCCGTGAAGGCGTGGCCTATGCTCAATACTTCGGACAGGGTCGATGCTCTCACAACAGAGAGTCACCATTGGTGACCAAGTCCTACTCGCCTACGTACGATAGAAGCACCATTACTTCGGAAATCCAGGCGATACACAAGGCAGTTGCAGACTGGGTTTTGGGCTTTCTATTCTTAGGGGTCGCACTCGCTCAAGGGAGTAGGGTTTTGGTCCCCCTCCAAGGTACCTGAAAACAATGAGGGCTTTATGAACCCGGTACAATGATAGTCCATTACAGATTTTAATTAAGGTCAAAGTTTATTTAGCAGTCCCCTGGTTTTAATTTTTTTTTGGTTTTCACTTTTTTTTGGATCTGTTTTCATACCAGCACCTAACGTTTTTGTAGATTTTCATTTACGTCCTAGGTGCTCAAAATCAGAGGGAGATAGCGGAAAAGTCGTGCAAGTGGTTCCATGATGGAAATCTCATCATTGAACCGAATGATGCATGCTGAGTTAGAAGACTTACAGTGCATCCCAGCTCTCTCCATGTGGTACGCAAAACAGAATTTTTAAACCTATCTACATGTCGGTATGCAAGGCACAAAATCGTCCTAAACATAAGCTGCTATTAGCGTGAAGAACCATAAGTTGCTTATTTGTCTCTAGCCCAAGAGAGTCCGGTCTTGGCTCACCCCTCCTCTGTACTCAACACACTTGAGCTTAGGAGAAAGCGCTTTACAGGGTTTGCTACGGCACAGAGGGCTAAGAGACAAATTAACAACTTGTTTAAGTTTGACTAGATCCAATCGAAGTAGACTATAGGAACATGCATTCTTATTAATGTTTGGACCTAGCTACCGAGTCAAGCAACCTATATCTAGGGGCTCCAAGCACACAAAACAAAGTAAAAGAAAGGCGGAAAGCTCAAAACTGCGGGAAACAAAATAAAAGAAGGCGATGAAAACTCGAAAAAGCCGCGATGAGGCCCCCAGGTGAACAATCACCCGGGCACTGGACCTCATTGTGAAGAGTAGAGTCCTATTTATATACATGCCAAAATAGTCTCTCTCTCACCATGAATTACAAAAATAATTTTCTTAAATATCTAGCCTATCTAATGCCCCTCTCTTTGCTTCTTTGGTGCACTCTCCAGATGGTCATGAGAAGAGAAGACCATCCTCCTCCAAGCTCGGCTGCCTTGGCCTCCTAGGAAGCCATCCTCGTGTGGCGGTCCCTTGCATCAAAGTCACAAAAAGATTGCATTAGCATACTCAGTCAATCAAATAGAGCAGAGAAAAATAATCACAATAAATAAAGAAATGAAGCATGGTGATTAATGGCAATAAAACAATAGCTGCTCACACAAAAATGAATCATGAATCAAAATTTTATACAAGGATGACAAAAAATCAATTTGGCTATGCTCATTGCTCCCCGGCAACGGCGCCATCTGATAAACGAGCCCACAGACCACGAGGGTCACCATAAATAAATAATACAAAGGTGTCGCTGCGGCGACCGCTCGCAGACTATGGGGGTCGATCAGCAATTAACCCACAATCCAAAAAAATACAACAATCAAGCTCAAAACAAATGTGAATTATCTTTATTTACTCTACCATAAAATGTATAGTGACAAGTATGTAGAGGTCGAACCACAGAGAGCAACACAAAATGCAATAGCCTACATGTCAATCACAGTCATCCTTGTGTGGGTTTTTTTTATTGTTTATTAATATTAGTAAAATATAATAATTAAGCATTATATATATAAATGTATATAATACAAATATATGAATTATATATATCTCCATAGAGGGTAAGTATATAACTTATAATACATGTAATATATATATATATGTATATAAATATAATAAAATAAATATATATGTTTATATATTTTTTTCTTTTTTTTATATTATATTAATATTACTGAGAATACATATAACTAATTACATATAATATATATATATATATATATATATATATATATTCTTTTCTTTTTTTGGATATATAGATATATATACATAAAAAGGGGGTATTGTAATATTCACAAAAATACTCAAAAATAGTCAAAAATTCAGGGAAAGGGTCTTTTTGGAATTTTCATAATTTTTTTACTGTTTTTAGGATTTATGGGTATTTTTGTAAACATTTTTAGTATTTTTAACTAGCTAAATAAAAGCAAACAGTGGACTAGGTGCTAGCTGACACAAAAATAGAGAGTAAAAATAGCTAACAGCCTCAAAAATTTTTCACCCTAACTTTCTAATAACGATAATAAAATATAGCATAGATAGGGCCTGAGTTTATATTTTTCTGATTTTTCTTTTATTTTTTATATTTTTTTAAAGTTTTTGGGTATTTTTGAATTTTTAAGGTTTTCTTTTTGAGATTTTTAGGGATTTTTGGACTGACACTAATATAGGTCAAAACACACCATAGGTAATTTTTTTGGAATTTTTCAAGGCATTTTCATATTTTTTTGGGATTTTATAAGTTAGACAGGGAATAAGAGACATATTTTCGATTTTTAATAAATGCAAAAATGCAACAAAATGCAAAACTAAAAATATGGCGTTCAAGCATGACCAAACAGGAGCTTAAGTCTATTTTTGCAAGATTTTTCGAGTTAATATGAAGCATAAAATAAATAGACAAAGCCTTCAAAAATTAAATGGCCTGGCAGGGGTATTGTTGCAAATAAAATAGTTGGCAGGGGCATACATGCAAAAATTACAACAAAAATACACTTTAATTTTTATTTTCAGGACCATTTAATGAATACATGAACCCGGCAGGGTTTAAATGCAAATTTTCACGCGCCTCACATGGGTGCTGCACGTGAGGCACGGAAGGACTAAAGTGCAAATCTTGAAACATCGGGGGTCCTTCAGCAAAATATACATTTTATTTACAAATGAAACTTCTATTTTAGGCATTAAATAATAAATACAAAAAGTACGGGGCTTGGTATGAAATTTACCCCTAAACAAAGCTTTTCATCCTGCGGCGCTGGAGGCGCCACTTATCCACGTGGCGGCCATCGGACGGCGGACATCGGTTCGGCGATGAAGGGCCAGGATTAGAACCTCCTGGCTGATCTGACGGTGGATGTACATCTTCATCGAACGGTCGGCGTTCAATCTGGGCCGCTCCTCTCGATCCAACGGTGCGGAAAGCACCTGGAAGAACTGGGAAGAAGCTCGCCCCCGGCGAGCTTCGATCGGGTAGCTCGGGCTCCTCCGGGCACCTCCCGCGCATCTGAAGCTCTCTGATCGTAGCTGGGAGGCGTCCGCGTCGTCTGACGGTGGTCTCATGACTCCTGGGGGTCCGAGTCGATGGAGCGAGGTCGGAGAAGAAAGGGACCCCCAGGAACCTCTTCCCGGTTCAATGCGAGCCCATTTGGGCTCGATTCTTCGAAGTTCCTGCACAGGAAGAACCGCGGGCGAGAGAGCTTGCTCCTCGACCCGGGGTTTTGAAGCTGCAACGCAAAAATGAGGTGGGCGGAGGGGCTCCGGCGAACGGCGGAGGAGGAGCCCCGATTCGCCAAGACCTAGGGTCTTGGGTTGGACAAATGCGGGCGTTGGATGGAGAAGGCGACGAGGAACGAATTGGGGTGCATATAGCGGGCGGAAACAGTGAGATTCACGGTGAAGAAGTCGCCGGAGCGGAGCTCCGGCGAACTTTGAATTTTGGATTTCTAACTACGGTGATTAACTAACCACTAATCTAACTACTAGAATGAAATGCTAACATTAAAAGCTAACTAAAAACGCATTAAAAGGGCAGCTCTTATACCTGGGGGCCTCCAGGGAGCAGAGCGGACGCCGGAGCTCCGCCGCGTCAAAATCTCCTCCCTCCGGCCGAGTCACGGCGCTGGGTTGCTCCCCCTGTCACGAGGAACACTCCAGGAACGAGATCTAGGCTTTAGGTTGGAATAAAAGTGGCCAAATTCGAGGAAGGAGGCGGAGCTTTTTATTTATAAACATTGGCAAGGGGCCTTATTACCCGGCGATTATTGACGGATCCAATGAACATCTTGTTGATCTCTGATTTTGGCGGGCATCATGGAAGATTAGGGAACAATTCTTGTGAAGGAAGCATTGTCGATTGATGGATGGTGTGCCCGGGAAAAAGGCATGAAATCGGGGGAGTGGACAGTTCAGAGACGCCAGGAGAGGGATGGGACAGTTGACCTGGGAGTCAACATTGGCCGGCGCCTCATTGGGCCACGTAGGCCGCTACGAGACAAAATAGCAAATCTGAAGGAAGATTGATTTATTTGACGCCCTAAATGATTTTATTAATTTTTTCTTATAAAATAAAAAATGTGTATTATTTCATCTAGTATTTATTTATGATTTTTATTGAATTTTTCGAGGTGTTTTATTATGATTTTATTTTAATAATGTGTATATGTATGTATTTACATGTATTTTTGGGTATTATTTTTAATTTATTTATTTTCTTTTATTATTTTCTTGGCTTATTTTATAAATTTATAATTTATTTTTGTGAGTATAAAGATATTTTTGTTTGATTTTTATAATTTTATTTGTATTTTTAAATAAATAGGTCTATGTATATGTAAGTATACTTATAGGTACTTTACCTATATATTTTATACATTGTATTTATTTAATGGATTTTATTTGTTTTTATTTTAGCTTGGTATTTTAATAATATATATATAATATATACATTATCATAAAAATATAAAAGAATGAAATAATTAAAGAATGCTTTATGTACATCCTTCTCATAGGTATTTTGCCTATATAGACTTATTTTATTTTACATATTCTTTTTTTTTGGTTTTATTCTAAGGCTAATATGTGTATGAATTATATACATTATTTACAAGATTCTAAAAATAGTAATTTATAAAAATAATGAATAGTGAATATAATGAATATTTTAATCAGGTATCATATACAAGAGAGGCCAAAAACCTAACTTCTGCATATGGACTCCAAAAATTATGGAACCAATTTTATAAAATAGTTTATGAAATGCTATATACAATTAAAGGTGAGTTTGGGTGATTTGGAGTTTTTATTTGCAAGGTATAGGTCTGTGAAGTTGAGATTTTAGCTCTTTATTATGTGCATAAAATGTACACTGTGTATTATTTTTACACAAACTCAATTTTGTATTTTTGTTTACATTATTATCTACAACTTTTATGAACAAAGTTTCTTTATTTGATGAATAAATAAATATGTACAAAATAGGTGCCAAAAATGCATAAATGGATGAGAAATAAATGAGGTATTTATTGTACTCTTGGCCCTTATCTCCCCCTACTTTATTCCTTGTCGACCAATTCCATGCTGGCCTTGGTCTCGGGGTTAGGGTCATAAAATCTTTGCAATATTTTATTCCTTTTTTTTTCTTCTCTTTATTCTATAATTTTGGCATTAAAAACCTTATTTTCTGTATAATTAATACAATAAATAATGAATGCTATTATGTACAATTTGATGCTATCTACATGCATTTGCTAGGGTTTTTGAGGCCAAAATGATAGAATAAAGGTGATGAAATGGAGATTCATCAGAGATCAAGACAATTCTACAGAAACTTGTGCGTCCGGATCGCAAGAACTGGTCTCAGCTGCTTGATTCCGTTCTTTGGGCTTACAGAACAGCGTACAAGTCACCCTTGGGAATGTCTCCCTACCGCCTGGTGTATAGCAAGCCATGTCATTTGCCCGTAGAACTTATTCACAAATCTCTATGGGCTATTAATATCTGTAATTTGGACTCCAAGCAAGCAGGAAAGAACAGAAAACTAGATCTGAACAGATTACTGGAATTCAGAGATTATGCATATGACAACAACCTGATGTACAAGGAGAAGGTCAAAACATGGCATGACAAGCACATCCGCCACAAGTCCTTTGATCCAGATCAGAAGGTATGGTTGTTCGATGCGAAATTAAAAATCTTTCCAGGCAAATTGAAGAGCAAATGGACCGGGCCGTTCATGGTTAGGCAGGTGCGTGACAACGGAAGTGTATTGATATCCAATCTGTCAGCTGACGCACAGCCTTTTGTAGTCAATGGACAGCTTCTGAAGCCACACCTTGAACATGACACATTCATGGCCGTCGTTGACTCAATTCAAGTAATCTATGAGGATGAGCTGAATATCTCGAAAGAGGCAGAGGAAGGCAAAGCGCATCAAAACCTTTTTGAATGATTTCCCTTTTCGTCTTTTCTTCTTTTCAATTTCTTTTATCTTATTCGACCGAATTGATGCCATCCCTTTCCATCACTGCTATACTTAGGATGTACTTTATCCTAAGTATAGGGGGAATGCGCATCCCGAGTTGCTCATATCCAATCTCATTTCTTTTCTTCTTTTCTTCTTTTCTTCTTTTCTTCTTTTCCTATTATATCTTCTTTATCTATCAAAAAGGTGCCGCCCTTGTAGACAGTTTTCCATACTTAGGACGTACTTTATCCTAAGTATAGGGGGGGTGTGCACCCCGAGTTTCTCTATTTTCCGATCCTCTCCATTGTCTCCTCTTCTTGTCTATACTTAGGGATATCTTACCCTAAGTATAGGGGGAGACAATCAGAGTATGATCTGTTCATTCCCACCCTTGACCCTCCCTGCTTTGTGTACAGTCTGCTATACTTAGGATTATTTGATCCTAAGTATAGGGGGGACAGTCAACTTCTCATTCATTTATTCATCTCTTATTCCTTTATTCTTTAGATTTTCCTATACTTAGTACGAGTTATGTCTTCTCTTTTCTCTCCGATCTATGAGGACATAGCTCAAGCTAAGTATAGGGGGGTCGTATATACTGCGTATATACTGTAGCCATAACTCGTACTTTCGTATTTTCTTAATAAATATGGCTAATAATTCATTAAAATCCATTAAAAATCTTAATAAAAAGATGTGATTATTCCTCAAATTCTTTTTGTAATTACTGATTAATAAATCAGGTAAAAATGTTTTTTGCAAAATGTTTGAAAAATAGTTTGGAAATCTTTGTGAACATTTATTGAAAACTATTTTGAAAATGTTTTGTTACATGTTTTCAACCTGTGTAAAATGTGTGGATTGTAAAATTTATTTTCTTTGTGTGAAATAAAATGTTTGAAAAATGATTTGCAAATGGTTTGAAAAATGGTTGCAAAAATGTTTTGAAAAACCTATATATACTGTTTTGAAAGCCTTTGCAAAATAATTTTCAAATGTGTGTACATGTTTGCAAAAATGTTTGTAAAAATTATTTTGGACTATAGTTTTCAAAAATTGTGTGAAAGGCTTGTGTCAAATAAGTTTGAGGAATACATACATCACACCAAAATTCACTACATCCATATGTATAAAATTGACCACTTACCCTTGTAAATTCTTAAAATCCACTTCTTGTATATACGAAGAAGCACTCCCGTGTACATAGTTTTAACCTAGATTTTAGCCAAAATCTTTTTGTTTCCAAAAATCCCAAAAACATTTGCAAAACTAAAATCCAAAAACATCTGAAAAAACTTTTTGAAAAATACAAAAAAATACATGCATCATATTTTCAAAATTCCATAAAAAGTTCAAAACTCTTGAAAATTGCATCACAAAAATATTTTCTGCATTGCATTGCATAGCATGAGCATTTTTCGGATTGAGTTTGATAGTTGAACAAGTCTAAGTAAAATCCGAAGATTGGAGCTTGATTGGACCTCAAAATCTACCTAATAACAGGAACCTTATAGGAACTGGGTTTGAGGTACTTCAGGTCTACTTGACTTAATTCTTTGAGGATCACGGGACTTGGTTCAATGGATTCTTGACTGCCTAAGTAGAGTATTTCGGAGCACACGCACGACTCTTATTGATAATGACCTAACTTGGACACCTGCACCTTTCACATGGCTCGACTCAGTTGGAGTGGTGAGGGGATTGGATTTGCCGGTATGAGACGCACACAAGTGGAAACATTTGTCCTCCTCTAGGGAGGGAAGTGCACCCCAACCCGTCCAGTGATTAGGAAGTCTAAAGACAGGAGGCTGTGGGTTGCGATAAAGCTTCAAAAGAGGGATAGTCTACTGGCTCAAGAAGAAAAACTCCTTATGTAAATGCTGCTGTATATAGTATTAAAAAAATCAAAATCAGATCAGGCATGTACAAAAATAAAAAAGCCTGCAAGTATGTACAAAGTCAATAAGCAAGCTTGAGTTCCAAAGTCAAATATGTGAGCCTGCAGCAGGATGACTTGACTACACTGGTCTTGCATCCCAGGATAGGTAGCTACACTGGCTACCATCCATTCTTCTCCTCACCCCCTCCTCTTGAGCTGGTTGCCACTTGAACTTAGAAGGGAATACCCCGCTCCTCGAGGATGGAGTTGCTAGATTGGGGAATCATTGGGTTGTCGTACTTGAGAAGTCAGTTTCTTTGTCATTCTGGTTGGGGAGAGCCACTATCACTTACACTGTACGAGTCAGATTCATAGTCGTGAGAGTTTGCGTATGAATTGAGATATTTCTGACCTGGCTATTGAGGAGACTTGGACAGAGTTTTGGGATTCTCAAGGGCTGTTGGATTTCAAACACGGTTCTCACTAAGGTTCCGCCCGCACTAAAATTCCAAAGGTCCGACTTAAGCTCCAAACTTTGATTTTGTGAAGACAAGTTTGATTATCAAATAAAATCCATATTTCTTCTTTTTCTTTTCTTTCTTCTTCTTTTTACACGTATTGCATAAGTGTTTGCTAGGGACTAGCAAAGGTAAAGTATAGGGGGATGATGAATCCACATTTTCATCATCTTTATCCTATCATTTTGGCACCAAAAACCCTAGCAAATGCCTGTAAATAGCATTAAAATCATCATCTTAGCATTCATGCATGTGCATCATATTAGTGTATAAAATACTGTAATTAAATCCAAAATTATAGAATAAATAAAGAAAAGAAAAAGAATAAAATATTGTAAATATTTTATGACCCAAAACCCCCGAGACCTAGGCATCTTGATGAATAGGTTGACAAGGAATGAAGTAGGGGGAGATAAGGGCCAAATACCTATATTTATTTAATTCATTCTTTATTCATTTTGGGACCTAATTTTGGTTCCACTTTTTATACATCAAATCAAGAAACTTTGTACATAAAAGTTGTAGATAATTTAATGAAGAAAAATACAAAATTGAGTTCACAGAAAAATAATGTACAGATAGAATGTTATGGTCTGAATAAAAATCCAGAATCCCAACTTCCCAGACCCGCATCTCACAACTGACAACTCCAAATGTAGCAAACTCACCTTTAATTGTATATAGCATAAAATAATCTAATTAATGATGGTGGTTTCGCATTTGGCGGAGCTACGGTTTGAAAGTTGAATTTTGGACCCCTATTGTATACCTGTACTGCATAAAATATTCAATTTATTCTTTGTTCATTATTTTTATATTTTATATTGTTGTAAATATTCCTTATAATCATTGTGTACACTAAAATTAGAATAAAAACCTAAATAAAACTTAAAATAAAAATAAACACATATAGGATATACAGGCATCATACCTATATGTATACCTATACTTTTTATACTCATATTTTATTAAATATACAAAATAAACCAGAAAAATAAAGTAAAAATATATTTATGTATATAAAAGTATCTTATAATTTTATAAAATACTAAATAAAAATAATAGCATTAAAATACATAGAATAAAAATGAAATGCTAAAATGTATAGGTATTATACCTATAAAGGGGTAAAAAGTGAACTTGTAAAAATAAGCCTCATAAAATAAATAAAATTCATAATAAAATACTTCATAAATTAATAAACAATTTTTATTTTTTAACCAAATTGAAATTCATCTATTTACTATTTTATTTCGATTTTTGAAAATGTTTTTTGAGGATTTTTCCTGGTTGGTCCACGTGGACCAACCAGGTTGGTCTGACAGTTGACCTAGGTCAATTGTCTGACCTTCTCCTCCAGCCTTGTCAGAGATGTTTTGTCTATTCTTCTCGCCGTTTCCTAGGCTCCCCTTGCACCAATCCACTAAGATGCCTTCTGCATTTTTGCTCCTCGATCAATGGTGATTCACGCCCTAGTGAAATCTGGGGCTGAAGACCACTGATCGAGGCGTTCTCGCCCTCGTCTTCCATGCCCATCGTCAACACTACAAAAAGAACCCCCCGACTTCAATTTGAAACTAATCCTTCTTCCGCCATTTTCAATCGCAAACCCCTACTTCTTCGTGCTCCTCGTGACATGGGGAGTCGAATCGACTCGGGGTTCGAGCTGATTGGTGTAGAATCGAAGTGATTCAGTCCCTCGCCGGAGCTCCGCCGCTCCTCGCAGCCGTCGTCTCTGGTGAGTCTCCTTCTCTTTTCTTTTCGTTTTCTGGTAGCATTAGCGTAGAGTAGCTTAGCCTAGTAGCAGTATTCGTCGCCTTCGCGTGAGTCGCCGTGAATCTTCGGTCAAAGCCACGGCGGAGCTGAGCTCCGCCTCCCATTTCCGGTCACTCCAGCCTCCTACCGCCGCCAAGATCACCTCCGTTATCTTTCCCGTCACTCCTTCATCCCACAGCACCCTCCATTCATCTCGATCTCGCTCAGATCGAGTCGACCGAGCTCCCTTCTCCGCCGTTCGCCGGAGCTCATCGCTCGACCCACTCTTCGCCCCATCGGATCACCCGAGACCCCCTTTTTGCTCGCCTGGTTTTTGCGAACTTAACCCGGCAGGTCCGAGCCCCAGAGAGGCTCCATCGACCGTCATCGACCCCAGGCTCCTCCGCCCAGGTCGCCTTCCTCGTCCGGACGCTTCACGCCGCCTCCGCCTCGTCGGAGGCCACCATCTGACGCGGAAGGGCCCCAAGATCCTTTTGCCCTTGATCCGGGGGCCGGAGCGGCCGTGTGTCGGCCGTAATCACCGATCGAAGCTCGCCGGGGAGGTGTTCTTCGTGAACCTCCCCCTGCCGTCGGATCAGAGGTCTCCTCCAGACGCCATCTACGCCGTCCGATCATCAAGCGCCTCCAGCCGTCCGATCGATCCTCAATGATCTAATCTCAGCCGTCTGTGACGAAGGGGTATGCACCGTCAGATGCGCGCCACGTGGATAAGTAGGACGCCATCGGCCGCACGATCGAGCCCGTGGGTATTTTGCATCTCTCACCCACGACCTTTTGTATTTACTTTTTAGTCTAAAAACCTTCGTTTGAAGTTTAAAAAGTTTTGTAATATTTGCACTTAGGCCCTCACAGTTTCACTATTTGCACTTTAGTCCACGCCACGTCACCTCACGTGACTGGGGCGCGTGACTTTTGGGTATTTTGCAGTTTTGGCCCTGAACGTTTCGTTATTTGCAATTTTATCCCTGTGCGTAGTAAATATAATATGTTTTCGGGAATATTGCATGCATGCCCTGTCGATTTTTAATATTTGCAATTATGCCCCTGTGAATGGTGTTTCACGTGTTTTGCGCATGTCTTTTTGGTGAAATTTGCACCTAAGCCCTTGGATGTTTTTATAATTACATTTATACCCCTGCTAGGCTTAGGATTTTTGTGTGCTTAGCTTAATTATTTCACGCCTCATTTAATTGCTAAAAAATCTCAAAAAATAGGCTTAAGCTCCTGTCGACTTGTGCTTCCACGCTATCAATTTAGTTTTTGATTTTATTTTTTTATATTTATTAAAAATCAAAAACATGCTTTTTATTCACTGTCTAGCTTAGAAAATACCAAAAAAAATTAAAACATCTCGAAAAATTCCAAAAAAATTCCCTAGTGTCTATTTTATCATATTCTAGTGTCAGTCCAAAAATCACTAAAAATCTCAAAAGAAAAACCTTAAAAATTTAAAAACACTTAAAAACTTCAAAAAAAGATATAAAATCAAAGAAAACTCCAAAAAATATAAACTCAGTTCCTGTTTGTCCTTTGTTTTGTTCTATTTAGTTGAAAATTAGTGTGAAAAATTTTGGTTGCTGTTTGCTAATTTTAATTCTCATTTTACTCACAGCCAGCACATTTCCCACTGCTTTGCCTAATTTCAGTATTTAAAAATACTAAAAACACCTTGAAAATCCCCAAAAATCACAAAAACAGTAAAAAGTCTTAAAAATATCAAAAACATTTCATTTCTGAATTTTTGGGTATTTTTGCACATTTTATTAAATACTTTGTCTTGTCTCTTATTACCTTGTCTTTAAATTCCAATATTGAAAAAGGATTAAAAAAATATATATATAATATAAAATTATAAAAATCAGAAATTTAAAATCAAAATACAAAATTAAAAATTCAAGATTAAATAAAAATATAAAAAGATAAAAACCCACAAAAAAAGATTAAATTGGCTAAGTTGTGTATTAGACCTAGGATTGGATTTTTATCTATGCTCTACACCTTTGCTTCTTGAGTTCGACCCCTACTTGCTTGCCATTGTACATTTTTAGTAGGGTATAATAAATTTTAGTCCTTGCTATTCATTCTTTGATTGATTGTGTGGGTTAATTGTTGAAGATCGAGGAGGCTTGAGTAGTCGCATCAGCGACAGTGAGTCTGACCTGTCAGACCATTATTTAGCGGCTCTCGCTTATCTCGCTTTTCAAGCGAGGAAGAAGAATTGGGCGGAGGAGGCGATATGGGCTGAGCTCCAAGGAGCTCAGAGTCATCACACGACGAGGGTGATCGTGCCTCGGTGCTCGTGCATCCGTCGGAGGGCGGAGCTTTCATGGCGGATGCCATGGATCTCAATGGGGGCTGGGATCGTCGACACCTTGACATTGGGCCTCTCCGCTGTCACCGGAGGGCAAGAGGCTGGGTTGAAGCCCCTTGGAGTGGTGGATGGATTGGAAGTGCGATGGGGGAGGGGCTTTTATAGGCGGAGGTGGCGGTTTCACGTGATGAAGGAGGCAATTGCAACGGTTACCGAGAAGGCATGAACGATGATGGGAGTCATTGATGGGCTGGTGAGGGTAACGAAAGTCGAGGTACGTGGAGGGAGCGTTAGGAAGCAGAGAGGTGATGGGGATCAATGGCTAGAAATGGAAGGGGGCGGATGAGTTACAAGGGGAAACGGTTGGGCTGGAGGACGATGATCGGGCACCGTTGGATCTAATGATCCAACGGCTTGGATGAAGACGCGATTGAAGGGTTGTGATAAGATCAAAGATCGGATCTAACGTTTGAGGGTTCGATGCTAACGAGCAGTTATGATGGAGGGATGGGGGAGATCCAACGACCTGGGGAGAAGGGGTGACATGGCGAGATGAGAGGTGTAGGATGAGAAGAGCGGCTGTGAGGAAGGCGCTAGGGAGCGGTGAGGATCTGATCTGAGATCAGATCAGACGGTTGGGATTGGGCGAATGACAAACGACAGAGATGGAGGTGGGAATGAGAAGATCCAACGACCCAAGAGGGAGCCAGGTGGCGAGAGAAGAGGCGGGCCACATGGGCGGCCCAGAGGGCGCCACGTCGCTCAATAGAAAATTCAGAAAAAGGAAAAATAAAGAAAAATATAAAAGAATTAGTTAGAAGCAAAATTAAGAAAAAGTCAAAACATAAAAGTTGTAGATCTTGATGCGATCTTCAAGTTTCATGTTGGGCATAAAGCCAAAAGAGGTCATTTATACAAAAAGTATTTTTGGGGGTATTTTTAAGGGTTACAAAATACTGATTTTTAGGTTTTGACTTGTTTTTGTAGTTTTTAGTCTTTTTAAAGGGTCCGGAACTTATAGATAATTAATTGACCTAATTTTTAGGAGTTTTTAATAATAAAATAATTACAAAGTAAGTAAGTACAATAATTACAAGTTAAATATACATAATATATTATACGATAAAATGAATGACTTATTAGCGAATTTTATTGGATTGTTTAAGTCAGAGGTTTAAAAATGGACTTTTAGCATGATGAACACGAGATTCATCATACCCCTATACTTAAACCATGCTCGTCCTCGAGCATCTAAAGAAAAAAGGAGTCAGATTAATTCATGATAGTGCAAGTGAAGATTTCAAGGCTCAATATTTCAAAAACCATCAATTTAAGTAATCCTTAAATTCTAGGCTTGTCCATGCTCTAGTCAGAAGGAATACACTTCTCTAATTATCAGACTCTCATTTGTACATATAATATATAAGGATATGAAATTTAGTGTACTGCATTTCATGAGAGTCGAGTCGAGGCATCACTCGAAGTTCTAATACAGGAGACTCCTCTAGACCTCATCCTCAACACTAGGGAATAAGTCTATTCTTGCTTCAGTCAATCGTCTCATTAGTTCTTCAGAGTTCAAATGTATATGGACGACCAGATGATGGAGGGCATAGGATTGTGTCTATTTTTCTCTCCCTCACATTGGAACAAGGGGCCTTTCGAGTGCCTTTTTACTCAACACATGTAGATTTTTAGCTTGTTGATCAATGCGTCCGTCAAGAGAGTTAGAGTCATCTGCACTTGTTTTTCTAGGAGTACATTGGGGTGCATCTTTTTTGAGTATCTAAGCTACCTTAAACACCAGACTTGTATCATTTACGATGCGGAGCCCATTTTTGGTATCAGCCTGACTCCTTGGTCCTAATTAACGCTTGATCCAAGTGGACACTTTGTAAATGTTTGGGAGTTGGTGGAAGCTCATTTATAATTTATCTTTGGAGGATAGAGCTTTTCTTTGACAATTCTTTCATTTCGTTTGTTTGGCTAGCTCCACTACTTTTACCAAAAGTTGGCGCACACTGATCAACAATTTAATTATGTTTCATCACATCCTGGCACATAGGTGAATATCAAAAGATAACATGTGAACTTGTTCACACAATGGCTAAAATTTTGCTGACACTCAGGTTTCTTGAGGCGTTCATTAACTTTATCCCATCCTCGAGCATCATTAGATCGGGTCTAAACTCAAATCTCTAGTCCTAGTTCCTCAAGTGATAACTCATCTCATCAATCATGCAGTTGTGAAAGTGAAGTGCTAATCATATTCTTTTGAAGGTAGAGATGAAGAGTGCAATATAGTGCTTAAATCTTTCAAACTAGGGAAGTGTTGATAATTAAGCTTAAAACCCTAATGACTAAGGCATGCTAACTCAGACTCTTTTGATTTTAGAAATCAAGTGTCCTCAAAATCTTCAAGATGTGAGTGTATCAGGAATACACTAACTCCTTAATTAGTGATTTTTTTTGTGATTTTTCGGTTTTTGCAGATTTTTTGGATTTTCTTTTCAATTCTTTTGATTCTTTGAAGAGATAATGACTGGCAAGACTCATATAAGGGAAGTATTTACTCCCAGCCAGTATGGGTGCAAGCACGTGCCATTAGACGGACCAGTATTCCTTAAGGACAGAGCCATATACAGTGTCCTCTAAAGCACCCACTCTGCTAAGGGAGACCGAAGTTCCCTCACTGAAAATAACTACTAAGCCTAGTAGTCAAAGTCTCATTCAAAGAAAGTTTATTTGATTTTTCAATTTTTTATGTTTTTTTTTGAAAAAAGGGATTATTTACAACAAGTTAATCCCTCAATTTTTAAGAAAACATTTTTACAAGGTTTTTTTACAAAACTCATTCATAAGTTTACTTAAACCAAGCCAAAAATGATTTTTTTAAAAAATTTAAAAATACACGAGCTTTGACTAAAGTAGATATACAGTAGTATACGGTATACCCCCTATACTTAACATTTATTATGTCCTCGTAGCACAGTGATATGAAGCCATGGCTCGGTCAAATATATGGTGATATAGCAGAACTGAGTAGGGTCCCCCTATACTTAGGTCAAAAATTGACCTAAATATAGGAAGATAGCACGAGGGATGGATGAATAGATGGGTTCCCCCTATACTTAGGCTACAAAAAGCCTAAGTAAAGGATATGAGTTGGGGGGGTATGTGTTTGGAGGAGTAATTAAACTAAGATACAAAGGAGGTGAGGGGAGGGGGTATTTTCACAAATAGTTTGGAGGCAGATGAGGAGGGGGGATTGTGAAATACATAGAGAGAGAGAAGGGGGGAAAGAGTGAGTGAAAATGTTCAAGTAGGGGGTGGTAGATCATCTAGTGATCTACTTTTTCTTCTTTTTTTCTTTTCACTCTTTTTTATAACATGCAAGCCCTCTAATGAGGACTGTTAAAATAATGCACATGCAACATTTTTTTACAGTATGCAAATGCAAGCAGACTGATAAACAAATCTAAAATTTCTCCACCAAATCTTTTGCGACCTCTTCAGTGGAAGCTCCCAACTCCATGCCTCCATGGAGAAGCGTCCTCGATCTTCATAGGTCCTACCACAAAAGAGAATGTTAGAAAAATAGAGAGGAAATTAATCAGCAGAAATGATGCAAAAATAATGCATGAAAGGAAGAACTGTGAATCTTGAAATTATACAACATAGAAATATATCAAAATTCAACAAATAATAAAGGTGAGCCTTGTCCCTGGCAACTATACCATTTGATGAACTCGAAATCCGCCTCTTTAAGAATCGATAATTGTAGTATAGGAGGCGAAAATCGGTCGATTAAAAAACCACAATATTTGAATATTGTGGAATAGTTTTACTTGGCAAGTCTACCAAGGTCGAACACATGGACACGAGCTACTTTATTTTGTCTATCGATTTTTGGTCAGTTAAGAGCATTTGTGGATAATTCTCAATTCTAAGGTCTTTGTGCATATTACAATGCAGTTAAATGATGCATGCAATTTTTTAGTTGTTTTTCAATGCAAATGTAGGAATGTGCATGAAAATAATGCTACGTTAAATGCAAGGGTGATGTATGCAATCGTCTATTTCAAATACACCCTACAGATATCACTTAAACTGAGCAACTAATTAAAATATGAAATCAGAGTCAAATTGAGCACAAAAATATGAGCAGTCAACTATTCAGGGCAAAGACATGTAGAGAAAAGAAATCATCTAATATAAAAATTCACTTCATTTAAAATGGTGTCTGATAAGAAAATTAAACATGCCATGAAGTTGATGGTGAAACAAGGATCAAAACAACACTAAAATCATTCAAATTAGACCTATGATGAGCTTCAAAAAAAATAGACCTATGATGCTCAAGTTAGCAAGAGCATAAATGTAAATAAAATGCAGAAAATAAAATGATAAATAATTACAAATAGATCTCTGAAGGGACCAATTTGTAATTTGCAAAAACCGTCTAGGGTCCTCTGTAAATTTCTCATTGCTCATAAGGACTAATCTGTAATTTTGTAAACCTGCAAGGACATCCATGCAAATTACCCAGGCGTGAACATGAGCACATGCCTGGGGTCCGAAGTTCAATTTCCATAACGTACAGGGTCTTCCTTGTAAATTACTTGGCCCCCACATGAGGGGGCCATGCTCTAGGCACTCGTAGGCTTGGGCTGACGTGGCCTCATGATGTCACTTCGACGGATGGCTCGGGTGACCCGAGCCTCTTGCTTTGGTACTGCAACGTGGGGCTCTCCAAGCCATTGATAGCCACCGCAAGGGTGCCATCCAACAACACCGGTGCTTTGTCCTCACCGGAGGAGGAGCGACGTACTTGGTGCTCCAACGAGCATGCCAGAGCTCTGTCGGCCTCCTTCGTGTCCAAGGAAGACCCTTGGGGTTCCGTGATCATCTGACGATGTCAGTTGGAGCGAAGAGAAGTCACGAGGGCAACTGTGGAAGGGCGTTGACGTTGCCACATCGGAGAAAAAGCTCGAGGTCAGTGCGGTGGTGGAAACTCAGACCATTGCCGATTCTCGGACCTACATGGTTAGAGTATAGCCGAAGTGAAGTGCGTGTGAATGCGAGTGATTTGTAAGTGAGTGGAGGGTTGTGGGGTGACAGGAGTGGTGGCCCTGGAGCTTCTTCTCCGATGAAGTGGAGGAGGAGATGGGTCGAAGCAGGGGAGACTGTGGAGAAGGGAAGGATGGGTGTGAAGGGGTCGGCGAAGGTGAAGGTGTTCGGGCGGAGGTCTTAAAATGATCGGTGAACGGTGATGGGTGGTATATGCGTCAGGATAATTAGGAGAAAAATAATGGAAATATAGGAGAAGCACCTGGTCGGAATGAGATAGAAGAATTGGGTGGAGGAGGCGATCTGGACGGAGCTCCGAGGAGCTCGGGGTCGTCACATGACGAGGGCGATCATGCCTCGGTGCTCAAGAATCTGCCGGAGGACGGAGCTTTCATGGCGGATGCCATGAATCTCACCAGGGGCTGGGGTCGTCGACGCCTCAACATCGGGCCTCTCCGTTGTTACCGGAGGGCAAGAGGCTGGGCCGAAGCCCCTTGGAGTGGTGGATGGATTGGAAGTGCGACGGGGGAGGGGCTTTTATAGGCGAAGGCGGCAGTTTCACGTGATGGAGGCGATTGCAACGGTTGCCGTGAAGGCATGGAGCGATGATGGGACTCATTGATGGGCTGGCGAGGGTAACGGAAGTCGGGGGTACGTGGAGGGAGCGTTAGGAAGCGGAGAGGTGATGGGAATCGGTGGCTAGAAACGGAAGGGGCGGAGGAGTTATAAGGGGAAACGATCGGGTTGGAGGAGGACGATGATTGGGCACCGTTGGATATAGTGATCCAACGGCTTGGATGAAGACACAATTGAAGGGTTGCGATCAGATCAAAGATTGTATCTAACGTTTGAGTGATCGACGCTAACGAACGGCTATGATGGAGAGATGGGGGAGATCCAACAGCTTGGGGAGAAGGGGTGATGTGGCAAGATGAAAGGTGTATGATGAGAAGAGATCGAACGATTGTGGGACAGACGCTAGGGAGTGGTGAGGATCTGATCTGAGATCAGATCAGACAGTTGGGATTGGGCGAATGACAAACAACAGAGATGGAGGTGAGAATGAGAAGATCCAACAGCCCAAGAGGGCATCCAAGAAGGAGGGCACCACGTGGCCCAATAGGAAAATCAGAAATTAGAAATATAAAGAAAAATATAAAAGAATAAATTAGAAGCAAAATTAAGAAAAAAGTCAAAACATGAAAGTTGCAGATCTCGATGAGAACTCCAAGTTTCATGTTAGAAAAAGCAAAAGAGGTCATTTGTACAAAAGGTATTTTTGAGGGTATTTCTAAGAGGTTAAAAATAATGTTTTTTAGTTTTTGACTTGTTTTTGTAGTTTTGAGTCTTTTTAAGGGTCCGAAACTTATAGACAATTAATTAACCTAATTTTTTAGGGGTTTTTAATAATAAAATAATTACAAGTAAGTAAGTACAATAATTACAAGGTAAACACAATATATTACACGATAAAATGAATGAATTATTAGCAAATTTTATTGGATTATTTAAGCCAAGGGTTTAAAAATGGACTTTTAGCATGATGAGTACGAGATTCATCATGTATCGTAGTCATGCATTTGCTATTGACTACAATACACCCATGGAGGTATAGCCTGGTAAACATCCCACAGAATCTGAGGACAAACTTGTAACAACAAGTACTATTTGTTTTGTAACCAAAATAATACGTTTTACCTTACATCACTTTCTCTACCTAAGATGTATAATGAAAAACAATTCAGAATAACTTATCGATTCAACTTAAAATACAAAAGTGATTTAGTACCAAATAATTTTTCTTCTTATGTATTTAAGGCGATATAAGCTACGGACTTTGGAATAACAATTCCATATGATTTAAAAAGTAACAAAAATTAAAACACATACATTTCGTGCTTAGGTGATTTGTTCGTGTTTGTGCTTGCTTTCACGATTCACAACAATAGCTATTCACCTGTACTCTTGGAAAGGATTTTATCTATAAATAACTATCCACATACACTTATCATAGTACATCCCGATCCGATGTTCATAGCTATTTCATCTTAACAGTCAAGGTATTCAAGTCCCATGGACTTTTAAGATAGAAGGATATGAACATCTGATCAGGTTGAAAGCTCATAAACATATAGAACAATACTCATAAACTCAATCTATAAACTTGAATATTTCATAAGGATTTAGCAAAAAAACATTACAAGTCTTGTGGATCAAATCGAAGGATGGGCTCCCAGTAAGTGCTTCCTCTTGAAATTTTTTCCATCTATGAAATACGTTGCCCCTCATTACTTCGATTGCTTGATATCGTATCTCTAATTAATAATATCTGCACCATAATAGTACTACTGATTGAAATTAATCGGTGCCGTCAGTACAAGAAAAATGAGTTGTGGTTACGGAATGTGGCTATGGAAACTTGTGGCCACGATAATTCAGTGGCCACTAGTTTCTCGTAGCTACAATTCCGTGGCCAAAGTCTTCAAACAACAGCAGTGGCCACGACAAGTTCTGTGGTCACTTGTAGTGGTCACGACATATTTATTGTTAGAGAACTCTCGCGACGAGACTTGTAGCTACGTCTACGGGTCACGATTTGTTGTGGCCACAAATCCCACATCCATGAGCATAGTTCTGCAGTCACAACTTATTTTTCTTATAGTGCGTCCGCGGTCCATGCCTCAACAAACAAGAATGGAGGCACCCTAAATAGTATTTAGGTTAGATGAACATCGTCCTACACATTTTTTTTGCATTTATTCACTATTCAAACTATATTTATTTTGACGATGGTGTTCTAATTAAGAGGAAAACTGTCAGCCAATACAAACATCATGGCAAAGAAAACCCGTCACTGTTTGGATAGACTCACGAAGACTTGCATGTTTTGCACAGACCCATGACTCAAGAAATCAAAAGTTTTTTTTTAGAAATTGAGTTCACCATATATCATCAAAATAAAAGAGAAATCACATCAAGGGCGAGCGATAAATAGATAGTAAACAATGTCAAGGCCAGAAAGCAAAGCTACTGATCAAGAGCCACCAAGACTAGCAAAAAAAAAAGAGAAAGGAAGAAGAATGCGCTTCCTTAGTTTTGCTCATTTGTGATTAGTATTTCGAGATTTTACCCATCAGCGAACCGCGCAGAGTGTCGTGGAGGATCAAACCACGGAAGACGTCGCAAACCTTCTCCTTCCCTTCTCTGATGCTCACCGGCACGTCCTTGTAGATCATCTTGCTGAACTTCTGACCGATCTCCAACCTATAATGGAACCTCTCGGCATCCGAGGATTCGCCCATAAACATCAAGTATACCAAAAGAATCTTTCCATTTGATGTAGGGATGGAGCTAGCATGAAGTATGAAATACTCCTCAAAGCAGTGGAATATCTGGAATAGTCATGAAGATTTCGATAAATCCAACTAATAAAAGATTGATGAACAGTTGGATTATCAAAACACGAATCAACGTAACAAGTCAAATGGAAAGCCACACTATACAATTGTGTATGGAGGGATGACCTTCATATTATATATTATATATCGAGAATTGCATACGTTAGAAAGTCTCCATGTTGGATCATTTGGAGTTGATTTCCATCATAAATCCAATCTATATTTCTGAATTTCATTATATTCACTTCAACAAAATTGACGTAACACTGAATAATGGAACATTTATCTTCTGTAGTTAAATATGTAACGACAAATAATATCTGGTAGTTGATATTCTTTAAACTCGCAACTATTATTCTATTGGTTGTTGTATTCTTAGCAACAAATCAAATAGCGATTATCCGTCGAATCTTTCTTCTAATCATTGTTAAATTTAAAAATGAATAAGACAAACTTCGATGAATGAACAAATATATAAATAATAATTATATGAAATTTTAGCAACGAATATTGAAAGTTGTTAATTACAAGAATAATAATTAATTTTGCGAGAAATGAAATTTGATATTATATATTTAACATTGAAAGGTATGACAATAAGTATTCAAACTATTTGTTACCACTGGTCAATTTTCAATTAGCGATCCCAAGGTTTGCTTTGGTACTCCATTCAAGTTGGCACTAATCTCGGGAACCAGATCCTCAGGTGTTGTAATGGCTTTTTTTAGTGAATCTCATTCCAAAATCTGTCCTTAAAGATTGGATCCTCAATTATTGTCTACATGCCCTCCAAATTTCACTAAAATCCAATGTAATTTGTTATTTTTGTTCCTAAATGATCAAAGTTCTGGTAACTTAAATCCCATTAAAAAAATCAGACCTCTGCTTATTAAGATAAAATAATAAATGAACGGATTTAAGCGAAATTTGAAGGATATGTTGAATATTAACGGAAAGGTTGATTATTTGAAAGTCAAAAACTGTGAGAGCATGAGAGAAGTGATAGCTGTTCATTTGAAGGTTACCCTCTAAAATCCATTTCTCTACCCCTTTTGTGGGGCACACTCTCTTTATATAAAAAATATATTATTACATTATATCATTTAAAAATTATAAAATACTCAACTTCTACTTAATATTCCAAACTTCAATACAATCACATCACACCAATTACCCATTTTTTCAAATTTCAATACAACCATATCCCAATAATTACAAACTTTTTCAAATTTCAATACAATCGCATCGCACAAACTCTCTCAACTCCAAACCCACCAACCAACTACTAAAACACAAAAAATATTACCCTCCTCCAGATAACCCACGAACCAAACTCACCCCGAGTGTGAACCAGTAGATTCTACTCATCATGCACTAGTTGATTGGAGAAAAGAGATAGACAAAATCTAACGGTCTAGACTCAGTGCTCTCATGCTCTTACATGATTAGTCATATATTAACAGAAGATTCAATGTACAAGGATGAATTTTGGAATAGGATTCACAAAAAAAAACCATTACAGCATCCGGTTACCTAATCTTAACGTGCATTAACAACAACCAGAAAACCCATTGTAAAAGACTGAGATGCCGAGATCGAGCTGCTTTACCTGTAGTATTTTCGATGTCCACGCATTCCCTTCGCCATTTCGCTGTAGAAAAAAGAGGGATGAAAGAGAGGTAAGACAACAAGAACATCATTTCACTGTAAAACCCTAAAAGGTAACAAATCATCTGTTGCAAGCTTCATATTCACGATGAACAACATATACATTCGCTGTACTATTGCAGACGAATCACCTCGGACAACTTCATACGTTAACATCCTCGTTGTTATTTGTTCTGATCGTTGCTAAGATAGAGAGAGAGCACCTCACCAGTAGGCGTGGGGTAGACGGAAGCGTGTAGGTCCGATGCAGCTGTGTTGTTGCCGGCCGTTCGACGGTGATCGTCTGCAGACATCCAATTGCAGTAGAAGATCCACTTTGCGGGTCAGGAAAAGTGAGGCCTGAGATTATATGGCTGTATATAACAGGTCCCAGCCCATGAACAGAGCTCATATGTGTCAGGAGCATCTGGACATCACCTTCCACAGCACAAAGAGAAGAGCTCGAGAAGGGGCAGTTGTAAGGTCTGTGCCGACACTCCTCCTCATGTTTCCGTTTCCATTCATATTTAAATAATCCATTGCATCCTTTGTCGTGGTACCTGCATGGAAATTCGAGGGCTTCCGCCATCTTCTCTACGATCAAGCACCGTATATCTCCCATCACTCGACGACAGCTCGGGCAACGATCTTGCACTTTTGTTTTACAGTTGGAACAGAGAAGGTGGCCGCTGGGGCACTGCAGGCAGAGGACATGAGATGATTAAGTGACACACATGCATAATTATAATTAGATGTGCTACATACACTTAGCGGAGGATATACGAGGTTGAGTATACCTGATAGATAGGAGGGTAGATGAAATTTGCACAAACAGGACAGTCCGCCAGCAGATCACGGAGGAACTGCTTTAAATCAACGCTGGTTGATGCCATGTATCCTTCCTTCAATCGATGAGAAGAACAGGGAAAGGCTGAATCAGAATCTCGCCAACGATCTGCTAAGATTATACCTCACCGTTCTGCAAAGGTTGATCTATGAAAGACATGAGCGAGTGTGCATATATTGCCTGCGTTGATCCCTTTTCTGAAGGAACAGCTCCACCGCATTGAATCCTGACGGCCAAGAAGAGTCTTGGGAAGGTGAACAGTTTCATGTGGTAAGATTAAACAATGGTTTGTTTTTAACCTTGAGGAAGAGCGATAATAACATTAACACACAAACAAACACCCCGTAATTATGGACTTTAGAAAGGCTGCGTTTGTTGTATCACTGTACCAAAATTAAGCTATTGTGACGGTTTTTAAAAAATCCGTCACTGAATTAATTGTTGTTAAATATATAACGACGATATCATTCGTTGTAAAATGATTTATCGTACTCGAAATTAGCGACAAATATCATATATGTTATTATTGTTAGCAACGGTCCACAGAGTGACGTTTATCCGTTGCTATTTTTCAAACTTCTAATTAATTGTCGCTAAATTTCGAACTAAAAAATTAACGACGATTAATTGATATTTTGAAAATTAGCAACAGAGAAATGTCACTATGTGGACCGTTGCTAATGATATACGAAAACTCATTTCGAAACAAATAAATTGTCGTTATATATTTAACAACGGGTGATTTAGTGACGTATTTTGAAAAAAAAAACGTCACTATAGCTCAATTTTGTTGTAGTGAATGAACCGGATCTAGAGTTGCTACATAGGTGTTGTAATGATTATTTTATGTTTTTACCAATCCTATTTCGAAAATTCATTTTTATGGATGGAATATTCTATTAATGTTTATATATCCTCAAAATTTTCCTAAAATCCAATGTAATTAGTTATTTTATCTTAATGGTTAAATATACATTCCATATTTACATATTTTAGTAACTTAAATCTCATTAAAAAACCGAAACTTCGTTGATTAAGATAAAATAGTAAATGACACTGGATTTAAACAAATTTTGTAGGGTTAAAGCAGATTCCTCTATTGGAAAAGCAACCACATCCCGAACAAAACTTTTTTTGGGTTTTTTACACTTGTACCCATCCGAAATTATACAATTATAGTTATGCTTCTACTTTTTCTACATCAAAATTCGTACCCATTTCTTCTTACAAAATTCACAATTTTACACTTTCATTAAATCATTAAAGTAAAATAAGAATATAATTGTAATAACAGAAAAAAACCGTATTGAGAATTTTGTAAGAATACAGGAATTCACGTATTATAGGAAAAAAGTAGAAAGATAACTGTGACTATAGAATCTATGAGGGACACAAGTGTAAACGTTACTTAAAATATTCGTCTACAGATTTATTTAAAATAAAATTCCAATTTGTTTGTTAATTTGCACATCAATCACAAGTTGTTGGTTTAGTTTGTTGTCTACTTTTTTTTCTTCTAGTTCTTTGATTGTTGTGTTAAAGTACCATATTCGTAATAAACAATAAATTGTGGGAACGAATTTGTTATCCATCGAAGAAGATTAAAAGGTTTGTAATTAAATTTACAATTACACTTTAAAGTATAAGATATTTGAATGGTAATTTTAGAGAAAGGTAACTAATGGCAAATTTGTTATGAGTTCACATTGAGAAATACAAATTTAAGTTTGAAATTTTGAACTAATAATGCCATGTTATCTCTTGACCAAAATCGGCATTCTCTTCTCTTTATAATTAATTTTATTTTTAACAAAAACCATCGACAATAGAAACAGGGAGATGAACAACTCTCAAATATTGACGTATCTAATCCTTACATGCACGATTATTTAAAGACACCGTCATGCAAATAACGCTATCTAGTCATATTTTCCAAGAGGAGAATCGGATGGGGGATCCGTGCCGCTGAAGTAGGAGAAGGCGAGGTGAGGGGGTTGGGTTGCCGTCATAGAAGAAGGAGAGGCAAGGTTGTCCACGCTGCACCAATAGGGGATGGGAATAAGGGTGGCTGCTGTGATGACGATGATGGAGGAGAAGGGGGTCGAGGTGTAGACTCAGGAGTGGGAGGCCGGGAAGCGGATGCCTCTGGAGGAGCAATAGTGTTGGGGGGAACTGAAAGGGGATTGGAATTCCAATTCAAATAATGGACATTAGTCCATCTCCCTTTTATTTCTAATGTTAGTATTATCTCCAATTTAATAATGGGATTAATAATGGGATTCTTATCTGACAGACCTTATAAACTTTTTAAATTAACTCTACGACCTTTTGCACAATGTAATTACTCCATCGATCTTATAAAGTATCCTAAAAATCTTCACGGGCTTCAAACGGATTAACCAGAAGGTTCATGAGGTAAGAGTTGACAAGTTTACGAGGTCGAGGGGGAATTATGTTGTTTCAAAGGTCGTGGAGGTAATTGACAAAGTTTATAAGATCTGCCGGGTAAAAATCCCTTTAATAATCGGAGTTAGATCCATTTTGTTACTTTTGAAAATTTTGGATCTATGTTGGGATTGAGTCCAAGATAAAGGTCCAATATGTAAATTACCCTTGAAATAATCAAATAGACTCAATATTATAATAAAATGATGGGTTTCCATAAGAGTGTGTGGATGTAACCGATGTTTTAACAATATCTCTATTACTAAAAAAAGGGGACTTATAAACTTGGTGCCCTTCCAGATTTTCACAGTATTTTTTTAAAGAAAAAGATTATCGATTCATCCCAGTAAACATAAAACAGAGAAGTACAAAAAACTGGATGCAATATAGGGGCAAAGTTTGAGGCCCATATACGAAAAAAGGCCGAACAATTGTCAACCATCAGCAGCCATTTAATTTCTGGGATCGAACAGGAGATCGACTTTGGCTCAAAATCCGGAGGTGATTCCAGACCTAAGAAAAGAGAAAGGACAACATCAAAAAAAACCACTGTTAGGCATTACAAACATGGGATTTTTAACCGGCAGACCATGTAATCTTTTTAAATGACCTCTATGACCTTTGAAAAATCGATATTCCTCCCTCAACCCCCTAAACTTACTAACCTTTACCCCACAGACCATGTGGTTAACCTACATCCATTTGACCGTCAAAAGTGACCGGATTCCCTTACATTCTTTAGTTTATATTAGGGATTTTTGCATCCATGACCCCCTCCGCTTGCAACGTGAACCCGAAGCAGTGCTCCTCCTCGAAGCCCCCCCTCCCGCACCGCCGCCTCCCCCGCCCCACCTGCACGCCCGCGCCGCCCTCCTGCTCGAGTCCCCCGTGCCACCCACCTGCTCGAAGCCCTCCCTCCCCCCGGCACCACCGCCTCCCCTGCCCCGCCTGCACGCCCGCGCCCACATGCTTGAGGCCCCCGTGCCGCCTACTTGCTCAAAGCACCCCCGGCTCCGCCGCCTCCCCTGCTCGAGTTCGAGGCCCCCGTGCCACCCACCTGCTCGAAGCCACCCCCCCCCCCCCCCCCCCCCCCCCCCCCCCCGAAGCCCCGCCTCCCGCCTCCCATGCCCCCACTGGCTGCCCCCGCCCGAAGCCCCCCTGCTCCCCCTGTCCCACGCCACTCGAAGCCTCCCCCGGCCCCCCTCCCCTATGCCGCTCGGAGCCCCCCTGCCCCCCCTCCCCCATGCCGCTCAAAGCCCCTTCTGTTCCCCCTCCTCCAGGCTGCTCGAAGCACCCTGTTCCCCCTCCCCCACGCCGGTCGAAGCCCCCCCCCCCCCCCCCCCCCGCTCCCCCTCCCCCAAGCCCCATTGCTTTCTCCCCCACACTAGTCGACCCACCGCCAACAAGCTCCACCTCCTCCAGGTCGACCCCAGACCCCAACCTCCCCGCACGTCCCGTTCAGATGGCCGATCTGGCCGACGGTCTCAGCGTCATCAGTGACGAGATTGTCCAACACGAAGATGACCTCGATGGCGCTGATGAAGACGAAGGGGAGGAAATGGAGGCAGAGAAAGTGGCGGTCCGGCTGCTTGACGGGGAAGGAGTAGGAGGAAGGAGAGGCTGCTTGACGGGGAAGGAGTAGGAGGAAGGAGAGAGACGAAGAAAGGAGGGAGAGTGGAAGAAAATCTACCATTGGATTTGTGAGGGTTAGAGAGTGGAAGAAAATCTACCATTGGATTTGTGAGGGTTAGATTAACTCAACTTAAACCCAAGCTAGTTAACTCAAAAAGTCTCAAATTAACGGTGGGGTCTATAGGGAAAGACGGAGCAAGTTTAGGAGGTCGAGGGAGGAATATCGATTTTTCAAAAGTCGTAGAGGTCATTTAAAAAGATTACACGGTCTGTCGGGTAAAAATCCTTAGAAACATGGTAGAATCAGAGAATTTATTTATGTCACTAAATATTATGCCAGGTCAGGTTTTTTCCCCTTAAATGCTATTTTACATCTCTCCTTCCAAATAAACCACCAAAATTTAGTAATTTTAGTAATATATAGCATTCGCTCTCTACCGAGCTTACTAAAATCGACGATGGCTAAAATTTTAAAAGGGTTAATGTTAAATTTATCTCCAAATTGGCAAAAAGATGCAAGGAGAAGGTGCATTTGCATAAAATGTGGTTCATACTTTCCTCTAGGGGTGTAAACGAGCCGACCTGAGCGAACCAATCCAGGCTCGGTTTGGCTCGTTTAGCATACTTTAGACTCGGGTTCGGTTCGGCTCAATAAAATGAAAACTGTAATCAGATTCGGCTCGGCTCGGGTAAAGTTCGTAAAGGTTCGGTTCGGCTCGTTAAAGGTTTGTTTAAGAATAAATATTGTGCATGTGTTTCTGTTCAAAGGGAAAAATCCCAGTTGCAGGGGAGGGTTTTGCAGGGGTTTCGGGAATAGGGACTTAGGGAGTGGATGACTGGATGGGTTTGGAAAAATAAGTGAATGTCCTTATGTTAATATAGAATGCATTTTTCCTTGTATATATACAATATATATGTATATATATTTTTATATATATGTATGTGTGTATATAATCGAACTTTTAACGAACCGAACCTGAGTGAATCTATGTTTTTGATGTTCGGTTCATTTATTTAATCGAGCCCAAACTCGTGTTCAGGTTCGGTTCATTTATTTTCGAATCGAATCTGAATCGAACTTTTAGCGAGCCGAATCTGAGCAAATGTCGAACGTGAGAAATTTCTGACAGCCCTATTTTCCTCCTTAACCTTCCAAAGATGACATCTATTTGCCCAGAAGGACCGTACTTGTGAAGTCGGTCTTGTGTTTGCAAGTGTTCAACTTTTTTGCAATTACACGTGTAATTCAATATTCTTACAAAATTCATCTTTAACTGGAATTCAGATTCGAGAGAATCAATTCAGATCTCGGATCTCGATAATTTTGTCGATACTTTTTTGAATAAGTTAATCCATTAGTTCAGTGCAGCAAGA